>JAGFNQ010002341.1:104682-313941 GCA_024364735.1 Boesenbergia rotunda
CAGCTGCTAGCTCAAGGTCGTGGGTAGGGTAATTCTTCTCATAGTCCTTGAGCTGTCTGGAGGCATATGCTATTACTTTACCGTCTTGCATGAGGACAGCTCCAAGGCCCATCTTGGATGCATCACTGTAGATGTCAAAGGCCTTGTCACTCTCTGGAACAGCCAGGATGGGAGCACTAGTCAATCTTTTCTTCAGTTCTAGGAAGCTGTGCTCGCATTTATCTGACCATTCAACTTCTTGTTCCTTCTGGTCAGGCTGTGAGTGGAGAGGCTATTCTGGAAAAGTCCTCCATAAATTTCTGTAATATCCTGCCAGCCTAAGAAGCTTCTGATTTCACTGGCATTCTTTGGTTGACTCCCGTTACTAACTGCTTCAATCTTGGCTGGGTCTACCATAATACCTTCCTTGGAAATAATGTGGCCTAGGGAGGCCACCTGATCAAGCCAAAACTCACATTTTGAGAATTTGGCGTACAACTCCTTCTGGTGTAAGGTTTGCAACACTATCTTCAGGTGTTCTTCATGTTCTTTCCGAGTCTTTGAATACACTAGGATATCATCAATGAAGGCAATGACGAACTTGTCCAAAAAATCCTTGAACACTCTATTTATTAGATCCATAACGTCGCAGGGGCGTTTGTCACTCCAAAGGGCATGACCACAAACTCATAGTGCACATATCTTGTACTGAAAGCAGTCCTTGGCACATCACTCTCCTTCACTCTGAGCTGATGGTAACCTGATCGCAGATCTATCTTGGAGAACACTGTGGCTCCCTTCAGCTGATCAAATAAATCATCTATCCTTGGCAAAGGATATCTGTTCTTGATGGTTACCTTATTCAAAGCTCGATAATCTATGCATATTCGCATAGATCCATCTTTCTTCTTGACAAACAGTACAGGAGCTCCCCAAGGTGAATGACTAGGGCGGATGAAACCCTTGTCAAGCAGCTCTTGCAATTGTTCTTGTAATTCTTTCAGTTCTGCTGGTGCCATGCGATAAGGTGCCTTCGAAATTGGGTTGGTTCCTGGGGCCAACTCAATTTCAAACTCAATTTCCCGATTGGGAGGGAGTCCTGGTAACTCTTCAGGAAACACCTCAGGATAGTCACAGACTACCCTCACTTCTTCTCTCTTCAATCCTTCTCCTTGACTTGCATCCACTATATGAGCTAGAAAACCAGAGCACCCCTTCTCTAACATTCTCTGAGCTTGTAAGGTAGATAGGAACCTATTTATCTTTCTCCTTGGGTCTCCAATAAACTCAAATGAAGGTTCTGCTTCTGGGGTGAACTTGACTTTTCTCTTGCGGCAGTCTATAGAAGCATTATACTTGCTCAAGGAGTCCATTCCTAAAATGACATCGTAATCCTTCATCTCAAGGACTACCAAGTCACTGTAGAGCTCTCAGTTGGAAATCTAGATTGATACTGCCCTTAGCCTCTCAGTAGAGGTCATTACTTCCCCTGACGGTAAGGTTGTTAAGAACTTCATCGTTCAACCTTTCTGGTGGCCTTTATACTGTTTAAGTAGTGCTCAGTGATCAAAGCACTACTTATTAGTTCTTCGGAGGTTTGCAGCCTCTTAACACCGCTAGCCCCCCCTTTAACGCTATCTCAGGCCTTAACATCTTGAGCATTAGCCTAACTATCTCTTTTTCTGTGCTAACTAGCTCTGGGCACAGATGAGCTAACCGCTTAAACATCTTCACTGCTTCATCCACGGATAGTTCTCCTTGTCTGAACTCTGTGAATTCATTGTAATGCTTGTTGGTTACTTGCATGTGAAAGTATTCTTCGAAGAACTCAGTCTCGAAGTCGGCCCATGTCATCTGGCTAACATTTCTCTTGGCCTTGACTCCCTTCCACTATATTCTAGCATCTCCCGTAAGGCAGAAAGATGCACACTTTATCTTCTCTACCTCATGCCAGTCCAGTAGCCCTACTATTCTTTCCAACGTTTTGAACCATGCTTAAGCATCCCATGGTTTGCTTGTGCCTGGGAAGTTCCCTGACTTTAGTTTCTTCTACTGAATGAGGTACACTTCTTGCCTTACCCTCCTTGCCGGACTACAGATGTAATCGATGGGTCTTCGATCACAACTGGTGCCACTACATTCGCCACCGGCAAGGTAATAATAACGACCTGCTGGTTAGCCATCCTAGTGGCAATAACTTGTTGTTGTTCTGCTAACTGTCTCTGTAACTGAGCCACCACGTCTAAGAGATTTGGTGGGGGTACTGACTCTATTGCCTCTTGCCCTCTAGGAGCTTGCTCCTCGTTTTGGGCCTTTCTAGGACGTCCTCAAATGTATAACTTAACACTTAATGGTAATGTTCCCAAACCTGCTTTAGGATATAACAAGACCTTGGTCTTGATTCTTATCTCATTTCTTAGTCCTAGAACTCGTTCTAGGGCTTAGTAAGACCTTGGTCTTACTCAAAACTTTTATCAAGCACCTTGCGTGCCATAATCCCAAAACTTACTTTTGGGAAATCAAGTAAGTACTTAAGCATTTCTCTAATATCCATTCTAGGGATTAAACATGATTCCGTGATACTAAGGTATTAAACATGCTTCCTTGTTCTATGCACATATGAGTAAGTACCTAAGCATTTCTCTATACTGCAATTAAGTAAAGGAGCAATAGAAAACTGAAACTTAAAGCTTTCTTACTTGAAGACGGCAAGGTTGATGCTGATGTGTGTGTGATGCTGGAGAATGGGAACTGCTCTGATACCACCTGTAGCGACCCGCCTTCTCTGCCTTAGACGGATCGTTACTTTTGTCTACTTCTCGACTCTAATGCACGACTAATAGAAATGCGGAAATCCTTTTTTTTTCTTTTAAATTCATCTAAGGATGATATTCTAACTTATGTAGTCATGCATGATACCATGTCACACTTTCTTTCTCAAAAACTCGTAAATTGATACTTATTGAAACCTGCCTCACCCAACTCATCTTTCGGGTATCAGTCGACTGATACTGTATCAGTCGACTGATACGCCTGAAAGTTGAATTTTCAGGTTTCGGCACTTGCTTCAAGACTCCACCAAACCTATACTTTCGAGTCATATAGAATTCTGACACCATTTCTATACTCTATGTCAACTTCCTAAACAATTTAGCCAACCAAAACGAATCCATAAACTTAAAATTAGGACTTTTGCGGAAAGAAATAAGCTATTCAAGTTATATGAACTTTAACAATAAAATTTGTACCAATCTTGACTCCTATGCATTCATAACACCAAATACATGTTCTATAACCTTGCTAAAACATTATGAAACATGAATGCAACTTTTCTAAACATATTTAAGCAATAGAACTTGATTCAAAGAGAAATTAGTACTATCTTGGCACAAACATCTATTTCTCCAACAAAGTATCAATATTTCTATCTACTCACACTTTTACTCATCCAACGCAATCATAAGGATATGTATGCTAAATGGAATGTCATGGAATCTTTACTCTAAGAAATTGAGCATGTAGTACTATCCAAGCTTAAATGTTCGCTAAACTCCATAAAGCAAGAACTTGAAATTTGAATAAACTAAAACATTGTAGTTCAAATAACTAAATTGTCTCGTCTCAAGGATCTCTCCAAAATCAGCCACCACACACACTTTACTCAGCACCGCCTCGTCGCCTTCCTTCAGAATTGCTTGCCTTTACCTTTATCTGCAGTAAGAGGAAATGCAACTAGTAAGCAAAAGCTTAGTAAGTACTATCTAGCTCACAAAATCTTGAAATGTGCAAACATGCTTCTTGAACAATATGAAAATCATATGAGATACTTATATGCTTGAAAGAAAACTAAGAACATGTATAACTCAAAACATGCATACTCAAGCATTAATAAATCTCAATTTACTTTTCTTGGCTCAACTTGAAACTTTAGCTATTCTTTAACTTTTTGAAAACTCTTTAAACTTTAGAAACTTTGCTAAAGCATATACTTGAAAATAATAATCACTTGGATCCACTGAAGACGTAAGTACCATCTCATGCGCGTTCCCTAAAAGGTTGGGGTAGCGAGCCACCAATCCTAATAGAGCAGACCTTGGTCTACCAGGGCCAAGACCTTGGAATTGGACACCTGGATTTCTTTAACGACGCCCTTGGACGCCGGGTACTGGCCTTAGAAAATAAAATAGCTTTTCTTTCTTTTCTTTCTTATCTGTAAATGCCTTGGCATTTTCTCGAGCACCTTGCGTGCTAAAATCCCTAAGTCTTGACTTTTGGAGATTTCTTAAGGCCTTGGCCTTTTCTTTTCTTATCTTTATCTTCTCTTTTCTTTTCTCATAGCTTTTCTTGGACCCTAATCTCATATAGGGCACTCAATAAAATATATAAGCATATAATGAACTAAGATCACATGCAAAAATCTTAACAAGAAGTAAATATCTCTTTTAAAAACTTTTAAGGGAAATTTTTGCGGAAAAACCGCCTCTTACTGCAGGTGAGCAGTACTTACATTGATATCTTGGACTTACAACCAAGATTGACGTCTAGGACTCGGGAGAAACTTGAAATCTCGGAGAATTCTTCGCGCCTACGCGTTCTCCTCGTCGAGACGAATACAACGCTCCGCTTTCTTTGATCCCTCCTTGGCCGGCGCCCCTTGGAAGAGAGGAGAAGGGCTTGGGGCGTGCGTGCGTGAGAGGGAGAGGCTGCTTCGCGCGGCTAGGGTGAGGAAGAGAAACCCAAAATTCTAATTTCCTCTCTTAACTTATCTATTTATACTTATGGGGCGGATCGACCTAACTACACCTTAAATATATTTCTCTCCACCCTTTGCTGTGCTTGATACCCAAGCTTGGCTGGTCGCGCGCTTGCCTGGTCCCCTGCTGGTCGCGGGTTCAAACCCCCGGCTGCCCTTAAACGTTTTTCTTTTTTTTTATATACTAAACGAACTCGGAAAATTCCATAAAAATATTCTAAAAATCCCTAAAAATATCTAGAATATTTCTAAACCATTTTTAAATAATTCTAAGGACTTTAAGAACTAAAAATGGAAATTTTGGGGCGTTACACATCAAACATACAAACTGATCAAAATTTAAAAATTTGATCATATTTTGATACAAGCATGTTTTGGAATTTAATCATATATTGATACTAATTTGATTCAAGCAAGCGAAAACTTTCTTGTATGTGTTTTACAACTTTAATATATTATACTAATTTTGGTTAAGAACAGCATGTTAACATAGTTTATGATGTTTTAAAACTTAGTACTCAAGTTCCATGACTTGTTTGTTTTCCCACTGATCATGTTTTTGATACTCAAGTGCATGCTAAAGAACAAGTATTAACACATAGTTTGTGATGATTCACGATTTAATACTGAAGGTGTATAACTTAGTTGTTCAAATATGATATTTTCATATGCCTAATACTAAGTGGATTATCAAGTTATTAGTACCTAAGGGTAATATGGATTATCAAGGTTGTTTGGAATAAACATGATCATACTTGAAACATTTTGATTCAAATCTGATCATTCTAAGAACATACTGTTGGATCGATAGAACCGATAGAGGGGGGGGGGTGAATATAGGTATTCGTTTTTCGGAAAATTAAGAGCAAGTGCACAGCGGAAAAAAACAATAACACAGAGACGCAGTCGTTTTTACTTGGTTCGGAGCCTGGGTCGACTCCTACTCCAAGGCCCACGGTCGTTGACCGTTTACTTTGGCCAATTCTATATCAGGCGCAAATTCGTTTACAAAAGATTACAGAATTAGAATTAAGTACAGTAAACTTTAAAATAACACTTTTACCGACGTCCGGGGTAGATCGACTTTTTCTGAGCAGCGGGACGTCGTCGGCACGAGTTGGAAGGATTTCGAGGTGAAGCGTGAGTGCAGAAGAGCGTAGAAGAGTTGATTCAGAAGTTGTTGTCGAAAGCTTGGGCGTTGGGTGCTATTTATAGCACCTCGGGGAGCCCTGGACGTCGGGGGCGCCCTGCCACATGTCAAGTGATCCCTAATCCTCTCGGTCAAGCTTTATCCCACCCGAATAGGGATGAGGTTTGACCCTGGGGGCGCCTTGGACGCTGAGGGCGCCATGCTTGACTTTTTCCGCGCTGGCTTCTCGGCTGGATAAGGGTGATTGACTCTGCTGACATAGGCGCGGGGCGCCTTTGCTGCTGAGGGTGCCCTGGCTGCTGAGGGCGCCCTCGCTGCTGAGGGCGCCCCGGCCAGTAGTCAGCCGAAGCTCCTTTTTGCTTCACTTGTTTCTTGTACACCTTGGGGGCGCCTTGGACACTCAGGGCGCCCTGCTCAGCTGCTGTCTCACTCCTTTGAGGCTCTCTGAGCTGCAGACACACGTTCCTTTGGTCCTGCATCCAAGGTTAGTCCGAAAACAATATAAAGCATTAATTTGTTGTTTTATACAGCCTTAGCTGTCTTGGTTCTGACTTTGGGCCTCCGAAATGGAGCCCTAGGTCGAACCGACGCCTACTGTTCCCTCGACGGGGAACGCGTCCTCACCTACTCCTCTCGGGAGAATTTACTTGTGCCAACCGTTCCTCTGGTTAGACTTTTGCCTGACGGTCCTTTGTCAGGTCTTGGATGTCGAGCTGCCCTTCGCCCGGTGCCTAGCATTCCTTCGCTAGGGCTTCAGTTCCAGGCTATCCTTTGCCTGGCGCCTAGCAGTCCTTCGCTAGGGCTTTTGACTCTGGCTTTCCTTCGCCAGTGCCTAGCAGTCCTTCGCTAGGACTTTTTACCCTGGCTTTCCTTTGCCAGTGACTAGCAGTCCTTCGCTAGGACTTTTCCTGCACACTAGAGTAACTTGTTAGAAAACAAGTAAGACTTAACTTTTGACCTATGTTGCCATTATCAAAACACAGGTTTGACTTGGGTGCATTCTGCACCAACAATCTCCCCCTTTTTGATTTATGGTAACCCTAGTTCAAAAAGTTAAGTTTAAGCAAGCAAAAAGTTTTAAAATTTGTTCCCTCCCCCTGGAAGGAATCTCCCCCTAAATTTTTCAAAGATTCATGGGGTTAAAAAAGATTGTACTTTTGGAAACATAAGTTTTTAGAAATTTAGAAAGTCTTTTCATACCTTAAGTTAAAAGTACATAGGGAAGTTTTGAAGCATGATTTTTAGAGTACTTACAAGTTTGAAAGTGTTAGCTTAAGTACTTAATAGGATTTAAAAAGCTTAAGTACTTAGTAGGATTTACAAAGCTTAAGGATTTAAAACGCTTAAGTACTTAGTAAATTTTGAAACACTTTGGAAAGCTTAAGTACTTAGTAATTTGTATTTATACAGTTTTGAAAAACTTGAGCTTAAAGTCCTTTTAAAAAATTTTGACAAGCTTAAGTAAGAAAATTTTGAACGACTTGAGTACTTAGCAAAATTTTGAAAGCCAAAAAAAATTTGAAAGCTTTAAGAACTTAAGTACTTTAGTCGATTTTGAAAAGCTTAAGTCTCTTTGAAAATTTTTGAATAAAGGATAAGAAATTTTTGAAGACTTTTTTTGAAGACTTTTTGAATAAAGGATAGAGTTAAAAAAATTGATTTTACTCTCTCCTTTCCTATCTCTCCCCCTTTGCCATATATCAAAAATAGATGAATATAGCAGAATTAAGATTGCATAAAGGAAATAAGTAAGATATTGCTGTACTGAACCAAATCAGACCAAATGGAAAAGAAAATTAGACTTAAACTAAATCATTCAATTTTCTCTGTAGGGACCAGTCTAACCCATTTAGCTACTTACTAACTGTTATAAACAGTAGTTTTTGCTAGGGTTAATCAAGTTAAGTGTTTCTGTTCAAGTTAGATTTTCTAGACTTGACACTTAACTTGATTGCTGTGAGAGTTGTATTTAGTGCCCCAATTACTGCAGATGCACTGACTTAAAGCATCTTGAATTAAGGCAAAGACCTAAGCATCTCAACCCTTTCTAGGTTATCAACCAAAAGTACCCTAAGGTGCTTGTGAGATGTTGGCTTCTAAGTCTATAGGTGCATGCAGTTCTAGGGTTAGGGCCTAGACTAAGTCCATTTTCGAAAAATCCCTAGTTTTGAAAGGGGTAGTTTTGAAATAAAACTAAGTCAAAAAAGATTTAAAACAGACTGATTTTGAAATTAAGTAGAACAGTTTTTCAAAAATTCTATTTTTCGAAACTGAATTTAAAATCAAGTAGAATAAGGTTAATCTATTCTAAGAACACAATCCTAACTGTTTAGATAGTCAAATGAAATAAGTTCTTAATTCTACAAGTCAACAGAGAAAAACATAACAGTCATACAGGTCAACCATAAGTCAACCCTACCAGGTAGGGGCAGTCAAATAGGTACTAGTACAATACAAAGTAAATCTAGGACGAAGGACCGGGATGATCAAATGGGTCAGGCTGCCATGAATTGAATCGTGCCATCATTTCCATGAATCGTGCATCAGCCACTTCACGATCGGCTCGACGAGCGTCCATCTGCTCGATATGATAGGCTTCGACCTCTTCACGGAGACTCTGAACCTGTGTCTCTAAATGTGTCACTCTCTGATAAAGTGTCGGTGGAGCGGGCTCGTCGATGTGTGCTCGGGCTGCTGCAGCAATATCTCCAACGTCGACGTCGACCTCCTCGTCTGAGTCGATCTGGGGAGCTGCTCTCTGACGTCTCCAGGACAAGACCCCGGTACCGGACACCTCTATACCGGCTAGGGCGAAGTTTCTATAGCCTATCTCATCGTAATCGGTCAAAGCGGCCATCTCTCCCTCGGTAATGTTTCTACCGTGGTGATGTAATATGGATGTGATGATGTGGCAGTAGGGTGTGCGTACCCGCCCTTGCGTGGTAACACTGGATGCGTGTAGGATAGCATGAAACATATGAAGTCCTATGTCGATGTCTAGCTGGTGAATCAAGGCGTACAGGAGAAAGGCGTGGAATGGTCGCATAGTGGTGACGTCCCTGGTGGATAATGGCAGAATACATCGGACTATGACCCTGTATAGAGCGTAGTCCTGGACCTCTAATTCGACAGACTGAAAGCGTCGGACCTGGGGTTGCCTAAAGAAATATGAGTGCAATGTATCTAAGGTAATGTGAGAGTAGGGAGCATCAAAGGGAGGCTCCCTAGGAGGGTAACAACAGAAGGTAGACTGCGAGAGTCGTAGTCCCAAGAAGCGGTTGAGTAAAGTTGGTGTGATAGTCAAGGGGATTCCTTGAACAGTGGTAGAGAACATGAGATTATCTTGTCTAATTATATTATTGTAAAATTCTGCACATAAGGAAGTATTGATTGGGTGGGTACAGAATACGAGATTGTCAAGTTGGTAAAAGTTTATAATGTTCATTGCTAAGGGACAGGATTGGGTGAAAAATTGTCTATTCAAGTAGCTCGTCTTGATCGGTTTATAGGTGGTACGAGCGAACTTGTTACACAAGTCTAAATTTGGAAACCTAGGATCAGGACTAGGTTGGGTACCGGGTTCTGCCTGGTTTGGTCGGCGTCTTCTAAGAGAAAGAATGTACACTTAAAGAAAGTATGCATTTAATGAAAAACTTGAAAAGAAATTAACTTAATTAAAAATTATACCGGGCAGCTCGGGGAGGCATTGTTGAAGATGAGAGCTTGAGAGGGTTGCAAGATCTCTTGGAGAGTAGAGAGTTGAGGAGAAGAATTGGTTTGAGTGTGAAGAGAAGAAGGGGAATGGAACCCCTTTTTATAGGCAGCTTCGGGCGCCCTTTATCGGGAGGGCGCCCTGCCTGGCGAGGGCGCCCTGTCTGGCGAGGGCGCCCTGGACAGGCCTGCAAGTGCTTTTCGGCCACTTTCTGCCATTAAAGGTCTGTGGAAGGGCGCCCTGCCTGACGAGGGCGCCTTCACGGGGGCTGCAGCTGCCTTTTTGGCAGCTTTCTGCCATTAAAGGTCTGTCGGAGGGCGCCCTGCCTCACGAGGGCGCCCTAACCGGGGCTGCAGCTGCCTTTTGGCAGCTTTTGACCAACCTCGGGGCGCCCTCAAGAGATTGGGCGCCCTAAGGACTGGTTTTGACCCAATTTGAGTGTTTTGACCAAGGTTTGTGAGGTTTGACTGCTTTGACCGTAGTTTGACTTCTTTGACCATAGTTTGACTATGTTGACCATGGTTTGACCAAGTTGACCATGGTTTGAAATATAGGATTTTAACTACAATACAGTTATTAAAGAAATCATAACTGTCTCACCCAATTTTGGGTTGTCAATCACGTTAGCCTTATAGGTTTTGTGAGACAGGTTTTGAAAAAAAAATTTATTAAATTTGGAAACAATTAAATTTTGAAAACTTGATTAATTTTGAAAACAGTTAAATTTTGAAAACTTAATTAATTTTGAAAACAGTTAAATTTATTATGAGTGAAAAATGTTTGAATCTATACTTAGCTGAAAATTGTGTTAGATTTGAATTTAACAAAAAGTAATTTGAATTTGAATTTCAAAAATTGGCTTCCAGGTCTTGGCGAGGCACTAGGCCTTCTTTGGCCGTAGCCTTATGGGATCATCCACCCTTTCCTTGACAAAGCCTTTTAATGAAATTTCATTTTCAAAATTATTCTTTGAAAAATTTCTGGTCTAACTAGTTTGGGTCTTGGATCGGTAGCTTCGGCTAGTTCTGCCAAATTGGCTTCCCTAACGTACTATCATCTCACCTCCACCTAATACTATGTTATCAAGTTTCAGTTAAGTTTGTTCAGTCCTTATACTAACCATTCCTAAATCTAAGCATGGTAACTTGCAGAAAATAAACAAACAAACAATCATATTTCAAGCAAATATTAATTCTTATCTAACAATAAATATAGTTTTCAGTTTGGCTCCCCCTGGACTAAAGCCACGGTAATGATTAGGCAAGATGTGAATCTTGTCCTTGGAGATCCAATACTGATTTGATCCAGTTGGTTTGTTCAGGCACAGTTTGGGTACCCATGCTTGAATTTTACCTCTAGACTGATTCAGTACAGCAAGGTAAGATCTTTGTCGGGATTTGGTTCTATAGCCAAGTCCGAATCGATTTAGAACGGACTTCTGCTTTCCAAGCATCATGTCAAGACCCTTGGACCCAGAAGTGAATCGTTCTAAAGCCGCTCTTAGATCCTTAACCTGAATTTTCAGGGAGGAGTTCTCTTTCTCAAGTTTTTCAACTTGAGTAGGAGTTCCTTCTTGAACTTTCTCGGTTGAGGGTTCAAAGTCAGCTCCCTCTTTCAGGAGTTTTACTTCCTGTCAGAGGGACTCGATTCGGAGTTTGGCTTTCGCCAAATCTCGAGACAGATATGAAATTAAATCATTTAAATGACTTCTATTGAAACCACTCACCTTGATTTCGCAATCTTCTGAGAAGGTCAGTTTGCCGTCGTCCTCATCTGACTCTGACTCGGTTCCGACTTCTTCTGAGGTGGTTAGGGCTAGAAGGTTGGACTGGGGTGCCTCTTCTTCTTCTTCTGAGGAAGATTCGTCCCAGGTTGCTTGTAGTACTTTCTTTCTTCTCGTCTTTTTAGTTTCCTTTAGATTAGGACACTCTGACTTGTAGTGGCCCTTTTTCTTGCACTCATAGCAGGTCACGTTGGGCTTGTTTGCGGGTTCAGCTGGTTCGTCCTTTCTTCGGCCGGCTTTCCGTCGGTTGGTTTGGTTCTTCAGCTCTTTGTAATAGCTTCGGGCTAGTCGGACCAGCTTAGTTTGTTCTCCTTCATCTTCTGTGTCTGAGTCTGAGTTAGACTCAGGTTCAGTTTGCGGTTTCTTCTTTGTTGATCTTCCAGATTTTCCTGCAAAGAAAGCAATCCCTTTCTCGACCATATTGGAGTTAGTTTGTTCGTGCAGTTCTAATTCAGAAAATAACTCGTCTAACTTTATTTTAGAAAGATCCCTTGAGACCTTGTATGCATCTACCATAGATGCCCACAAGGTGTTTCTAGGGAAGGCGTTTAGAGCATACCTTATTAGGTCACGGTTTTCGACCTTGTGACCTATAGTGTGAAGACCGTTCATCAACTCTTGGATCCGTGCATGGAGTTGGGTTGCCGTTTCACTGTCGGCCATCTTGATGGTGTAGAGTTTGTTCAGGAGCAGATCCCTTTTGCTGATCCTGGTATCTGTCATTCCTTCGTGCAGCTCGATCAATTTTGCCCATAGCTCCTTGGCACTGTTGAAGGGCCCCACTCGGTTCAGCTCCTCTTTTGTCAGGCCGCATTGTAGGGTTTGTGTTGCTTTTGCATCGGCTTCTATTTTGCGCTTGAGGGCATTGTCCCATTCTGAATAGCTTTGAGGAAGTCCTTCGGCGTTTCTGGGGATCTCCAGACCGGACTGGATAATGATCCACATGTCCACCTGAGTTTTCAGGTGGACCTCCATGCGACTTTTCCAGTAAGAAAAGTCTTCTCCACTGAAAAGTGGAGGTCTGGCGGCCATTTTAATCTGAAAATAGAAAACTAACAGAAAAACAAATTTTCCAAGACTAGGTCTTGGATTAGTAGTGCTGGATAAATAAGATAACGAGGGGTGTTGCACCAACCTCGAAAAAAAACTCAAACGAGATATTTAACAAAATTTAAAGAAAAGGAAAATAAAGATCCGAAAAAAATTTTCAAACTGGTGGTTGCACCAGGTTTGAACTTCCCCGCTCTGATACCACTTGTTGGATCGATAGAACTGATAGGGGGGGTGAATATCGGTATTCGTTTTTCAGAAAATTAAGAGCAAGTGCACAGCGGAAAAAAACAATAACACAGAGACGCAGTCGTTTTTACTTGGTTCGGAGCCTGGGTCGACTCCTACTCCAAGGCCAACGGTCGTTGACCGTTTACTTTGGGCAATTCTATATCAGGCGTAAATTCGTTTACAAAGGATTACAGAATTAGAATTAAGTACAGTAAACTTTAAAATAACTCATTTACCGACGTCCGGGGTAGATCGACTTTTTCTGAGCAGCGGGACGTCGTCGGCATGAGTTGGAAGGATTCCGAGGCGAAGCGTGAGTGCAGAAGAGCGTAGAAGAGTTGATTCAGAAGTTGTTGTCGAAAGCTTGGGCGTTGGGTGCTATTTATAGCACCTCGGGGCGCCCTGGACGTCGGGGGCGCCCTGCCACGTGTCAAGCGATCCCTAATCCTCTCGGTCAAGCTTTATCCCACCCGAATAGGGATGAGGTTTGACCCTGGGGGCGCCTTGGACACTGAGGGCGCCATGCTTGACTTTTTCCGCGCTGGCTTCTCGGCTGGATAAGGGTGATTGACTCTGCTGACATAGGCGCGGGGCGCCTTTGCTGCTGAGGGCGCCCTGGCTGCTGAGGGCGCCCTCGCTACTGAGGGCGCCCCGGCTAGTAGTCAGCCAAAGCTCCTTTTTACTTCACTTGTTACTTGTTCACCTTGGGGGCGCCTTGGACACTCAGGACGCCCTGCTCAGCTGCTGCCTCACTCCTTTGAGGCTCTCTGAGCTGCAGACACACGTTCCTTTGGTCATGCATCCAGGGTTAGTTTGAAAACAATATAAAGCATTAATTTGTTGTTTTATACAGCCTTAGCTGTCTTGGTTCTGACTTTGGGCCTCCGAAATGGTGCCCTAGGTCGAACCGACGCCTACTGTTCCCTCGACGGGGAACGCGTCCTCACCTACTCCTCTCGGGAGAATTTACCTGATGCCAACCGTTCCTCTGGTTGGACTTTTGCCTGACGGTCCTTTGTCAGGTCTTGGATGCCGAGCTGCCCTTCGCCCGGTGCCTAGCATTCCTTCGCTAGGGCTTCAGTTCCAGGCTGTCCTTCGCCTGGCGCCTAGCAGTCCTTCGCTAGGGTTTTTGACTCTAGCTTTCCTTCGCCAGTGCCTAGCAGTCCTTCACTAGGACTTTTTACCCTGGCTTTCCTTTGCCAGTGCCTAGCAGTCCTTCGCTAGGACTTTTCCTGCACACTAGAGTAACTTGTTAGAAAACAAGTAAGACTTAACTTTTGACCTATGTTGCCATTATCAAAACACAGGTTTGACTTGGGTGCATTCTGCACCAACACATACTTGGAACATGCTTGATCATCCATTGGTGCTGGTACAAACATAATACTAAGTGAATACAAGTTTGCCTTAAGATGTTTAAACCACTCGGAAATGATTTTCCTTAATGATGTGGGAAATACTTTTTGGTTAAGGGAAACCCTTCTTAGGATCAAATAAATTAAAACTAATTGATTTAGGGTTTGGGAATGGTTCAGAGGTGAAACAAACAAGTTTCTGAAACTTCTCAGAATTTCTGAAATCAGGTTTCTAAAATTGCAAGCTGAGAAACTTTTTGTGTCGAACCTGATCGGTCCACCAACCGATCAAGACTCACCTTGATCAGTCTGGTTACCGATCAGATCAGGAAATTCTCTGATTGGGTCAAAACTCCTCAGTCCGATCCCCTTTCATCAAATTGTATCAGATTGCTGATCATATTGATACAAACAAATCTGATACAAACCATTTATAATTGGAACATCCCAATCATACTTGGAGCAAATATAATACTGATTCGATACAAACCCGTGTTAAAATTTTTGAAATTCATATGAACGGGTTGTTTGAATCATGTCTCTTGATACTTGATCTCTTGCTCCTTGATGAGGATTAATTTTCAGTCAAGAAACTCAAATCATGTCATGTTTTAGGAATTTTTCTAAAATACCTATTGTCTACACCCGTGTGGTCGGATGAGTTTTGGAAATTTCAATTATTAATGCAGTCTGATCTTGAACGAATCAGAGTTATAGAAATTTTTCTGAAAACTGATCGTTCATAGATAAATCAGAAATTTTTCTGTATCGATCATCAGTCTTATAGAGCTGCATTACTTACTTGTAATATGAAACATATTCATATTTGACCATGATATTATTCTGTATATGTCTTCATGTGCAATTCATAATTACCTTTGATCATTTTGGGTTTGGGGAGAGACCCTCGGTTAAGGGGGAGGTGTGTTTAAACATAATAACCATACCCTTTTTGATGTTTGACAAAGGGGGAGAGAATGGTTGATTAAGTTTAGGGTTAATTATTGAAGGGGGAGGATCTTGATTCCCTTACGATAATTGAATTAACTTCAATTGATCTAATACCTAAACTTCAATCGGGGTTGTCAAACAACAAAAAGGGGGAGATTGTTGATGCAGTCTGACCCGATTGTTGTTTTGGTGTTGACAACGATTTAAGTTTGGTTGAGTGAATTCGGATTAAGTCCTGGTCGGGGACTGGGCATGAAGGGATTGCAATCCCGATGAGTGAAGCCGGGTCCTGGTGAGTGAAGCCAGGTGAAGGAAATCCCAATGAGTGAAGCTGGGTCGTGGTGAGTGAAGTCAGATGAATGAAATCCCGATGAGTGAAGCCGGGTCCTGGTGAGTGAAGCCAGGTGAAAGAAATCCCGGTGAGTGAAGCCGGGTCCTGGTGAGTGAAGCCAGGTCCAGTGAGTGAAGCTAGGTGATGAAATCCCGGTGAGTGAAGCCGGGTCCTGGTGAGTGAAGCCAGGTGACTGAAATCCTGGTGAGTGAAGCCTGATCCTAGCGAGTGAAGCTAGGTTGACCGAAATCCCGGTGAGTGAAGCCAGGTCCCGGTGAGTAAAGCCGGGTGACCGAAACCTTGGTGAGTGAAGCCAGGTCCTAGCGAGTGAAGCTAGGTTGAATGAAGTCTCGGTGAGTGAAGCTGGGCACGGAGTCTTGGTCCGGGGGACTGAGCACGAGTCAGAGGAGGCTAGGAGCCATTCTCTTGACTTAGAGTTGACTTGGGAGTCGCTGGATCGGTCTGGTGACCGATCAAGGAGATTGGCACGAACTCCTGTTGTGGATCGGTCTGGTGACCGATCCAGGGAAGTCTGATCAGTCTGGTGACCGATCAGGGAGAGAACAGAAAAGTTTCTGTTGAGCTTCTGATTGTTCTGGGGAACGATCAGAGAGAGGTCAGTAGCCTTGGGGAGAAATTCTTGATCGGTCTGCTGGACCGATCAAATATCGCGAATTCCTCATTATGACCGATCAGGATGGATCCTGATCGGTCAGGGAATGACCTGATCGGTCACCAGACCGATCAGGGCACACCTCGATCGGTCCGATGACCGATCAGGGGTTGTGGCTGAGGAAGCTGGAGGAAACCCAGCTAAGTGCTGGATCGGTCCGGTGACCGATCCACGATCTGTGATCGGTCAGGGTGACCGATCACAAGAGGCACGTGATTTCTGGTTTCTCACTGTGGACCGATCAGGCTGGAGCCTGATCGGTCAGGTGAACGATCAGGGTCCTCTCTGATCGGTCTGGTGACCGATCAGTAGCTATAACTTTAATTTGAAATCAATGTCAGACGCTCTGATCGCGTCTGTTTTCTCTACGCTTTCTCTGATACACTGTGATTTCCATGTGATATGCTTTGCTAAGCGTCTGATGAGCTTGCAGGTAATGGAGGATGACCCAAACAAAGGAGGAGGGTCACATGGAGACTTTCTTCACGTCAAGTTTGGATGTTTTGTCTTCTCAGGTTTCAACGGCTTCTGAGGCGCGGCTGGCGACTGACGGAGGCTCAGCTGAAGAGGTCTTCAGTGGACTGAGTGCTCAGGGAGGTCAGTGGGTTCAAACTGTGCTTAGTGGATGCTGACGAAGCTTGGCGACGAGGAGAAGAGGCTTAAGACGAAGCTGGAAGCAGAGGAGCGGAAGCAATGAAAAGACAGAAAACTTGAGGAGTTTGGATGGTCTGTGTTTTGTACTCTCTGTTGCTTCGTGCTTGAGCGTTCTTGTCACATCCTTGTGAGCGTTCCTTCTGAAGGATCGTTTATGGTGTGCTAGAGGGGGGTGAATAGCACTTTTTCGGATTTTGGATCTCTACAGAATCGTTAGCGCAGCGGAAACAATAATATGCAAAGTAAATAATAAATAACAATGCTAACAATACCAGATTTACTTGGTATCCACCCCGGTCGGGTGACTAATCCAAGAATCCTTCGGTGGATCAACCCCCAAATAACTTTCGGCTAGATCTGTCGCTCCTTGTGGGTGGAGAAACCTCGCCACAACACTTTGGAAGCCCTCTGATCAAAATAGACTACTAACTCCCTTTACCCAAGAGAGTTTCATCAAAAATGATAGGAGAAAACGAGCTCCTTTAAATAGGGCTCGAATCTGAAACAGCCGCTACCAGTCGACTGGTCCCACTCAGATTCGACCGTTACAGTACAACGTTCGAATCTAGCTGTTCTAGTCAGCACCAGTCGACTGCCCCTGGGCCAGTCGATTGGGACACACCTAAGCCTAGGGTTTCACTCCCGAGTACAAGTTTCTCTCGCACTTAAACCCTCCCGGCTTAACCCCTGAGTACAAGCACCCATACTTAGCCTCTTTCAACCTAGTTGACTCTTCACCAGCAGTCTTGACTGTTGCCTTCACGCCCTCTTCATCTTTGGCCCTCGTCCCTCGGATGCGCACACAAGCCTCCAGCTTGCCTCCATGTCACCCTTCACGTACGCCTCGAAGTCCGCGTCCCTCGGCTCATCATCTCTGCTATCTAATGATCCCTCGGATGCGCACGCAAGCCTCCAGCTTGCCTCCATACCATCCTTCACCTGAAGACGTCAACCAAGTCCATGTGTACCTGTACACCTGCACACTCATGTACACATGTAAGAACAACACAAATCCTAACTTAACCATATTGCCCACTCATCAAAATATCATGATCCTCCAGATCATCTCAGGGTCGATTGCCCAACAATCTGCCCCTTTTTGATGTGTGGCAATATGTTAAGTTAGGTAAACATATAGCAATAATAATAGCATTGAAATTCAAGCATGTCACATAAGAGACAACCTCCCCCTTAACCTATGCTTTCTCCCAAATTTCAATCCTTATTGCTAACCCCAAGTTAAGTTTCAACCCAAACCTAACTTAACACCCAAGTTCTCCCCCTTTGACACCATCAAAAGATTGCCCCATGCAACCCGACCCTCGGTGCCAAATAGAACTTAATCCTATGTCTGAACAAAACTTCAGAAGTCACAAAAACCCATTCTGCCCACACTACCAGTTGACTGCCCCCATGGCAGTCGACTTATACGACAGGTTTCAGAATTTCAGACAAAATTCAGAAATGAATAAAAATTTCAAAAAATCTGGAAAAATGTGAAACTTTGCAAGCACGATTGTTAAGGTATTCCCTACCCTAGAAAATTTTGGTTCATGAAAAACATCAACCGCGCTTGACTTTTGGTACAAATTCAAAAATTCTTAAATTATGTAAACTTTGTATCAAGGTTGACCTCCACTTATGATATCCTATACTTTGCACCTTCTATCAACTCTCATTGACATTTAAAATGATTCCTAACTCCCTTTTTTTTCATATAGATAAGAGCCCCTCTCTTTTTCTAGATGACCATCCCTATTACACATATCACCCTTATTGATTTCCAATCAAACTATGCTAGATAACATAATACTATGCAAATTTCACATCATATTATGAACATATGTAGAATGATCACAAACTCAACATCCATTAATACTTCAACATATCCAAGCAATATTCAAACTGGCATCTAGTCATGATAACACTTCCATACCTCCATAGAAACATAGGAAGACAAGTCATATGTCATAAAAATAACAAAATAAAGTAATACATAGAACCTAAATAGTACCTAGGGCCAAGGCCCTGAAATCATCCATATAAATACAACCATCAGAATATGAAGCATTTGAGAGGTATAATGAAACATCAAGACAAACACTCTCAACACTAAAACCCAACAACTACATCATCTGATCAGAAGTACATGTGGTCGTCACCGTTTGGAGGAGGAGGAGGAGGAGGAGCAGGAGGACCCTGATATGCTAAATCCCATCGCTGTATCATCGCATACATGTCCTCCTGCCTGGTCATAAAACCTTGGCAGAAGTCTGTAAGGCCCTGTACCTCCCTCTGAGTCGCCGCCTGACCCTGCTGGAGGCTCTGAATATCCCCCTGGATGGTGTGGACATCCGCACGGAGCCAATGAACATCCTCACGGTACTGAGTAAACTCTGCGGGGGTGACCAGCTCTGTAGGCTCCTCATCTACATCAGCGGCCTCTGGGCGCTCCCTCCACATGAATGCCCCCTGTCTAGACTCAATCCCTGCCAAGGACAATTGGCGCGTGCCAATTTGATCATAGTCCTTTGACAGATGTCGCACCTGACCACTGGTGACACGAATGCCAAATCGTAGCTGGAAGAACTCAGTCAACATGTGGCAGAAGGGCATATAGATCTTCCCATTCACACTCTGGGAAAAGTGACAGATGGAGGCAAACACATGCAACGACACATCTATGTCCAGCCGTCTCTCAAGAGCATACATCATTACTAAGTGAGGCAATCTAATCCTTGCCCTCCACTTAGTAACAATGGGTAGGATGCACTCTACCACAATCTTATACAGAACATGGCTGGATGGACTCATGGGCTTTGCATCAAATGTACGCTCAGATTCATGCCTATGTCATCTAAAGTAGTGTAGATGAATCTAATCAACGGTGATGTTTTGAAACTCAAGTGGCTCAATGACATTGGGAAAATAGGTGTTGACATTGTTGGACGCCCGACACTCTAAGAAACTGGCTAAAATCATGGGTGTGAAAGGAATAGTGACACCGGCTACTCTCGACTCATAGATATTATTTTCTGAATCAGTGCAAGTCAAATTTGCATAGAACTCTTTGCAAAGATCAATGTTAATGTCGTGTTGGCAATATATCAATTGCTCTATGCCAAAGTGGGTCACCATCTCAATAATTTGTGGCGTCGTTTCCTCAAAATAGGATTTGCTAAGATACCGACAAGGCAACACCACAAACTCATTCTCCTCGAACCTTTTCTCGCACTCCCGGCTCCTAAATATCGACTCCTCTGGAGCTTGGGGACCTGGCTGGGATAAACTTCACCCCTAGACCGCTTAGACACAACCCTAATATACCAAACACATGCATGCATACCAAAGTGACCCCCCAAAAGAGAAAATATCAAAGAAAACATACACAAAACATCATATTAGTATTAATGCAAAGCCTAAATGGAGAGATGAACCTTAAACATCATACCTCTTTGCCCTTTGCATTGTGAGATTTGGAAATCGCGTAGGTTGACTTGAAGTGGGGTTTTCCACTAACCCTAGAGGTAGATCGGAGTTAGAGGAGGCCTTAGGGAAGAAGTTTAGGGCTTAGGAGGAGCTTAGGATGCAAGAGGAGTTGAAAGGAGGAGAAAATCGCCGGAAATAAGCAGCCAAAACCCTAGGTTTGGCTTTCCCGGCGCGCCCTCTCCTTTAATAAAACCCGCGAACCAGTCGACTGCCCCTGGGCCAGTCGATTGGGCCAGAGTATAATTACATTCTGTGGGTTTTGCCAGTCGACTGGCTTCCAGCCAGTCGACTGGTGTCTGATGTTCTGAATTTTAGTTTTTCAGTCCGAATTTCAGAAATGCCTAACTAATTCCACAAATTCTTAAAAATTCTGAAATCTTGTGGGGAAATTTGTGGATCCTATATTTACTTGGAAAAAATATAATTTCAGTTAAAGTCATCCCAAATCCCATGATTGGTATAAATTTTGATTTTCTCTAGAATGTATCATGAAACCCTTTCCCAAAAGTTCTAATTCGGACCTCACCTCGATTCTTTCTCCCATTCTTATTCATAATCAATCCTTAGCATCGAGTTATATGGTATTTAGGCATTAAAATCGATTTTTCTCAATCAAAACCCCAATTTCACCTTTTTCTTTATAATCCTCCCTTTAGTGTGCCAATTCTCTAGAATCAAGACCAACCTTAGCCTTTTAAACCTCTTGGCACACCCTATAGTTATTTTCAATCTCCTAGAAGTAAACCACCCGAGATCCATTGACCATGGAACTCGTCTTGACTCCTAAAGCTTCTATCCCTAATTACTTCCCTAGGTAACTCTTCTACCAAGGCAATCCCACACCGGTGTTCCTTTGGTGCTTCTTGACCTTCCACTATCACTCTCTTAACCCTATAGACCCTTTTCTTGGTCAAGTTCTTTTCTTTTCCTTTAAATAGCTTTTCCTTCCCATTTTTGACTTTCTCTCTACCATAGTTATAAGGCATCCTTGAATATGATACTTTATCAATATTAGCCCTCCTAGAATTATATCCTAACCCTGGCCTATCATTCTATGATTTTGGCCCTTTGATATCATGTTCAATTCCTTGGCCCCTTGAATAACTCTACCTAGGTTTCTTTCTAATTGACCAAGTTTTGCTCTTAAAACTTGATTTTCCTTTTCTAACTTCCTAACCTTAGGATCACTAGATCTAATTTGATCACTTCTAGGTTTGCCTATTTTTCTAGGCATGCTTCTTCCTTTCTTAGAGCTTATGCCTTGGTCCTAATTCCTAGAATTCCTAGATTTATCACGAACCATAGAATTGTTGGTGTTTTCGCATACAAGATTGCTTCTACTCTTATCATGATATTTAAAAACACGCATGGACACACAATTATTACCAATTCTATCATTTATACAAACATTTTGAGCATTCATGAAAGATCTTGAAGTATGAGTAGAATTAGGGGGTACCTTCCTTACCCTTGGCGCTCCCCCTTGATGAGTGCTCCTCTTTCTTTCTTCTTTATCTCATTTCCTAAGGTGC
This sequence comes from Boesenbergia rotunda, assembly GCA_024364735.1. Taxonomy (NCBI): domain Eukaryota; kingdom Viridiplantae; phylum Streptophyta; class Magnoliopsida; order Zingiberales; family Zingiberaceae; genus Boesenbergia; species Boesenbergia rotunda. The sequence goes on from JAGFNQ010002341.1 coordinate 126,326, forward strand.
TCCATCTTCTTGAGCTCTTTACTTCTTGGGCATTTTGTGTGATAATGCCCAAGCTCCCCGCATGTGAAGCACCGAATCCTTTTTCTTTTATTTTGAACTTCCTCATTCCTACAACCCATATTAGATTTAAATTGAAAAGATTTGGCCTTAGGAATTACCTCCTTTTTACCTTGTGGACACTTATCCTTGTAGTGCCCCTTTTTATTACACCCAAAGCATATGATATGCTCTCTTGACTTAGCTTTAGTGGAGATGGGCATCATTTCTTGCTCATGGATGATCGAGGGTCTCTCCTCCCCCTCAACATTTGAATTTGTCATTTCTTCTTCTTCTTTATCTTCTTCAATACTTGAGTCGATTTCCTCAATCTCTTCCACTCTTAGAGTTAATGTAGGGTTCTTATGAATTTCTTCCAACTTATTCCACAATTCGCATGCATTTGAATATTTCCCTACATCACTCAAAACGTGGTTAGGCAACATATTAGTCAAAATATTTATTACCTTCTCATTGGCCCTAGCTTGTTCTTGTTGTTCCCTTGTCTAATATCTAGGGTGAAGCCTTTTGTCATGCTTGTCCTTGGGGATTTCAAATGGGTCTTCAATAGTCATTCTACACTCCTAATCCATCCTGAGCCACATCTTCATTCTATCCCGCCAATAGTCAAAATTTTCATGCTCATATGATGGTGGTGAGTTGATATCGTCACCCAATTTGTCTTCCATGACCCTTATCCTCTAGCAAGTGCTCCCTTGGCGGTTAGTCCGATCACGAGCGAACCTCGCTCTGATACCAACTGAAGGATCGTTTATGGTGTGCTAAAGGAGGGTGAATAGCACTTTTTCGGATCTTGGATCTCTATAGAATCGTTAGCGCAGCGGAAACAATAATATGCAAAGTAAATAAGAAATAATAATGCTAACAATACCAGATTTACTTGGTATCCACCCCAGTCGGGTGACTAATACAAGAATCCTTCGGTGGATCAACCCCCGGATAACTTTCGGCTAGATCTGTCGCTCCTTGTGGGTGGAGAAACCTCGCCACAACACTTTGGAAGCCCTCTGATCACAATAGACTACTAACTCCCTTTACCCAAGAGAGTTTCGTCAAAAATGATAGGAGAAAACGAGCTCCTTTAAATAGGGCTCGAATCTGAAACAGCCGCTACCAGTCGACTGCCCACAGGGCAGTCGACTGGTCCCACTCAGATTCGACCGTTGCAGTACAACGTTCGAATCTAGCTGTTCCAGTCAGCACCAGTCGACTGCCCCTGGGCTAGTCGACTGGGACACACCTAAGCCTAGGGTTTCACTCCCGAGTACAAGTCTCTCTCGCACTCAAACCCTCCCGGCTTAATGATGGACCCAAAATGACTGTCACGAAAGTGGGTCTCAAATTTAGAAATTTATAAAATGCTGGAAACCCTTTTTGCAATAAAAGAAGAAAAGCGTAGTAAAGGGGCCACAGGTCGTATTTTTCCAAGGGCTAGTACAAGTTGTGTGATTCGTGCTCGAGTTTATGTGTCGTAAATGTTTTTGGGTTTCAAATAAAATCTGGTGTTTGGTTTCGAATAGACAAGGAAATGTAATGAAAAGTAAAAGAATTTAACTAAATGAACTAACAAGGAATTTGCAACTAATAGGAAAATTAATCAACTAAAAACACTTAGCCAATTTTGGAGAAATGAATCTGATTTCAATTGCAAATTAAATGCAAAGCAATCCAAAGAAAACTGTCCAACACAGAACCAATGCTAAAACCCTTACTTGATACAAGTGAAGCTATGAAATTTGATACACAAGAGATACAAGACTCATGTGCCAAGGTTCGAAATTTACTACAGAAATTGTAACCGATCAACTCAGCTTGGGAAGCTAGGCTATCAGGGATCTAAAGCACAGAATTAAAGGAAGAAACTTCAGGAATGAAGTGCTGGACAGTGCAGAACAAGGAAATGCAGAAAAAATTCAGAATTGCAGAAAACAGCCCTAATACAGCTCAAACCTAACAAAGCAAGCTAGATATGAATGCATCATCCATTGTTCAGACAAGAAATAAGGAAGCTAATGTTTACTTGGCTCGAAATTCTGAAACTACAGCTGAAAAGATGCAGCCTTAAAACTGAAACAATGCAGCCCTTGAAACTGTAAATGGCACGCAAGATACAAAACTGATACAATGAAAACAGAATTGAAATACAAACTGTAAATTGAAAACTCACTAAATTCGCACACAATGAATCGCTGAACAAGTTCATTAATTAATCTATTTGCAATATAGAACCTAATTAAGGAAAACAGCATCAGGAAATGAAAGTAACAAACTGATACAAGTGCAGAAAAACAGAATTGCTGAAGCGAAATCGAGATTACAGCTACAAACAAGAATAAATGCAATTAAACTAAGCCTCGACCAATCCTTGATTCAAGAACACCTTGTTCGTCACGCAAGGGCAAGCCAAGAACCCCTAAAACTCGCAAATCAATGGAAAATAAGCTCCAATTGTAGATCTGCTCGAAACTGCACACTTGATGGAAATTCCAATTCAAACTCTTAGATCTCGATGTGGAAAGATGCGGTGATGATTTGGAAATCATCTGAACTCATCCTAGAACCCCTAAAGACGATTCAAATGCGAGGAAATGGTTGCGATTGAGATCCAAGAGCTCAAAATGCAGATCTGCCGAAACCCTCAAGAAGCTCTGCATCCGGCACAATTTCGAGCTAAAATCGCCATGAAACTCTCCTCCAGAGATCCAGATCTTGCTTCAGGATTGTGATCGAGTCGGTCACGCCTCCACTGGAGAAAATTGCAAGGAAAACTATGAAGAACTGAAGAAGAACGAGCTCAAGAACTGTGGAAGAGAAATGAGGTCGCGACCCTCTGTTCTGAATCTGAAGTCGTTTAAGTAGTTAAAGCAGTGGACGGCTGAGATTCATTCCGCTTCATCCAACGGTGGATCGTTGTCCGATTTGATTCAAATTTTCCAGATCTTGATCAGAGGTCAAGATCATCCTCGTGGTAGCTCGGATCTGCCAGATCTTCAACGGATGATCCAGATCACCTTGATCTTTGTATGGATGGTTTAGAACACTCCGATCATGATCCAACGGCTAGATGGTCTCTGATTTATCTGAAACTCTCAGATCTTGATCTGATCACTTGATTAGCCTTAATCCCAGCTCTGATTGATCAAAAGTTCTCAGATGGTCTAGATCTAACCGTTCTCTCATCGGACGGTCCAAATTAGTTGACGCTTGATTCCTTGGATCTAATCCACTTTTAACTCAACTTTGACCCATCATTACCTAGGTCCCTGATCATTTGAAGCCTACAAAAGTAGATCAAAAATTTAGTGACAAAACAACTCAAATATAACAAGATTTACAATTAGGTCCAAAAAGGGTATAAATTCTAAAACCTAGGCAAATCCACAATTACACAAGTAAAATATGGGTTAAACACAGATTTAAGCATATAATATGATCAACAAAATGACACTTATCAACTCCCCCACACTTAAGCTTGAGCGTCTCGCGAAAAGTACTAAATATGTATCCCCTAGGTTATTCCCAAACATGAGTAGAAGCAATTGAAAAGAAATTACCTAGGGTTGTCAATTCTCAAAAATCTAAACTCTATAGACTAGTACCTTGTCCTTAAATCAACAACTTAACAAATTCAACCTTCATGAGTCATTGAGATGAATTTCACTCTCTGGACCTTTCAAGGTAATTTTTGGTGGCTCTCCTCCTAAGTGCTAAGTTCATGATGAAAATGGAGCTCACTCATACACACATGCTTCTTGCACTACCATAAGCTTGCTTATTATCTACTCTCTACCATTATTCAAGATTAGAATCAATCATCTATAAAAGTTTATTCAAAAGTGAAAGAAATAGGAAATGGTAGAAATGGAATAAAAGCAAAGTAAATAGCTAATTTGAATGAAATGGAAGACTTGGATGTTCAAGGATATTCTTGATGCATTTTCGCCCTCCTTTCAGTCCATATAATGAAGTCAAAGTGTGATGAAGTGATGCTTTGCAATGCCCTTCAAAAATCTTATGAAAAGTATTCAATAATTCCTTTGTGCCAATTTCCTCTTGTGTGCCAACTTTCTCTTCTTTCTTTTTTTTTCTGAATTTTCTTTTCTTTTTCTTTCTCTCTACTGAATCAGAATGATATGGAACTCAGCTCTGATCCGGATGAGAATCTCCACTGATTTCATGGTGCCAAGTTCTCAATTGTGTGCCACTTGCTTCTTTGTTTCTTTGTTTTTCCAACTATTTTTTTTTCTGTTTTTTTTTTTAGGCTGCGTACTTACTGATTATTCTGCATCTTCTCCTTATTCATTCATGGTGTGATCAGCTTCCAAACTTCTCCAAAATTTAGAGCACTCAAGTGAAACCAACTCAAAATTCTGTTTTTTTTTTCTGTTTTCCAACTGTTTTTTTTTTCTATTTTTTTTTCCTGTTCAGCTCCAAGGCAATTCACTTCAGATTCCGAAACATCAAGTTCTTCATTCTTACAGTTTTCTGATTTCTTATTCAGCTCAGATCATTCAGATTCTCAGATTATCTTCTTCCACTAAAGGGATTGATACTTGGCTTCCTTTGTGTGTTTTTCTTTTTCTTCATTTTTTTCTCTGCTCATTTCTTCCCACTTGGCATCAGTTTTCTTCTTCTTCACTGACTTCAGCAACTATTGACTGCAATTCAGCTCCTAGAAGAGTGGCCGGAACAATTTCATAGCATTTCTTCCATTTTGGCACAAAATTTCTGATTTTTCCCTTTACACAGATTTTTTTTTTTCACTTGTTTCCACTTGGTTCCTCTATTCCACACAGATTTTCTTCTACAATTCAAGCTTACAACTTCAATTCAGACTTTAGCAAAGTGTTGACAAATAAAACTCCCATAATTCCTACTTCCCAAGTGCTACAAACTCCATTGCTTTCAATCTCTCTTCCATGGCACAACTTTTTCTGTTTTTTTTTTCTGATTTTTTTCGTGTACCATTCTTCCATTACAGATTTTTTTCTTTTCAAGATTTACTTCACCTCTAATTCACAACTGAATTCCCATTAATCTTGATACCAAACTCCACTCCAATTGGCAATTTTTGGCTTCAACTCAATCAATGAAATGAATTTTTTTTTCAAATGTTTCCATCACACTATCCACTCCCCCACACTTAATCTTTTGTCCGTCTCGGGCAAAACCACATCAAAGAACATCTCCAAACAAACAAGTCCCTAGAAAGCATGGTTAGGAATAGGAAATAAGGAAAGAAAATAGGATGAACATGATTTTTGCCAAAAATTGACATGGAAAGGTAAACAAATTTATTAGCCTCTATAGAAGTGATCTAAATATTGAAATATGACTTTGAAAGAACCTAAGCAAGTTCTAGAGTACAATCACATGTATGTTTCACAAAAATAAGGCCAACCCTCACTAGGTAAAAATAATTCATCTCAAGTCTTCAATCAAGAATCCATAGCCAAGTAGTACTCAAGCATCCAAGATTTCATCCATGAGCTCAAACCCTAAGTTTTAACAACCAAATTTAATTTGTTTTCAAAAGACTCTAAATTGCTATGGAAATAACCTAAAGGGATACATTTATTCCTATTAATCAAGGAAAAGTGCCAAAAGACATAAAATAGTCTTTATAATGCCTATTTATTAATTCTACTCTATTCAAGCATTTATTAGCAAGAATTCATTTCAAAAGAAAATTCTACTTCTAGCAAGCATAAAGAGGAAAACGACAATGAAATAAAATTCAAGAAAAAATAAACTCTCTTTTATTTCTGGTGGTCGAAGTCTATCTAGGAATAATCTCCATCTTGGTAGTGGAGGAGTAGGAGTAGCTAAAACAATTTCCTTTATTTGCTCAATTTTATTTTGCTTCACTCCCCCACACTTATTCTTCATTGTAAACTGTCCAGGTGGCCGAAGGTGATTTAAGTACAATAGCCACTTCTGAGGTGGAGTGCTATAAGTTAAAGCAAGATCATCTCCTCCCTCTTTATTCTTTTTGGAAAATCTTCCAGGAGGTCGGAGACTGTTTAGGTGGAGTACCCATTTCAGTAGTCTTCTGGACCCTGCAAAACCATGTAAGACCTCCCTCAAGCGTGCAGGGTAAGATAAAAATGCAATATCATCAATCTCTACATAAAATGTATCTAAAAATGCATCGCATCCAATAAAATCAATTTTTGGTACCTCAATAAATTTTTCACAAGCATATTCTACATGAGGTATATCAAGAAAAGTACCACAGTCAATAAAATCAATCTCAGGTATCTCTAGAAGTGTTTCACATTCAATTTCAGCATAAGAAATAACCAGAGATTCTTCACAATAAACAACTTCAATTTCAGGTTCTTCTAAAAATTTTTCACAATCAAATTCCATCAAAGGTGTATCAAGAAATGTTCCACAGTCAATAAGATCAATCTCAGGTACCTCCATAAGTATTTCACACTCAACTTCAGCATAAAATATAGCAAGAGATTCTTCACAATAAAAAACTTCAATTTCAGGCTCTTCTAAAAATTTTTCACTATCAGCATTTCCATGATGTGTATCAAGAATATCATCATAACAAACAACATCAATTATAGGTTCCTCTAAAATTTGTTCACAATCCATATCTACAAGAGATGTATCAAGTAATGCAGTACGATCAATGAAATCAATGTTTGGTACCTCTATTGGATTTTCACAAACAATTTCTACACAAGGTATATCAATAAATTCATCAGAATCAATAAAGTGAGCACTAGGTACCTTTTTGAATTTTTCTGAACAAAGAGGAGAAATACTTACCTGAGCGTGCTGGATAATACCTGAAGGTGTGTCTGTGGTCTCCTCCTGGTCATGTTCATGCTCCTCTTCAGCCTCAGGCTCTGGTGGACAATCAACTGGTGATCCTTGGGTGCTTGCTTCCACCATGCAAGTCCCTACACTTTCTGGTTCATTCTCTAAATCTTGTGGTGGTCCCTGGGGCTTAGTGCAATCCCCTACACCTATGGAATCATCTCCTCTGCATGCTTCTTCTACAATATCTGCAACAACAACATTAGAAAAATTAGGACCACTAACAACACTATCATCAGAAAATAAAAGTCTAGAATGGTCCTGTGGAGCTTCAGTTTCTTCTTCTGGAGCTGAAAAATTGGGAATTGGATTTTGAATAGGAGTCTCCGGAGGAATGCATGCTGTAGGTACCCAGACTTTAATGTATTCTTCTTCTTCTTCTTCTAAAATTGCAAGATCCATTGAAGAAGGACTTTTCCATGCACTAGGGTCACCTTGAACTGATATAAAACCAACTCCGGGGCTCTCAGAATTAAAAGCAGCTTGAGAAGATAATTGTTCTGCTCTTTGGGCTTTTATCTGATTCAATTTATCTTGTATGTTTTGAAACCATTGTTGTTGTTGTTCTTGTTGTTGTTGGATTTGTTGACACATCTCCATCATCCTTTGGTGTAGAGCCTCATCCCAATCAGGATCATCAAAACCTCCTTGGTTAGTGTGGAACCCCTGTTGGTCTTGAAATGGAAAATAGGGCTGCTGAAGTCCAGGAGGAGGCTGTGCATGCTGAAATGGAAACTGTTGGGGCTGCTCAAATGGATGAAATGACTGATTAAATTGCTGAATATTTGGTTCACAAGTTGGTGGAGATGGCTGAAAACTGTAACCCTGAAATTCTTGTATCTGAGGTTGAATTTGTTGTGGTGAACACTCAAATTGAGGTGGGGGCTGTTGGTACTGATTTTGGTGCTGAAAATTCTGAAATTGCTGGAAATTGGGCTGAAATTGCTGAAATGATGGCTGCCCAATCTGATAATTCTGGAATAATGGCTGAATTGGCTGAAAATTCGGCTGAGTTTGTTGGAATTGCTGTGGAAATGGTTGTGGTGGCTGAAATTGAAAGTTTGGTTGCTGAAAATTAGGATAGGGTTGCTGGAAATCTTGGAGAGGCTGAAACTGTGGCTGAGGTGGCTGAAATGTAGGCTGAATCTGCTTCTGGTAAGTAGATGACTGAGCTTCCCGTTTTTGTTGGTAGTCCAACTCCTTTAACACATTCCTTAACTCCCTCAGTGCATCCTCAAGCTCTGTTGACCCCATTTTGATCTTGCAACCCTGTCACAAAACAAACAAGAAAAATGGCAGCAACCGTATACAAAAGATAAAGCAAAAGAAAATAGAATCAAATGATATGTCCATAAGCATACAAGCAAAAATCAAACAACTCAACTAGTATGTTTTCCCTGGCAACGGCGCCAAAAATTTGATGGACCCAAAATGACTGTCACGAAAGTGGGTCTCAAATTTAGAAATTTATAAAATGCTGAAAACCCTTTTTGCAATAAAAGAAGAAAAGCGTAGTAAAGGGGCCACAGGTCGTATTTTTCCAAGGGCTAGTACAAGTTGTGTGATTCGTGCTCGAGTTTATGTGTCGTAAATGTTTTTGGGTTTCAAATAAAATCTGGTGTTTGGTTTCGAATAGACAAGGAAATGTAATGAAAAGTAAAAGAATTTAACTAAATGAACTAACAAGGAATTTGCAACTAATAGGAAAATTAATCAACTAAAAACACTTAGCCAATTTTGGAGAAATGAATCTGATTTCAATTGCAAATTAAATGCAAAGCAATCCAAAGAAAACTGTCCAACACAGAACCAATGCTAAAACCCTTACTTGATACAAGTGAAGCTATGAAATTTGATACACAAGAGATACAAGACCCATGTGCCAAGGTTCGAAATTTACTGCAGAAATTGTAACCGATCAACTCAGCTTGGGAAGCTAGGCTATCAGGGATCTAAAGCACAGAATTAAAGGAAGAAACTTCAGGAATGAAGTGCTGGACAGTGCAGAACAAGGAAATGCAGAAAAAATTCAGAATTGCAGAAAACAGCCCTAATACAGCTCAAACCTAACAAAGCAAGCTAGATATGAATGCATCATCCATTGTTCAGACAAGAAATAAGGAAGCTAATGTTTACTTGGCTCGAAATTCTGAAACTACAGCTGAAAAGATGCAGCCTTAAAACTGAAACAATGCAGCCCTTGAAACTGTAAATGGCACGCAAGATACAAAACTGATACAATGAAAACAGAATTGAAATACAAACTGTAAATTGAAAACTCACTAAATTCGCACACAATGAATCGCTGAACAAGTTCACTAATTAATCTATTTGCAATATAGAACCTAATTAAGGAAAACAGCATCAGGAAATGAAAGTAACAAACTGATACAAGTGCAGAAAAACAGAATTGCTGAAGCGAAATCGAGATTACAGCTACAAACAAGAATAAATGCAATTAAACTAAGCTTCGACCAATCCTTGATTCAAGAACACCTTGTTCGTCACGCAAGGGCAAGCCAAGAACCCCTAAAACTCGCAAATCAATGGAAAATAAGCTCCAATTGCAGATCTGCTCGAAACTGCACACTTGATGGAAATTCCAATTCAAACTCTTAGATCTCGATGTGGAAAGATGCGGTGATGATTTGGAAATCATCTGAACTCATCCTAGAACCCCTAAAGACGATTCAGATGCGAGGAAATGGTTGCGATTGAGATCCAAGAGCTCAAAATGCAGATCTGCCGAAACCCTCAAGAAGCTCTGCATCCGGCACAATTTCGAGCTAAAATCGCCATGAAACTCTCCTCCAGAGATCCAGATCTTGCTTCAGGATTGTGATCGAGTCGGTCACGCCTCCACTGGAGAAAATTGCAAGGAAAACTATGAAGAACTGAAGAAGAACGAGCTCAAGAACTGTGGAAGAGAAATGAGGCCGCGACCCTCTGTTCTGAATCTGAAGTCGTTTAAGTAGTTAAAGCAGTGGACGGCTGAGATTCATTCCGCTTCATCCAACGGTGGATCGTTGTCCGATTTGATTCAAATTTTCCAGATCTTGATCAGAGGTCAAGATCATCCTCGTGGTAGCTCGGATCTGCCAGATCTTCAACGGATGATCCAGATCACCTTGATCTTTGTATGGATGGTTTAGAACACTCCGATCATGATCCAACGGCTAGATGGTCTCTGATTTATCTGAAACTCTCAGATCTTGATCTGATCACTTGATTAGCCTTAATCCCAGCTCTGATTGATCAAAAGTTCTCAGATGGTCTAGATCTAACCGTTCTCTCATCGGACGGTCCAAATTAGTTGACGCTTGATTCCTTGGATCTAATCCACTTTTAACTCAACTTTGACCCATCATTACCTAGGTCCCTGATCATTTGAAGCCTACAAAAGTAGATCAAAAATTTAGTGACAAAACAACTCAAATATAACAAGATTTACAATTAGGTCCAAAAAGGGTATAAATTCTAAAACCTAGGCAAATCCACAATTACACAAGTAAAATATGGGTTAAACACAGATTTAAGCATATAATATGATCAACAAAATGACACTTATCACTTAACCCCTGAATACAAGCACCCATACTCAGCCTCTTTCAACCTAGTTGACTCTTCACCAGCAGTCTTGACTGTTGCCTTCACGCGCTCTTCATCTTTGGCCCTCGTCCCTCAGATGCACACGCAAGCCTCCAACTTGCCTCCATGTCACCCTTCACGTACGCCTCGAAGTCCGCGTCCCTCGGCTCATCATCTCTGCTATCCAATGGTCCCTCGGATGCGCACGCAAGCCTCCAGCTTGCCTCCATACCATCCTTCACCTGAAGACGTCAACCAAGTCCATGTGTACTTGTACACCTGCACACTCATGTACACATGTGAGAACACCACAAATCCTAACTTAACCATATTGCCCACTCATCAAAATATCATGATCCTCCAGATCATCTCAGGGTCGATTGCCCCAACATCTTCTTAGTGTCCCGTGAGCTTATCGTGTATCTTCTTGAGACCGCTTGTGAAGAGGTTTCTCCACTGAGAAGGAGGCATTTGATATCCGGGGTTCACCGGGGCTTGATCTGCCGACGATCAAGGGATGCCCACCTCACAGGCACGCCAAGGAGTAGGGGCAAGTTATCTCCGAACCTTATACATCGCGGTGTTAGCGTTTGTTTGGTTTGCTTTTCCTTCTCTGCTTTGTTCTTTCTTCTGTATTTCTTCCGCTGCTAATCTGATCATGCAGAAAGTGTCAAAGAGCAAGATTTGAGTGTCTGGCTACATTCACCCCCCCTCTATAGCCATCCAAGCACCAACATTCCCGAGGTGAATTTCCCGAGCAATATTTCCCAACCCGGAATTGGAGAGTTGCCGAGGCCTACGTAACGCAGTTTCCTTGAAACAGATTTGTCCTCCTCCGACGATGCTTCAAGACTCCGATAGGCGTCTGTCTCTTAGGATACAACAGCAGAACTACGGGCACAACAAAGCACTCGTTGCTTATGGCGAACTGAAGAAGTAGCCGAACACTATCAATGGAGGTCGGAAACGAGATGGAAGAGAATCTCTTTTCTCTATCTTTTTCTTTTTTGCTCTCGATCACAGCCTCTTTATATAGGCTCAAACTCCTGCAATAATCAATGACCGAATTAACATCAATTACTGTCAATGAACCATCCAGATCCAAACGTCTGGGGGTTACTGATTTTGCAGTAATCAATAGTTAATGCATCCGTTATTTATGAGCAAAAAATTGGTTCATCCTCTTGGACAAATTTTGCCCCGACCGGTCGGATATTCGACACGCGCAGGTCATGCAGGTACACGAGTCTACTTGGTTCAGTACAAATCCGAGCCCTGGATTTGCACCCCCCTGCTCACCCACGCGTGAGAGAGAGCCTCTCCTCTTGCATTTGTTCACAACTAACATACTTGTGAAACAATATAAACTAATAATTATGCCTTAAAACTCCCAATGTGAGACTAAAGTCTCATTCACAATGGAGTTTCTTTATTCTCCACCTCTCTTTCCATTCACTAGAAACTCCCCATGTGAGACTAAAGTCCCATTCACTGAATGGAAAACTCCCCATGTGGGGCTAAAGTCCCATTCACAATGGAGCATCTTTCCTCCCTTTCCATTCACATTATATCAAACAATCCCCCACATGAATGGAAACAGGGTATGTAATAACATTCAACAGTTGAGTCCAGTATAGGACAAGTAGGTTTCACCCTTTGAACCTTCCTTTGTGAAGATCTGTTTGCTTCTTGGCTGATAGTAAACATGATGTCCTTGAACTGTGTTGTCATTTGTGTAAGCATTGACACATCTCACCCAGGACTCTCCTTGATACACCTCAGTTTTCATGAGTGTTTTCGTTCTTAGCCATGAACACGCCTAATTCTGCGAGAAGTTCTAAAAATTATGCCTTTAATTCTCTTTGAAGCGGCCCGACTTCTTTCTCACATAGGTGATCTCTTAAGAGTTATTCATATAACTATTGAATCATTAAAAGTCGTACGCTTAACCTCCATCCTTTACTGTTTCAAAGGGTCGTTACCTCACAGTGAACAATTTTGTCAGTGAAGTTAGGTTGTCCCTTTGAACCTAGTTCTTGGGATCTCCAGTCTATATAGGTTAGATTTCCTTTGCACTAATATTTTCTATCGGCATCAAACCCATCCTTCTTGATGAGCTTGCAACTAACTCTCGATTTAACCCTTTGGTTAGCGGATCCGTTAAATTATCCTTTGACTTCACATAATCAACAGTAATAACTCCAGTTGAGAGTAGTTGTCTAATGGTATTGTGTTTCCGACGTATATGTCTAGACTTAGCATTATACAAATGGCTTTGTGCCCGGCCAATCGCTGATTGACTATCACAATGTATACAGATTGTCGGCACGGGTTTCGGCCATCTCGATACATCTTCTAAGAATTGTCGTAGTCATTCAGCCTCTTCACCACATTTGTCAAGAGATACAAACTCAGACTCCATCGTGGATCTGGTAATTACGATTTGCTTAGAAGATTTCCATGAAATGGTTGCACTCCCTAGAGTGAATATATATCCACTAGTAGATTTCGAGTCTTTTATGTCAGATATCTAACTCGTATTGTTGTATCCTTCGATAACAGCAGGATATCTCATATAGTGTAGTCTATTTCCACGAGTATATCTCAAGTACCTCAGTACTCTTGTTATCCCTTTCCAGTGCTCAACACCGAGATTACTCGTGTATCTACTCAGTTTGCTTACTGCGTAGGCTAAGTCTGGTCTTGTACAATTCATCAAGTACATCAGACTTCCAATCACTCGAGCGTACTCTACCTGAGAGATACTTTCTCCTCGGTTATTCGATAGATGTTGGCTTGTGTCTATCGGCGTTCGTGCTAACGCAGTATCACCATTGGTGAACTTCTCAAGAATCTTCTACACGTAATGGAACTGACTAAGAATATATCCTTCAGCTATTCTAAAAATTTTAATTCTTAGAATTACATCAGCTAAGCCTATGTCGTCTATTTTGATTTCAAGAAGATTTATCAATGCAGAGACTTCTATTTTCATACAAGTTTAACACAAGATTTTGATATAGATATTAATTATCGTATAGAGTTGTCTCTCTCTCATTCAAAAATTAAGGTTACGTTTGGTAAGGGGCAATTAACCTTGTAATGTAATCTTCATTATTTTATTTGGTACAATTTTAAAACTGTAATGTAATATAATCTGCATTACAAAGCTAGTAAAAGTGTTGTAATCTGGATTACAAGGTCAACAACATGTAATTTGGATTACATTACAGGCTCAATTACATTACAAACTAGATTATATTACCTCTAACCAAATGCAGCCTAAATATAAAAATTTATTTTTTAGGTATGTTAAAAATTTTTGCGTGAATGAGAAACTCAATAATAATTTTATTTTATCAATGCATTTTGATTAAAACGCCTTAAAGATTTTTTTCTGAAATTAAAAAAAATATAAATAAACTCACCGGAGCACCATAAATACAATTATGGTTTCCTGATGTCATTTTTAACCGATTAGTAATATATTTACTAAGATATATTAGCTTTTCTATGATATTCTAGTAAAAAAAAATACTTTAACGAACCATCAAAAAAAAAAAAAAAAAAAACTATCCCTGTTTTCTATTTACATAGTAGATAAAAATGATTAGTATATAAATATTATCATCGTAAAATTTGAAAGTTAATATTTGACAAAGCTAACGTATCCATCCTCCCTACATAATAATCAATTTATTTTCTTTATGTTGATCCTAGAATGGATTGATGAGTATATTATAGGCAAATGAATCATTTTTTACCACCTAATAGATAAAAATGGACTGACTCCTCGAATATCTATAATCGAGTTCTTTTTATTAGGTCAATTTTTGTCGAGCTGACAGTTGCCGAGTCGACAGCACAAGGACTCTGGGATATCGGGTGAGCTAGAAATTGTCTGACTTCGGTGAAGGTTTCAGCAACAACAGCGGTAAATTGATAAAAAATATTGAAATGATTGAAAAGAGTTAGAAGAAGGCCAATACGGACAACTCCTCCGACGCTTAATTCAAATTTTGAGAAATGATTTGAATTCTTTGAAGGAGAAAGTCAAAAAGAAATGAAAATAGTAATATCAATGTCATAATGTGCATCTCGATGATGATAACATTATCTTATATAAGGAACAAAAAGTGACTAGGATTCTCAAATGGCATGCCTCTTTTCCCTTCATCAAAGGGCTAACCTTTTTGTAATTGGTGTCATTATAACTATTCTGTCAAATCCGAGTCACGATCGATTTGATCCAAGCTCACTCTTGGGTCTGGCTTATTAGCCTCAAGTTGGATGTGACTCAAGCTAACTTGAATCGAGCTCGACCATGAGTCAACCGACTTGACTTGAGTTTGGCCATGAGTGAGCTAACTCGATCCAAATGCGTTGACTAAGCCATGGACTTGCCACATGGCCCTTGCTATTCCTGCCACATCAATGAATAGGGTGGTAAATGAACCCAACATTCATGAACAAATTTGGTATTTGGCTTGGTAAGTATTTGTTTATGTTCGTTCAATACATACAAGATCAATTAAATAAATAAGTTTGTTAAATAAATAAGTGTTTGTTAATGTTCAGCTTATTAATGTTCGAGAACAATGTTTGTGAATAATAATAATGAACAATATTCATGAATAATATTTGTGAATAATATTCGTGAACAACATTCGTGATCATATTCATTAATAAAACTATTATCAACATACTAAATAAATTTAAAAAAATTTAAAATGATCACACAAATTTAAATTATTAAGTTCAATTACCAATCAAATAATCAAATATGTTTGAATTGAGAGGTTGATAATATCTGAACGAAAGGCAAAATCTTAAATGACGTAATGACAAACTAAAAAATTAAACAAAAAATTAAAAAAAACTCAAATACACTTGGTCTGCATGAGTCCACATAGGAGATGGTCCTTAGCATAAATTTGTATGTGTGTGTAGGAATGATAGTCTGTAAACTTTTATATGAGCAATTGTGCAACATGAATGATCTAATACAGTAAAATTTGATATTTTAATTCCTCTCCCATATGTATGTTATAATACTCTTCTCTATTCTTTGATTGCATGAATGATGGTGTTGGTTTGTAGAAACCAACACCACGTTGGTGTTGTTTTTACAAACTACCACTACCTTGACACTGAGTTGTAGAAATCAACACTATTTTGATGTTGATTTTTATAAATCAACATCAAGGTGACATCAACATTATCAAATTATCACCATCCACCTTGGTGCTGGTCAACACCAAGGTAGTGCTGGTTTGTAAAAACCATGCCCACTTTGGTAATGATTTGTACACACCAGCACCACCCTTTGGTGCTACTTTGTAAAAACTAGCACCATTTTAGTAGATTGGTACACACCAACTCCAAATGTTGGTGTTGGTTTGTATAAACCATCACTATCTGATATTGGCTGCTAGTTTGTATAAACCACACTGGTGTTGGTTTATGCAAACCAGCACCAAACTGCTACTAGTTTGAGTAAATTAGCACCAATGTGATGTTGGTTTTCCTAAACCAGCACCAAGAGTGTGGTGCTGGTTTGGGCAAACCAACACCGCTAGTGTTAATTTCTATAAATTAGCACCAATGTATGGTGTTGGCTTGTAGAAATCAGCACCTTGGTTCATAAGTTGTTTTTTAAAGACAAGCACTACAACAGTGGCTATGCATGCTGCATGTAATTAAAGGAGACAAAATTTATTGCATGCAGATGAGACTTGAAAGTATTAAAAAATTTTGGTTAAAGTCGTGTTAGGTGGTCGCATCAGATGCCACCCACCTCCGCTGACATAAAGGTGTGCATGATATCAAATTCGTATATATATATATATATATATATGATACCCTGCCCGATTACTCATAATCGACCGTGACCGATGTGTTGACGTGGTGCTCATAATCGACCGTGACCGACGTGCTGACGTGGTGTCGCCAGCTCAATTATTTTACTCTCTCTCTCTCTCTCCATCTGCCCTCCGCTCAAAGCCTTCAAAACACTTTTCCAAATCTAATTTCCCTCTCTCAGTTGCTCCCTCGCTCAGACGCTCTTGCTCCTTCCTTCGCCGCCGTCTTCCATTACTCTCGCTCCTGTTAACAATACCCCCTTCTTCTTTTCCGCCATAAGCAAAGAAAAACCACCTCAAGCTTCTTCTCAAATGGGACAAAACCTCCCCAAACTATTGCCCCGCAAACAAAACCAACGTTGCCGCTCCCACCCCTTCATTCTCGATCGTAAGCTCATCCTCCAGTATTTGTTTTTCTCTTTGTACAATATTAGTCGATTGATATCATGATCCTTCTACCTTTGTGAATTTTTAATTATGGTTTAGGGCCATGATAGATACTACTGTTAGGATCTTGGGATGGCTAGAGAGGGGGGTGTGAATAGTCACCCACCAAAACTCGCTTCTTCCTACAATCAGATTAGCAGTGAAAAACAAATAAAGTAGAAATAAACTAAAACAGAGACTAACACGGTGTTTATAAGGTTCGGGGATAACTTGCCCCTACTCCTTGGCGTGCCCATGAGGTGGGTGATACCTTGATCTTTGGCAGATCAGGCCCCGAAATGAACCCGGCTAAAAACTTCCTCCTTCTCGGTGGAGTAACCTCTCCACAAATGTCTCAGAAGTATATCAAGCGAAACACAAGAGACTAGAGAAGGAAGCTTACACAACAGATGCATACCACCTTAAGCACAAGCACCAGTAGTAATCAAAAAGATCAAGCAAGAAGAAAAATGCAGAGAACACCAACAACTCAACAGCAAAACCCTTCGCAGATTTTCTAATCACCGTTCTCTGTTGTTCTTCTCTGCTTCGCCAACTTCTTCTTCTTAAGCCTTTCTTCTGCACACATACAGGCGTCACCCACTGACCCCTTCTGAACTCTCAGCACACTGAAGTCATCCTCTTCAACTGAAGCTTCAAGTCAGGTGCCGTTGAAACCTGCAAATGTGTATCAAACAAAATAGCACCATGGAAAGTCACCCTTGACCCTTCTTCTTGCTCCTTCATTTGAATTTCAAAGCTCTGTGTTATCTACACACTTACAAATGTTGATGTAGTCTGACCTGATTGTTGTTTTGGTATTGACACCGATTTAAGTTTGGTTGAGTGAGATTAGATAGTTAAGTTCGGATTTAGTCCTGCTGAGTGAAGCTGGGCAAAAGTCCTAGTGAGTGAAGCTGGGCATGAAGTCCTAGTGAGTGAAGCTGGGTACGAAGTCCTGGTGAGTGAAACTGGGCAAAAGTCTGATGAGTGAAGTTAGGCACGAAGTCCTGGTCGGGGACTGGGCACGAAGTCCTGGTGAGGAACTGGGCAGAAGTCCTGGTGAGTGAAGCTGGGCACGAAGTCCTGGTGAGTGAAACTGGGCAAAAGTCCTAGTGAGTGAAGCTGGGCATAAAGTCCTGGTGAGTGAAGCTGGGCGAAAGTCCAACCGGATGGACCGAGATGAGTCGAAGAGGGTTCGGTTGCTCGTTCTCCGACTTAGGTCAGAGAGGGCCCGATAACTCATTCTCTGGACCGGGATAAGTCGGAGAGGGCTCGGTAGCTCGTTCTCCGGGACCAGACTAAGTTAGAGAAGGCAAGGGAGCCTGTTCTCAGGGAAATGATTGGCTGGATCGGTCTAAAGTCCGATCTAGGAGTTGGCACGAACTCTCTTGATTCTTGATCGGTCACAGGACCGATCCAGGATGTCTGATCGGTCTGTTGACCGATCCAGAGAGCTTCTGAGGAAACAGAAGGTTTTTTGAACGGTCAGGTGACCGATCATAAACATTCTGTGGGGTTCACAGAAAGACCTGATCGGTCAGTGCGACCGATCAGGGTATGCCTGGACCGATCAGGCAAGAGCCTGATTAGTCAGGCTCTAGCCTGATCGGTCTACTTGACCGATTAGGCGCTTCCCTGACCGGTCAAGCTGACCGATCAGTGACTTGACTGGCCTAAACTCTAAATTCTAGTAAAAGTTAGGGATCGGTCTGGGTGACCGATCCCCTATTTCTGATCGGTCAGTGAGACTGATCAGAATTTCACTGGATCGATTAGAATAGAGTCTGATTGGTTAGGAGGGTATTTGATCGGTCAAGGTGACCGATCAACACCTCAGAACTTTAATTCAAACGATTGTCAAATTCCTAATTTGCTTCTGATTCGCTTCTGATTTGCTTTGCTAATAACTCTGTGAGTGTGCAGATGATACAGAGCTGTGAAAGTCAAATGGAGGAGCAAGAAGAAGGGTCCAGGGTGACTTTATTTGTGTTATTTTATTTGGTATACACTTGCAGGTTTCAACGGCACCTGACGACCTGAAGCTTCAGCTGAAGAGGACTTCAGTGAACTGAGAGCTCAGAGGAGGTCAATGGGTGACTCCTGTATGTGTGCAGAGAGAAGCTTAAGAAGAAAAGCTGGCAAAATAGAGAACACAACAAAGGAAGAAACAGACAGAAAACGAAGCAAAGGGTTTTGCTGTGGTGTTGTGTTGTTGTGCTTTCTGCATTGTTTCTTCTTGCCTGATCTTTTTGCCTTATCTATTGTGTAAGCTTCTCTAGTCTCCTGTACTTAACTTATATTCTTCTGAGACACTTGTGGAGAGGTTACTCCACCGAGAAGGAGAAGTTCTTAGCCGGATTCACTCCGGGGTCTGATCTGCCGAAGATCAAGGGATCGTCCACCTCACGGGCACGCCAAAGAGTAGGGGCAAGTTATCCCCGAACCTTGTAAATCTCCTGTGTTAGTGTTTGTTCTACTGTATTTCTTTCTACTCTATTTTTCCGCTGCTAACCTGAGTGCAGAAAGAAAAGAAGTAAATTTTTTGTGGGTGGCTATTCACACCCCCCCCCCTCTCTAGCCATCCCAGATCCCAACAAGTGGTATCAGAGCCTAGGGCTCTTTCAAACGGATTAACACCTGAAGAGCAAGAGGATGGCTTTGAGAGGAGAAGGCTTCAACACCAACAGACCACCTTTCTTTGATGGAGCAGACTTCCAGTATTGGAGATCAAGAATGGAGTACTATCTGAAAACCGACATTGGCATGTGGTTTTCAGTCAAGGAGAGATTCACTCCTCCAATGGATGCTGAGGGCAAGGAGCTTGAGTTCTTAAGATGGTCAGCCGAACAGACAAGGAAAGGAGAGGTTGATGCTAAGGCAGTGGTAACCCTGCAATGTGGGATGACCAAGGATCAACTCATCAAGGTTGGTCCCTTCTCAAGTGCCAAAGATCTATGGAACAAGCTCATAGAGCTATATGAAGGCACACGAGACTCCCAGATAGCAAGGAGGTATCTCTTCCTCAACCAACTCCAGAACCTCTCTATGAAAGAAAATGAAACTGTAAATGAGCTTCATAGTCGGTTCAAGGAGATCCTCAATGGTTTACACTCGATCGATGAGAAGGTCGAGAACCGTGACCTTGTAAGGTATGTACTAAAGTCCTTTCCTAGGAATGCCTTGTGGTCATCCATGGTGGATACCTACAAGGTATCCAAGGATCTTTCCATTGTAATGTTAGACAATTTCTTTTGTGAAATGGAGCTACATGAGCTTGCTAACCAAGGCCCAAAAGGGAAGGGTTTTGCTCTTGTGACAGGGGACAAAGGAAAGAAGAAGAAGGAAAAGAAGGAGGAGAAGAGCACTCACCACGTGACTCTTATTGCATAGGAAGAGTCAAACGTAGAAAGTAGTGACGAATCAATTGATCCTTCAACCGTGGCTTTATCATCTTTGGATGATGAAGAGATAATCTCTCCCGAGCTAGATAAGTGTTATAGAACTATTTCTTGTTTAACTACTTTGCTTAAGAAATATAAGGACAAGGTAAGTCCTTAAAATTGGAAGTACAACAATTGAAAACCTCTAAGGATGAGGAAATTGATGACTTGCATGTTGAGGTCCTTGAGGATGAGAATAAGGCCTTAAAAAGTGAAGTTGAAAAACTCAAGAATCTTCTTGGGAAAATTTTTCAAATAGCTCTAAGACCTTGGACATGATCCTCAACTCTCAAAGAGCGGTCTACAACAAGGCCGGTATAGGTTACCAACCTAAAGAACCTAGCTTTGTCTTATTGATGTCTAGAACCCAATTTAGATCACCAAATGTTTCTAGGGTTCAAAGAGTTAGAAAGAAAATGACCAAGGCATGGGTGCCAAAAACTTGCATTGTAGGTGCATTAGGTCCCAAGGTGTGGGTACCTAAATCATCTATCTTTCGTATTGTGTTGGCATTGATTAAGGGGGAGCATCTATCAACATGATTTATTAAGAGTGGGTGCTCCAAACACATGACCGGGGATAGATCATTCCTAATTGTCAGGTAACTTGGGGACATCTCACACAAACTATAAGGTTTAACAAAATATTTTTGTATTGCTAGAAATGGGGTGAGATGCTAGGATCAACCAAATTATTCAAAATATATCATGCATCCCTTGAATAATGAGGTTGTAGAGATAATAATCTTTAATTTGACCAAGTATGGGGAAAACCAATGCATTATACATGTGTATTTGGTTCCAAGAACATACTTGGACATTCCAATCAAGTAAAATTGATTGGAGCATTGCTTGATACAAACTTCAAACTTATTTTGGGTTTCTGAACGATCTCAGGAGTTTTTGGCAGAGTTCAATTGGTTGGAACATTGCTTGATACAAACTTGGTAAGGGATCTTAAATCCATAAGGAAACGACTTTCACTTGATTCAGGGGGTGTTTGAAACAATTTAGGATTTAGGAGTGTTTGAAACAAACTTGTTTCTGGAACGTATCAGAGTTTCAGAAACTAATCTGAAATCTGATCGGTCCATAGATCGATCAGGAATCACCCTGATCGGTCATGGTGACCGATCAGAGATCGTTTTGATCGGTCCTTCTCTGATCGGTTCTCAAAATCTTTCTGTATCGAACCTGATCGGTCCACAGACCGATCAGGATTCTTCCTGATCGGTCAAGCAGACAGATCAGGCTCTTCCTGATCGGTCAAGCAGACCGATCAGGGCTCCTTCTGATCGATCTGGAGACCAATCAGGAGTCTTCTGATCGGTCACGGTGACCGATCAAACTTCTTCTGATCGATCAGGCACTTCCTTGATCGATCCGGATACCTTTCTGATCGGATGACCGTCCGATCCACCACATTAAATAAGGTTGGTGGATCGGTCCACCAACTATATTAACCCTCCTTTCTCCCTAAACTCTTCCAACCCTAGCCTCCGAACACAACATCTTCTTCCTTCTCCATTGCAACTTGTTCTTCTCTGTGAGTTTTCTGTGTGCAAGTTTTCTGTGAAGTTCTTCCTCTGTGAGTTTTCTGTGAAGTTCTTCCTCAACGACCATGGCACCCAAGTATCACTTTCAACTCAATGTGTATTAACCGTTTTTGTAATACTTGTGTGTTTTTGGAACTAATCACTATTTTTAATGGTTGTGACGTGCCCTTAGAAAATCTTCCAAATCTAAGGCTGCTGGTGAGGGAACCTCAAAATCCAAATCCCCTTCCACATCTCAGCCTTCCCAATCCTCCCGACCTCAACCCTCTTCGAGTTCGAGATTTCCTAATGCCTTATTCGAACAAGCTTTTCAAAATTGTACCTTCAAACTGCTCCCGTGTTGATTTGTGGATAAATTCTTTGTTTATGATTACTGTCCATTTGTGCGACAGATAATCAAATTTTATGATCTTGAATCACTTCTCTTCCTCGAACGGAACATAAACATTGATCTGGTCTCCGAGTTCTATAATAATCTTTATAGTGACGACGGTACGGGGCATACCACCTGAGTGGCCAAGACCAATTTAGATTTCACTTACTCCATTTTCTCGGAGTATCTAGCTTGTCATCGATCGACACACCACTATCCCATCTACCCTACTATTCCAGATCCTTTACTGGCTCCATTCGAGGGAGTTACCTCTGATTCTATCTATGAGTATTTCTTTGGACAGCCAGACCTGATGGGCTCGATGAGCTTGCCAGTGAGTTCCCCACTTTTGCTACCCTTTGACTCTCCGCTGTTGATTATGTCCTCTTCAAGATGATCACCAACTGCCTTTTACCGATCACTTCAAAATCCCTAGCGGAGATCCGTCCTTACCACTGCTTGATGCTTTATGGGATGCATCGCCATGTTGACTTTGACATCATGGCGAGCATTTTCTATTCCATTATCTCCTATAGTGATCCCGGGCGTCGTATAGTATATATGCCTTCTGGTCACATCATTACTGACTGGCTCGAGTCAGTCGGTATTGATGTGTCAAAAGGTAGGACTGTGCCGATGGTTCGGCAAGACTGCTGACTTGGAAAATGGGTGTTTTCCAAGTTTGGCATCATTGCTATGTTCGGGGGATTCGGTGGAAGGATGGGCAGGGTCTTGGGGAGCTACCACGGGCACCACCTGTTCAGGTTGCCGCAGGTTCAGCTGGATATGGTGCGCCCGCAGCTGGGGACGACGACAAGGCAGAGCCGAATCTACGATGGCAGATTGCTGAGCTCGAGCAGACCATGGACCATCAATTTCATATATGGGAGCTCGAGCAGTAGGCGATGCGGTCTGACATCTCGATGATGGTTCGTGTACAGCAGGAGATGCATGACGAGCTGCGCTCGTGGATGGCAGGTCATCCACCCCCGTAGACATTTCCTGGTTATCAGCCATTGAGCAGCACGACTCCCGGGAGTTTTCTGCCTTCTGATGACACTGCATTTGATCCGATGCAGTTTGATGTCCCCCGTGATCCCGACCATCAGGACTAATGTATTTTGATGTACTTTGACTTATGACTGTTGATTAATTATCTCTTCTGACTATGTGTGTGACTGATAACATTATGCTATGGTTGTTTTGGTGTTTATTTCAGTCATCAGTTATATTTTGTGTTTACTCTTTACTGCGATACTTAGTGTCATATGATTCATATACGTTGTTGCCATGATGTATTTATGGTATATGCCTCTCATATGCAACTCAAAAATTACTTTTCGTTTTTTTTAATTTTGGGGAGAGACCCTTGTGTTAAGGGGGAGATTTTCAAACTTAATAACCAGTCTACACCCTTTTCGGTGTTTGACAAAGGGGAGAGGATGGTTAGTTAAGTTTAGGATTTATTAGGAACTTAACTATTGTAGGGGGAGGACTCTGATTCCCTTGCAATAATAAACATGACTTCTAATACCTAAACTTAACCATATTGTTAAATAACAAAAAGGGGGAGATTATTGATATAGTCTGACCTGATTGTTGTTTTGGTGTTGACACTGATTTAAGTTTGGTTGAGTGAGATCAGATAGTTAAGTTCGGATTAAGTCCTGCTGAGTGAAGCTGGGCAAAAGTCCTAGTGAGTGAAGCTGGGCACGAAGTCCTGGTGAGTGAGCTGGGCACGAAGTCCTGGTGAGTGAAGCTGGGCACGATGTCCTGGTGAGTGAAACTGGGCAAAAGTCCTGATGAGTGAAGTTAGACACGAAGTCCTGGTCGGGGATTAGGCATGAAGTCCTGGTGAGTGAAGCTTGGCAAAAGTCCTGGTGAGTGAAGTTGGGCATGAAGTCCTGGTGAGTAAAGCAAGGCACGAAGTCCTGGTGAGTGAAACTGAGCAAAAGTCCTGGTGAGTGAAGCTGGGCAAAAGTACAACCGAATGGACCGAGATGAGTCGGAGAGGGCTCGGTGGCTCGTTCTCCGGACTTAGGTCAGAGAGGGCTCGGTAGTTCGTTCTTTGGATCGGGATAAGTCGGAGAGGGCTCGGTAGCTCGTTCTCCGGGACTAGACTGAGTCAGAGAAGGCAAGGGAGTCTGTTCTCTTGACTCAGGGTCGAAATGATTGGCTGGATCGGTCTGAAGTCCGATCAGGGAGTTGACACGAACTCTCTTGATTCTAGATCGGTCACAGGACCGATCCAGGATTTCTGATCAGTCTGTTGACCGATCCAGAGAGCTTCTGAGGAAACAGAAGGTTTTCTGAATAGTCAGGTGATCGATCATAAACATTCTGTGGGGTTCACAGAAAGACCCTAATCGATCAGTGCAACCGATCAGGGTATGCCTGGACCGATCAGGCAGGAGCCTGATCGGTCAGGCTCTAGCCTGATCAGTCAGGCTCTAGCCTAATCGATCTGCTTTGTACGATCGATGTTGGTACGCTAGAGGGGGAGAATAGCGATTCTTCGATTCTTCTTGTACCTACGTTGTTAGTTGCCCAGCGGAAATAATAATAATGAAAACAAACAACGCTAACAAACCAGGTTTTACTTGGTATCCACCCCGGACGGGTGACTAATCCAAGAATCCGTCGGTGGATCACTCCCCGAATAACCTCTGGCTATCCCTCGTCGCTCATTGTGGGTGGAGAAACCTCACCACAACACTTTGAGAAGACCTGAGCACAAAGACTACTATCTTGCATTTAACCAAGATATGATTCGTCAAGAATCTCAGCCACCACGAAGTCCTCTTTAAATAGGACTCAGGCTGAAACCCTCGCCACCAGTCGACTGCCAATTTACCAGTCGACTGGTCTAGCCTTAATTGCTAGCCAATGGCCAGCTCAAAGGCTAAATTTCGGGGATACCAGTCGACTGCCATTTTACCAGTCGACTGGTCCAGCCCCGATATCATTCTGTGAGTTTTACCAGTCGACTGCCTCCCAGGCAGTCAACTGCCCCACTCAAACACCTAGGGTTTCCCTTCCCGAGTACACTTCTCTCAGCACTCAGACCCTAGCACTTTCCCGAGTACAATCACACAGCACTCATACCCTCACGACTCGACTAACTCCTCATCCGCAGGCACGACTATTGCCTTCACGCCCTCTTCATCTTCGGCTCCCGTCCCTCGGATGCACGCAAGCCTCCAGCTTGCCTGCATGCCATCCTTCACGCATGCTTCGAAGTCTGCACCCATCAGCTCATCGTCCCTGCTCTCCAAGGTCCCTCGGGTGCACACAAGCCTCCAGCTTGTCTCCATGCCACCCTTCACCGTACCGAGGTCGTCCAGTCAAGTCCATATATGTAACCTGTACAACCTGCACACTCAACATACACATATAGGATCACAAGAGTAAACCTAACATAAACTCTTTGCCCAAACATCAAAACACTTGGTCACTCCGGACCACAGATTGCCTCAACAATCTCTCCCTTTTTGATGTTTGGCAATACGTTTAAGTTAGGGAAAGCAAAATAGTAGTCAATAGCAAAAACCATGCTAAATAAATGCATATGCAATGCATATATGGATCCTATCCCAAGACATCCTACACCTAACCCTCCAAGTTAGGAATTTTTACAGACCTAGCCCTCCAAGCTAGGACTTTTCACACCTAGCCCCCAAGCTAGGACTTTTTCAACATGGGCTTTTTAAAGCTTTTCCAAAGCTCCCCCTACATTGGACTTACAAAGGCTTTTTAAGAACCTCTCCAAGGTTCCCCTTACGCCAAGAATGGAGCAACCATGCTCCCTCTTTATCTTAGCTCCCCCTAAACCTAGGGTTTCTAGCAAAAGTGAAAGTTGGTTTCCCAACTTAAACCCAACACTTCTCCCCCTTTGCCTAACATCAAAAAGAACTCAACAATATCCCAATTATCGGTTCTTTTATTCCCCAATGACCATAAACAATGTGTACTAGCCTCCCATACACTTGTTATGCATTAATTGGACACATACCCAGCTGCTAAAACTTAATTCAACCTTTACCAGTCGACTGCCCCAAATGGCAGTCGACTGATACTCTGAAACACAGAATTTCAACCTTTTTTGACGAAGTTCAGAAATGCGCCAAAAATTCTACAAATCTCCAAAAATTCCCAAATTTTGTGGAGAGATTGGTGGTACCCATATCTACTTGGGAAAAATACATTCCAAAATGTATCTATCACCATTCCCAAGTTTGACACAAAATCCAAAACTAGCTAAAAACTTCAATCAAACCTTGACCTAAAGTCCTAGTTTTGGTCTCCATTTGATGTCTTTGCCCCTGCCAACCCACAATGTGTCCCTAGCATTGATTTACATGGCAATTACACATCAAAAGCTAATTTTCATGCAATATGACCCCAATGTCATATTTCCATGCATGAAACTCAAAAACATCGTGCCAAAACCCAAGAATTGAGACTCAAGTCCATCTCCAATTCCTTTGGCACACTCCATAGTCCATCTAGACCTCTAGGAGGAACCCTCCAAAGATCCATTTACCATATATCCCAAAGGCTCCTAGAGCTCCCCTTGAACTCTTAGCCTTAGCCACCTCCCTAGATGACTCAACCATCACTAGGTCACATCGATGTTCCACCGGTGACTGTTGGCCTACAAACTTGACACTCTTAACCTTAGACACCTCGTCTTTGGTTGAGTTCTTCTTTTCCCTTTAAATGGTATCCCCTTGCCATTTTTAGAGTCCCCCTTCTTGCCATAATCATATTCTATCCTAGCATATCTCTTTCCCTTGGCATGGGAGTCCTTAGATCGGTATCCTAGACCCGATCTATCATTGGTGCGGTTTAGGCCACCCAACACCATATCCAAACCCTTAGATTCAACCGTGAATCTCTCTAGGGTTTTCTCTAACCTATTAAGTTTTTCCCTTAAAGCTTGATTTTCCCTTTCTAGGTTCCTAAACTTAGAATCCATATGTCCACTTTGGATATTCCTAGACCTACACATTTCTCTAGGCATATTTCTCCCCCTCTTGGGGTTAATGCCTTGGTCCTTAGGTCTATAGGTCTTTGATTGTTCATGATGCATGATTTTCCTAGGGTTATAATCTACCTTGTTAACATATTCCTATCATTATACTTAAATCAAAAATTATGCACCATTAAGCATTTTTCATTAAATCTAGCAAGCATGGATGGATAATTTACCCTATTTTTATCATGCATAGAGGAACTTGAAATTGAATTGCATTTTAACTTAGGATTAGGAATTACCTCCCTTACCCTTGAAGTCCCTCGTTGTTGTAACCTTCTTCTCTTTTTTCTTTCCTTCTTCTCCCATCTTCTTAGATGCTCCATTTTCTTGAGCTCTCCACTCTTTGGGCACTTCATGTGGTAGTTGTTGGATCGTGAAAAACCGATAGAGGGGGGTGAATATCGGTAATCGTTCTTTTTCGGAAAGCTAAGAGTAAGTGCACAGCGGAAATAAAAATACGAGATACAGCACAAAGACACAGTGGTTTTTACTTGGTTCGGAGCCTGTGTCGACTCCTACTCCAAGGCCCACGGTCGTTGACCGTTTACTTTGGGCAATTCTATATTCGCGCAAAGAGGTTACAATAATTTCAATTACAAAGAGAGTGCAATAAAATAATAATAAAATATTAATCTCTTCGTTACCGACGTCCGGAGTGTATCGATTCTTTTCGGGGTAGCGGGACGTCGTCGGCTCGAGGTGAGGCGTTTCTGGAGCAAGGCACGAGCGTAGAAGAGCGTGGAAGCTTTGGAGCGAAGTTGATTTGAAGCTTGGGGTCGAGGGGTGCTATTTATAGCACCTAGGGCGCCCTGGACGTCGGGGGCGCCCTGCCACGTGTCAGCCGATCCACACTTCGCTCGGTCAACTTCTATCCCGCTCGAATAGGGATTAAGTTTGACCTCTGGGGCGCCCTGGTCGCTGAGGGCGCCTTGGTTGAAGCGGTCTTCTCGGCTGGATAGGGCTGGAGCTTCGCAGTCTTGGGCTGGAGGCGCCTTGGCTGCTGAGGGCGCCTTCGCTGACCAGGGCGCCTTCACTGCTGAGGGCGCCTTGCCCAGTAAGCAGCTGAAGCCCTTTTTGCTTCGCTTGGTTTTGGTTCACCTTGAGGGCGCCCTGGACACTCAGGGCGCCCTGCTCAGCTTCTGCCTCACTCCTTTGAGGCTCTCTGAGTTGCAGACACACGTTCCTTCGGTCCTGCATCCAGGGTTAGTCCAAAACACAATAACACAATTAATTATTTTATACAGCCTTAGCTGTCTTGGTTCTGACTTTGGTCTCCAAAATGGAGTCCTAGGTCGAACCGACGCCTACTGTTCCCTCGACGGGGAACGCGTCCTCACCTACTCCTCTCGGGAGAATTTACCTGATGCCAACCGCTCCCTTGGTTGGACTTTTGCCTGACGGTCCTTTGTCAGGGCTTGGATGCCGAGCTGTCCTTCGCCCGGTGCCTAGCAGTCCTTCGCTAGGTCTTTTGACTCTGGCATTCCTTCGCCAGTGCCTAGCAGTCCTTTGCTAGGGCTTGTTGCCCTGGCATTCCTTCGCCAGTGCCTAGCAGTCCTTCGCTAGGGCTTTCACTGCACACTAGATTAACTTGTTAGAAAACAAGAAGGACTTAACTTTTGACCTATGTTGCCATTATCAAAACATAGTAGAGTTTTTAAAGCATAATTTGAGTTTAAAGTCTTAAGTTTTAAAGTACTCAAAATGGTAGCTTAAATACTCGGTAGGATATAACAAGCTTAAGTACTTAACAATTTTTGAAAAACTTTAGCTTTTAGAGTAAAAATAATTTTGACAAGCTTAAGTAGAAACCTTTTGAAAGGCTAGAGTACTTTGCAAAATTTGAAAGCTTGAAACAAAAATTTTGAAGCTAGAGTACTTAGCAAAATTTGAAAGCTTGAAGCAAAAAAAATTTTGAAGCTTGAGTACTTAGCAAAATTTGAAAGTTTGAAACAAAACTTTTGAGGCTAGAGTACTTAGCAAAATTTTGAAGGCTTTAAGTAAGAAATTTTGAAGCTAGAGTACTTAGCAAAATTTTGAAAGCTTTAAGTAAAGAATTTTGAAGCTAGAGTACTTAGCAAAATTTTGAAAGCTTTAAGTAAAGAATTTTAAAGCTAGAGTACTTAGCAAAATTTTGAAAGCTTTAAGTAAAGAATTTTGAAACTTTTTGAATAAAGGAAAAATTTAGAAACAAATAATTTTTCTCTTTCCTATCTCTATCTCCCCCTTTGCCATATATCAAAACATATAAATATAGCATGAATTAAAATAATAATTTGCTGTACTGAACCAGTTTGATTTACACTAAATCAATCAATTTTTGTCTGTAGGGACCTGTCTAACCCAATTAGCTACTCACTGACTGTTATATACAGTAGTTTTTGCTAGGGTTAGTCAAGTTAAGTGTTTCTGTTCAAGTTAGATTTTCTAAGCTTGACACTTAACTTGATTGATGTATAAGTTGTATTTAGTGCCCCAATTACTGCAGATGCACTGACTTAAAGCATCTTGAATTAAGGCAAAGACCTAAGCATCTCAACTCTTTCTAGGTTATCAATCATAAGTACCCTAAGGTGCTTGTGAGATGCTGGCTTCTAAGTCTATAGGTGCATGCAGTTCTAGGGTTAGGGCCTAGCCTAAGTCCATTTTCGAAAAATTCCTAGTTTTGAAAGGGGGTAGTTTTTAAATAAAACTAAGTCGAAAGTAAAAAAAACTGATTTTAAAATTAAGTAAAGCAATTTTTCAACTTCTATTTTTAGAAACAATTTTTAAAAAAAAAGTAGAGCAAAAAAAATTGAGTTTCTCTATTCTACAAAGCACAAACCTAACTGTCTTCTTAGTGAGCTGAACTCAGACTCAGGTAAGGGCTTTGTGAATATATCAGCTAGGTTGGATTTAGAGTCAATATACTTGAGTACTATTTCACCCCTGGTTACATGGTCTCTTACAAAATGATGTTTGACTTCTATATGTTTGGTTCTGGAGTGTTGGATTGGGTTCTTAGTTAAATTAATTGAACTTATATTGTCAATAAATACTTGAGTTTGGGTGTAGTTGAGCTGATAGTCCTTAAGTGTGTGCATCATCCATAAAAGTTGAGCCACACATTCTCCTAATGCCACATAATCAGCTTCAGTTGTGGATAGAGCTACACAGTGTTGTTTTCTGCTGCACCAACTAACTAGACTCTGACCTAGCAGTTGGCAGCTTCCACTTGTGCTCTTTCTATCTAACTTACAGCCTGCATAGTCAGAATCTGTGTATCCTGTTAAATCAAAAGTTGAGGTTCTAGGATACCAAATCTCTACGTTTAGGGTGCCCTTTACATATCTTAAAATTCTTTTTAGGGCTGCTAAGTGCGTTTCCTTAGCACAAGTTTGGTATCTAGCACACATCCCTACAGCAAAAAGAATATTAGGTCTGCTGGCTATAAGGTACAGTAGGCTACCTATCATACTCCTATAGAGTTTAGGATCCACTGGTTTACCATCAGGATCACTATCTATTTTTACATTAGTGGCCATGGGGGTACTTATGCTTTTAGAGTTATCCACTTTAATTTTCTTTATTAATTCTTTAGCATATTTGAATTGATGAACATAGTTACCATCCCTAGTTTGTTTGATTTGTAGTCCTAGGAAAAATGTAAGCTCACCAACTAAGCTCATTTCAAATTCATCTTCCATTATCTTGACAAATTCTTTTAGAAAGTTGGTGTTGGTGGATCCAAAGATTATGTCATCTACGTAAATTTGGGCAATAAATATATCTTTTCCTAGGGTTTTAATGAATAAGGTTGAGTCAATTTGGCCTTGTTTAAATTCTTTAGTAGTTAAGTAAGTTGATAGTCTTTCATACCAAGCCCTAGGTGCTTGTTTTAATCCATATAGGGCTTTAGTTAGTTTGTAGACGTGGTTAAGTTTGTCTAAGTCCTCAAACCCGGGGGTTGCCCTACATAAACTTCTTCTTTAATAAATCCATTTAAAAAGGCTGACTTTACATCCATTTGATATAACTTGAATCCTTTATGGGATGCAAAGGCCAATAACATTCTAATGGACTCATGTCTAGCTACTGGGGCATATGTATCATCATAGTCTAGTCCCTCTACTTGGCTGAAACCCTTAGCTACTAAGCGGGCTTTATTTCTGACTATTTCTCCTTGATCATTTAGCTTGTTCCTAAAGACCCACTTAGTATCTATAATGGATTTACCTTCAGGTTTAGGCACTAGTTCCCAGACTT
Source organism: Boesenbergia rotunda (assembly GCA_024364735.1). Classification (NCBI taxonomy): domain Eukaryota; kingdom Viridiplantae; phylum Streptophyta; class Magnoliopsida; order Zingiberales; family Zingiberaceae; genus Boesenbergia; species Boesenbergia rotunda. The sequence goes on from JAGFNQ010002341.1 coordinate 157,746, forward strand.
GGTTCCTCTCAAATTGGGTTAATTCTTCTTGCATAGCTATGATCCAATCAGGGTCAGGTAGGGCTTCATCTATAGTTTTGGGTTCTATTTTTGATATCATAGCTATTTGACTGAGGTTTCTATAGGAGGACCTAGTCCTGACTCCTAGAGTTGGATCACCCACAATTTGATCGGTTGGGTGACTAAGTCTGGGTTTCTTTGTTCTTCTAGAGCTTGGTTCAGCCTCAGGTCCGGCTGGTTGGTTTGGTTCACTATTTGGTTCGACTCTTTGGACTGGTTCATTTGGTGGTTCGATTCTTGGTTCATTAATTGGTTCAATAGTTAGTTCGTTTAAGGGTTCAATTAATGGTTCAATAAGTCGTTCATTTTCTTGGTCAGAGTTTGATGAAATTGGTTCTGGATTATTAGAATTTGAATTGATTTCTTCATCAAAAATTAAGTTGGTTGTTTCTTCAATTTTCTTAGTTTGTTTGTTGTAAACTCTATAGGCTCTACTTGTGGTTGAATACCCTAGAAAAATGCCTGGGTTTGACTTGGATTGAAATTTTCCTAAATAGTATTTGGTGTTTAGGATATGGACTTTGCACCCAAAGACCCTTAGGTAATGTAGGTTTGGAAGTCTATGGTAGTACAGTTCATAGGGGGTTTTGTTGTGTTGCTTATTGATCAAAACCCTATTTTGGATATAACAGGCTGTACTAGTTACTTCTGCCCAGAATTGGTTTGCTAGTTTAAACTCGTTGAGCATAGCCCTAGCGGCTTCTTGTAAGGTTCTATTCCTTCGCTCAACTATCCCATTTTGTTGGGGGGTTCTAGGACATGAAAATTCATGTAAATACCCATTTACCTTACAGAATTCATCAAATTTTTGATTTTCAAACTCTCCCCCGTGATCACTCCTAAGTCTTTTAATTTTAGTGTCATTTTGATTTTCAATTAGTTTACAGAATTCAATAAGTAGATTTAGGGTTTCATCTTTGGTTTTTAGGAACCTAACCCAGGTAAATCTAGAGTAATCATCAACTATTACTAAGCAGTATCGGTTCCCGCTTAGTGACTTGGCTCCATGTGAATCAAATAGGTCAAGGTGCAGGAGCTCAAGTGTGGTTTGAGTTAAATCAGACTGAATTAGTTTGTGATTGGATTTGGTTTGCTTACCTTGATTGCATGATTCACATATTAGGTTTTCATTATTTTTGATGTTGGGGATACCTTTGATTAAGCAAAGTTGGGTAATTTTTGAGATAGTTCTCAAATTGGTATGTCCTAATCTTCTATGCCAGAGGTTTGATTGTTCTGATTGTGTTAACATACATTTGGGTATAATAGGAAGATTTATAGTGTATACATTGTTTTTCCTAGTGCCCTTAAGTATGATTTCTGAGTCTTGTTCATTTTTAATTAGGCAGTTGGAACTGTTGAAAGTAACTCTGTAACCAGAATCACATAACTGATTTATGCTAAGCAAGTTAAAATTAAAGTTTTCAACCAATAGAACTTTCTTAATAATGAAATCAGGTTTAAGCTCAATGTTACCTGACCCAATTACCTTGAGTGTAGCATTATTGCCAAAAGCCACTGAGCCTAGCTTTTTGAGTTTGAGCTTGGTGAACTTCAATTTATCTCCAGTCATGTATCTGGAGCAACCGCTATCCAACATCCATTGGTCCAAATCTTTATATTCCTACGCATAAAGAATTTTCTTGATTTGGATCCAATTAGAATCAGGAACAGCTTAAATTGAGTATCACTGCCTAGTCTGTCTCACCCAAATCTAGGGTTTTCAATCACGTTAACCTTATAGGTTTTGTGAGACAGGTTTTGATAGTTTTGAAAATTTTGATTAATTTTGAAGGATAATTAAATTTTGAAAACTTAATTAATTAATTTTGAAATTTTTGAAAAGATGTTTAAATCTATACTTAGCTGAAATTTTGTGTTAGATTCGAATTTGACAAAAATTAATTTGAATTTGAATTTCAAAAATTGGCTTCCAGGTCTTGGCGAGGCACTAGGCCTTCTTTGGCCGAAGCCTTATGGGATCATCCACCCTTTCCTTGACAAAGCCTTTTAATAAAATTTCATTTTCAAAATCAATTTCTGAAAAATTTCTGGTCTAACTAGTTTGGGTTTTGGATCGGTAGCTTCGACTGGTTTCACCAGTCTAAAGAGACCAAGTAAACTTGATCTTATTAGAATTGGTTTCCCCAACGTACTATCATCTCACCTCCACCCAATACTATGTTGTCAAATTTCAGCTAAGTTTGTTCAGTCCTTAACTAACCTAAGTCTAAGCATGGTATATTGCAGAAATTAAATAAACATTCAAACAATCAATTTAAATTAATAATAACAAATTCATCTAATAATGAAAATGGTTTTCAGTTTGGCTCCCCCTGGACTAAAGCCACGGTGATGGTTGGGCAAGATGTGAATCTTGTCCTTGGGGATCCAATACTGATTTGATCCAGTAGGTTGGTTCAGGCACAGTTTAGGTACCCATGCCTGAATTTTTCCTCTGGACTGATTCAGTACAGTCAAATATGATCTTTGTCGGGATTTGGTTCGGTAGCCAAGTCCGGATCGATTTAGAACTGATTTCTGTTTTCCAAGGATCATGTCAAGACCCTTGGAACCAGATGTAAATCGTTCTAAAGCTGTTCTAAAATCCTTAACCTGAGTTTTCAGGGAGGAGTTCTCCTTTTCAAGTTTTTCAACTTGAGTAGGAGTTCCTTCCTGAACCTTCTCGGTTAAGGGTTTAGAGTCAGCTCCCTCTTTCAGGAGTTTTACTTCCTGTCGGAGGGTTTCGACCCGGAGTTTGGCTTTTGCCAAATCTCGAGAAAGAAAAGAAATCAATTCAGTTAACTGTAATCTATTAAAACCAGTTACCTTAATTTCTCCGTCTTCTGTGAAGGTCAGCTCGCCGTCCTCTTGTTCTGATTCTGATTCTGTCTCGACTTTATCCGAGGCGGTCAGAGCTAGGAGGTTGGACTGGGGTGCCTCTTCTTCTTCTTCTGAGGAAGACTCGTCCCAGGTTGCTTGCAGTACCTTCTTTCTTCTCGTCTTTTTAGACTCCTTTAGGTTAGGGCACTCTGACTTGTAGTGGCCCTTTTTCTTGCACTCATAGCAGGTCACATTGGGCTTGCTTGCTGGTTCAGTTGGTTCGTCCTTTCTTCGGCCGGTTTTTCGTTTGTTGGTTCGGTTCTTCAGCTCCTTGTAGTAGCTTCGAGCGAGCCAGACCAGCTTAGTTTGATCTCTTTCATCTTCTTCTGAATCTGAGTCTGAGTTAGATTCGGTTTCAGGTTCAGGCTTCTTCTTCGTTATTCTTCCAGTCTTGCCTGCAAGAAAAGCAACACCTTTCTCAACCATATTGGTGTTAGTTTGTTCGTGCAGTTCTAGTTCAGAAAATAATTCGTCTAATTTTATTTTAGAAAGATCCCTAGAGACCTTGTATGCATCTACCATAGATGCCCACAAGGTGTTTCTAGGAAAGGCGTTTAGAGCATATCTTATTAAGTCACGGTTTTCGACCTTGTGACCTATTGTGTGAAGACCGTTCATTACCTCTTGGATCCGTGCGTGGAGTTGGGCTGCTGATTCGTTGTCCGCCATCTTGATAGTGTATAATTTGTTTAGTAGCAGATCCCGCTTGCTGATCTGAGTATCTGAAGTCCCTTCGTGCAGCTCGATCAGTTTTGTCCATAGCTCCTTTGCACTATTGAAGGGGCCCACGCGGTTCAGCTCTTCCTTTGTCAGCCCGCATTGTAGGGTTTGTGTCGCTTTTGCGTCGGCTTCTATCTTGCGTTTAAGGGAGTTGTCCCATTCGGAGTAGTTCTGAGGAAGTCCATCAGCGTTTTGGGGGATCTCCAGACCGGACTGGATAATGATCCACATGTCCACCTGAGTTTTCAGGTGGACCTCCATGCGGCTTTTCCAGTAGGAAAAGTCTTCTCCACTGAAGAGTGGAGGTCTTGCGGTGCTGAATCCCTCTTGCATGGCCATTTAGACTGAAAAAGAAAGCTAAAAGAAATTTGCCAAGACTTGGTCTTGGATTAGTAGTGCTGGATAAATTAAAGACAAGGGGTGTTGCACCAACCTTGCCAAAAAAAATGAATGAAATTTTTATCGAAAAATTCGTAAGATAAAGAAAATAGAATGATAAAATTAAAAAGAAATCCGAAAAAAATTTCAAACTGGTGGTTGCACCAGGTTTGAACTTCCCCGCTCTGATACCACTTGTTGGATCGTGAAAAACCGATAGAGGGGGGTGAATATCGGTAATCGTTCTTTTTCGGAAAGCTAAGAGTAAGTGCACAGCGGAAATAAAAATACGAGATACAGCACAAAGACACAGTGGTTTTTACTTGGTTCGGAGCCTGTGTCGACTCCTACTCCAAGGCCCACGGTCGTTGACCGTTTACTTTGGGCAATTCTATATTCGCGCAAAGAGGTTACAATAATTTCAATTACAAAGAGAGTGCAATAAAATAATAATAAAATATTAATCTCTTCGTTACCAACGTCCGGAGTGTATCGATTCTTTTCGGGGTAGCGGGACGTCGTCGGCTCGAGGTGAGGCGTTTCTGGAGCAAGGCACGAGCGTAGAAGAGCGTGGAAGCTTTGGAGCGAAGTTGATTTGAAGCTTGGGGTCGAGGGGTGCTATTTATAGCACCTAGGGCGCCCTGGACATCGGGGGCGCCCTGCCACGTGTCAGCCGATCCACACTTCGCTCGGTCAACTTCTATCCCGCTCGAACAGGGATTAAGTTTGACCTCTGGGGCGCCCTGGTCGCTGAGGGCGCCTTGGTTGAAGCGGTCTTCTCGACTGGATAGGGCTGGAGCTTCGCAGTCTTGGGCTGGAGGCGCCTTGGCTGCTGAGGGCGCCTTCGCTGACCAGGGCGCCTTCGCTGCTGAGGGCACCTTGCCCAGTAAGCAGCTGAAGCCCTTTTTGCTTCGCTTGGTTTTGGTTCACCTTGAGGGCGCCCTGGACACTCAGGGCGCCCTGCTCAGCTTCTGCCTCACTCCTTTGAGGCTCTCTGAGTTGCAGACACACGTTCCTTCGGTCCTGCATCCAGGGTTAGTCCAAAACACAATAACACAATTAATTATTTTATACAGCCTTAGCTGTCTTGGTTCTGACTTTGGTCTCCAAAATGGAGTCCTAGGTCGAACTGACGCCTACTGTTCCCTCGACGGGGAACGCGTCCTCACCTACTCCTCTCGGGAGAATTTACCTGATGCCAACCGCTCCCTTGGTTGGACTTTTGCCTGACGGTCCTTTGTCAGGGCTTGGATGCCGAGCTGTCCTTCGCCCGGTGCCTAGCAGTCCTTCGCTAGGTCTTTTGACTCTGGCATTCCTTCGCCAGTGCCTAGCAGTCCTTTGCTAGGGCTTGTTGCCCTGGCATTCCTTCGTCAGTACCTAGCAGTCCTTCGCTAGGGCTTTCACTGCACACTAGATTAACTTGTTAGAAAACAAGAAGGACTTAACTTTTGACCTATGTTGCCATTATCAAAACACAGGTTTGACTTGGGTGCATTCTGCACCAACAGTAGTGGCCTAGCTCACCACACGTGAAGCATCTAATCTTCGTTTTCTTCTCTTGGGCTTCTCCATTCCTACACCCCATGTTAGATTTAAAAAGAATTGAAGTGTTTAGAATGTACCTCCTTTTTTTTTACCATTTGGACACTTATCTTTTTCTTCTCTGATACCAACTGTACCATCGATGTCGGTACGCTAGAGGGGGGTGAATAGCGATTCTTCGATTCTTCTTGTACCTACGTTGTTAGTTGCCCAGCGGAAATAATAATAACGAAAACAAACAACGCTAACAAACCAGGTTTTACTTGGTATCCACCCCGGACGGGTGACTAATCCAAGAATCCGTCGGTGTATCACTCCCCGGATAACCTCCAGCTAGCCCTCGTCGCTCCTTGTGGGTGGAGAAACCTCACCACAACACTTTGAGAAGACTTGAGCACAAAGACTACTATCTTGCCTTTAACCAAGACAAGATTCGTCAAGAATCTCAGCCACCACGAAGTCCTCTTTAAATAGGACTCAGGCTGAAACCCTCGCCACCAGTAGACTGCCAATTTACCAGTCGACTGGTCTAGCCTTAATTGCTAGCCAACGGCTAGTTCAACGGTTATATTTCGAGGATACCAGTCGACTACCATTTTACTAGTCGACTGGTCCAGCCCCGATATCATTCTGTGAGTTTTACCAGTCGACTGTCTCCCAGGCAGTCGACTGCCTCACTCACACACCTAGGGTTTCCGTTCCCGAGTACCCTTCTGTCAGCACTCAGACCCTAGGACTTTCCGGAGTACAATCACACAGCACTCGTACCCTCATGACTCGACTGACTCCTTATCCGCAGACTCGACTATTGCCTTCGCGCCCTCTTCATCTTCGGCTCCCGTCCCTCGGATACACGCAAGCCTCCAGCTTGCCTCCATGTCATCCTCCATGCATGCCTCGAAGTCCGCGCCCATCAGCTCATCGTCCCTGCTCTCCAAGGTCCCTCGGGTGCACACAAGCCTCCAGGTTGTCTCCATGCCACCCTTCACTGTACCGAGGTCGTCCAGTAAAGTCCATATGTGTAACCTGTATAACCTGCACACTCAACATACACATATAAGATCACAAGGGTAAACCTAACTAAACTCTTTACCCAAACATCAAAACACTTGGTCACTTCAGACCACAGATTGCCTCAACATGCTTGACCGATCAGGCGCTTCCCTGATCGGTCAAGCTGACCGATCAGTGCCTTGACTGGCCTAAACTCTAAATTCCAGTAAAAGTTAGGGATCGGTCTAGTGACGGATCCCCTGTTTCTGATCGGTCAGTGAGACCGATCAGAACTTCACTGGATCGATCAGAATAAAGTCTGATTGGTCAGGAGGGTGTCTGATCGGTCAAGGTGACCAATCAACACCTCGGAACTTTAATTCAAACGGTTGTCAGATTCCTGATTTGCTTCTAATTCGCTTCTGATTTGCTTTGCTATTAACTCTGTGAGTGTGCAGATGATACAGAGCTGTGAAAGTCAAATGGAGGAGCAAGAAGAAGGGTCCAGGGTGACTTTTATTATGCTATTTTATTTGGTATACACTTGCAGGTATCAACGACCCCTGACGACCTGAAGCTTCAGCTGAAGAGGACTTCAGTGAACTGAGAGCTCAGAGGAGGTCAGTGGGTGACTCCTGTATGTGTGCAGAGAGAAGCTTAAGAAGAAGATGCTGGTGAAACAGAGAAGACAACGAAGGAAGAAATAGACAGAAAATGAGCAAAGGGTTTTGCTGTGGGTTTTGCTGTGGTGTTGTGTTGTTGTGCTCTCTGCATTGTTTCTTCTTACCTGATCTTTCTGCCACATCTATTGTGTAAGCTTCTCCAGTCTCCTGTACTTAACTTATATTCTTCTAAGACGCTTGTGGAGAGGTTACTCCACCGAGAAGGAGAAGTTCTTAGCCGGATTCACTCCAGGGTCTGATCTGCCCAAGATCAAGGGATCGCCCATCTCACGGGCACGCCAAGAAGTAGGGGCAAGTTATCCCCGAACCTTGTAAATCTTCTGTATTAGAGTTTGTTCTGCTGTATTTCTTTCTGCTCTGTTTTTCCGCTGCTAACCTGAGTGTAGAAAGAAAAGAAGCAAATTTTTTGTGGGTGGCTATTCTCACCCCTCTGCTCTAGCCATCCCAGATCCCAACAACAGATTCATTAGTGAAGCAAATCCGAAATCAGAACTGCGCTGACAACAATTTGAATTAAAGTTCAGAGGTGTTGATTGGTCACCTTTACCGATCAGACAACCTCCTGACCCATCAGACTCTATCCTGATTGGTCCAGCGATGTTCTAATTGGTCTCACTGACCGATCAGAGACCAGGGGATCGGTCACCAGACTGATCCCTAAACTCACTGGAATTTCAGTCAAAGCACCGTACCTGATCGGTCAAGGTGACCGATTAAGATCCATACTGATCGGTCCAGCCCTGTTCTGATCGGTCGCAATGATCGATCAGAGATTCTTGTGATCGATCCATTGATCGATCACAACCTTTCTATGACCACACAGAATGTTTGCTGATCGATCACCAGACCGTTCAGAAAACCTTCTGTCTCCTCAGAAGCTTTCTGGATCGGTCAACAGACCGATCAGACATCCTGGATCGATCTTGTGACCGATCTACTATCAAGAGAGTTTGTGCCAATTCCCTGATCGGATTTCAGACCGATCCATCCAACTTTGCTCTGATCATTTGATTAATTCATGGCCAATTCTGACCATGACTAACTCAAGTTAGACCCCGAGTCCAGAGAATAGACTCCCTTGCCCTCTCTGACTCAGTCTAGTTCGGAGAACGAGCTACCGAGCCCTCTCCGACTTATCTCGGTCCAGAAAACGAGCTACCGAGCCCTCTCTGACCAGAGTCCAGTCCGGAGAACGAGCTACCGAGCCCTCTCTTACTCATCCCGGTCCAGAGAATGAGCTACCGAGCCCTCTCTGACCAGAGTCCGGAGAACGAGCCACCGAGCTGTCTCTGACTCATCCCGGTCCAGAGAATGAGCTACCGAGCCCTCTTTGACCAGAGTCCGGAGAACGAGCTACCGAGCCCTCTCCAACTCATCCCGGTCCAGAGAACGAGCTACCGAGCCCTCTCTGACCAGAATCCGGAGAATGAGCTACCGAGCCCTCTCCGATTCATCCCGGTCCAGAGAACGAGCTACCGAGCATTCTCTGACCAGAGTCCGGAGAATGAGCTACCGAGCCCTCTCCGACTCATCCCGGTCCAGAGAACGAGCTACCGAGCCCTCTCTGACTCATCCCGGTCCAGAGAACTAACTACCGAGCCCTCTCTGACCAGAGTCCGGAGAACGAGCTACCGAGCCCTCTCTGACCAGTACACTTAATCCGAACTTAACTATCTAATCTCAATTCTCAATCAACCAAACTTAAATCGGTGTCAACATCAAAACAACAATCAGATCAGACTGCATCAACAATCTCCCTCTTTTGTTGTTTGACAACACGATTTATATTTAGGTATTAGGTGAAAATAAGAGTCAAGTTTATTATTGCAAGGGAATCAGAATCCTCCCCCTACAATAGTTAAGTTCATTAACAAGTAAAGAAAATAAATCCTAAACTTAACTAACCAACCTCTCCCCCTTTGTCAAACACTGAAAAGGATGTGGACTGGTTATTAAGTTCAAAATCTCCCCCTTAAAACATGCGTCTCTCCCCAAAACCAAAAAAAATGAAGAGTAATATTTGAATGACATATGAAAGGCATATAACAGAAATATATCATGGCAAAATACGTATATGTATCATATAACACTAAGTAATGGAGTAAGGAGTAAAAACAAAATATAGCTGATGACTGAAATAAAAATCGAAACAAGCATAGCATAATGTCATCAGACACATAGTCAGAAGAAAATATCAACAATCATTCATAAGTCAAAGCCGACACCAAAGATTCATCAAACATAATCATTGGGAGCACGTGGGACATCAAACTGTATCGGATCAAATGCAGGTATATCAGTGCCAGAGAGAGTACTGATCGGTTATCTTGACCGATCAGGGAGAGTCCTGATCAGTCTCCTTGACTGATCAGGGAGTATCTTGATCAGTCTGCGGACCGATCAGATTTGTTTTTGTTCGATACAGAAATAGTTCTGATCGGACTGTGGACCGATCAAACCGATTCCTGATCGTCACCATAACCGATCAGGGTGATTCCTGATCGATCTATGGACCGATCACACGCAATTCTGTGCCATACAGAAATGAGTTGGATCGGTCGGTGGACCGATCAGATTTCAGATAAGTTTCTGAAACTCTAATACGTTCCAGAAACTCCTGAAATCGTTTCAAACACCCCTTTTTATTTTTTTTTCTTTTCCAACAACCATTCTAATACACTAAGAATTTAATTTCTTGGATCCTAAAGGTGTTCCCTTAACCAAAATTTATTCCTCCACACCATTAATCAAGAGGAAGGTCGTTTCCTTATGGATTTAAAATCCCAAAATAAGTTTGTATCAAAAACAATGCTCCAACCAATTTTACTTGATTGAAATGTCCAAGTATGTTCTTGGAACCAAACACACATGTATTATGCATTGGTTTTCCCCATACTTGGTCAAACTAATGATCATTATCTCTTCAACCTCATTATTCAATGGATGCATTATACATTTTGAATAATTTGGTTGATCCTAACATCTCATCCCATTTCTAGCAATACAAAAATATTTTGTTAAATCTTATAGTTTGTGTGAGATGTCCCCAAGTTGCCCAGCAATTAGGAATGACCATGAAGGGTTTTTACTATGATCCTATTGTGCACGACACATCCCCAACTCCCTGCTTAAAAGGCTAAATTCACATTCGGGGAGTGGTTTAGTGAAAATGTCCACTAGATTAGATTTTGACTTAACATGTGAGAGTACAATATCTCCTCTAGCAACATGATCTCTAATGAAGTCATGACGCACTTCAATGTGTTTGGTCCTTGAATGGTGGACTGGATTTTTTGTAAGGTTTATGGTGCTTATGTTGGCACACAACACTTGCACACCCTTGTAAGATAATCCATAGTCATCTAAGGTGTGTATCATCCACAACAATTGTAATATACTCTCCCCCATGGCAATATACTCCGCCTCGATCGTGGAGAGAGCAACACAATGTTGCATCCGACTTGACCAACTCACCAATGATGATCCTAAGAATTGGTAACCCCACTTGTGCTTTTCCGATCTAACTTACACCCAACATAGTCGGAATCGGTATAACCTATCAAATCAAAAGACTATGTACAGGGGTACCATAGACCAACACCAATAGTGCCCTTAAGGTATCTCAAAATCCTCTTAACAACAATTAAATGAGATTTTTTGGCACATACTTGGTACCTAGCGCACATACCCACAGCAAAAAGAATGTCCAGGCGACTCGCTGTGAGGTATAGCAAACTACCAATTATGCTTCTATATTGGGTCAAATCAACTGGCTTCCCACTCTCATCATTATCTAATCGCATGTTAGTCGCCATGGGAGTGGTTACCTCCTTTGAGTCACTCATATTGAATTTCTTGAGCATCTTTTGAGTGTATTTGGATTGATGCACATGAATTCCTTCTCTTGTTTGTTTGATTTCAAATCCAAGGAAGAAAGTCAATTCTCCCACTAGACTCATCTCAAACTCACTCTCCATGTGCTCAATGAACTCTTTCAAATAACCCTTGTTGTTAGAGCCACAAATTATGTCATCGACATATACTTGGGCTACAAAAAATATTTTCACCATCTCTACGTAGGAATAGTGTAGGGTCTATTTGACCTCTCATGAAGCCTTTTTCAATCAAAAATGTTGACAACCGCTCATACCAAGCACGAGGTGCTTGTTTTAGCCTATAAAGAGCCTTTTTTAGCTTAAACACGTGGTTTGGAAATTCAGAATTTTCAAACCACGGTGGTTGTTCAACATAGACCTCTTCTTTAATGAAACCATTTAAGAAGGCCGATTTCACATCCATTTGATAGAGTTTGAAATCTCTATGTGCTGCAAATGCAAGCATCAATCGAATGGACTCCAATCGTGCTACGAGAGCATATGTCTCATCATAATCAAGGCCTTCAACTTGACTATAGCCCTTGACTACTAAGCGTGTCTTGTTTCTTACGATTTCTCCTTTATGGTTCAATTTGTTCTTGAAGACCAATTTAGTTCCAATAATTGTGGTATTCTTAGGTCTAGGAACTAAGTCCCAAACTCGACTTCTCTCAAATTGACTTAACTCATCTTGCATAGCAATAATCCAATCGAGATCATGTAATGCCTCGTCAACTACTCTAGGTTCAATTTTAGAAATCAAGGCGACCTCATTAGTCTCATTCCTAAAGAATGATCTAGTTCTAACCCCATGATGGATATCTCCAACAATTTGATCTTGGGGATGACTAGAGGCTAACCTAGTTTGCCTTGGTGTTGGAGATGCTTCTTGGATGGTTTCACTAGACACAGGCTCAGACTCAGGGTCAGGTTGAGCTCCATATAGTATAGGCTCACCATCATCAGACTCATCCGCAACACCTCCAATACTTGGACTTTCATCCAATCCTAATCTCCTAAGTTCGAATTGAACTCCTTCTACATCTCCTGAATGATCAATCACTTTTGTGGTCTCCTCAAATGCAGCATCAGAAGATTCTTCAACTAACTTAGACTTCTTGTTGTAGACTCGGTAAGCTTTGCTGACAAGGGAATACCCGACAAGTATCCTTTCATCAACTTTTGCTGTGAACTTTCCAAGATGATCCTTAGTGTTCAGAATGAACACTTTACACCTAAATACCCGGAGATGTGTAACTGTAGGCGGTCTTCCAAACCAAAGTTCATGTGGAGTCTTTCCTAAAAACCTATGGATAAGGACTCGATTTTGCACATAGCAAGCTGTGTTTACAGCTTCAGTCCATAAGTAGCTCGGTAAGGAGAACTCATTAAGCATGCTTCGTGCAACCTCTTGTAGGACTCGGTTCTTCCTCTCTACAACACCATTTTGCTGTGGTGTTCTAGGAGTAGAGAACTCATGTCTATATCCTTTCTCTTGACAAAATTCTAAAAACCTATGGTTTTGAAATTCACCTCCATGATCACTCCTAATAGTTTTGATTGTTGTAGATTTTTCATTTTTAGTTCTTCTACAAAAAGAAATAAAAATATCTAAGGTTTGGTCCTTATGTTTTAGGAAATAGTGCATGTATATCTAGTATAATCATCAACAATCACAAAACAATATCTACTATCATTCAATGAAACTATGGTACTGCAATCAAATAAGTCCATATGCAATAAATCTAAAGCAGTAGAAGTACTTACAGCGCTTTTACCTTTATGAGATGCTTTTGTTTGCTTACCCATTTGACATGCATCACATAATTTTTCTTTTTCGTACTTGATGCTCGGTAAGCCTCGTACAAGTCCCTTGTTGGCCAGTTTCCAGATGTTCTTCATGTTCACGTGAGCCAACCTCCGGTGCAAAGCCAAGATTCTTCTTCTTTGACATGAAACACTTAACAGAGGCATTAGTAGCACTTTTAAAAGAGACTTGATAAATGTTGTCTACTCTTATGCGTACTAGTACTATGTCATGTGTGTCATTGTATCTAACTAGACACTGACTTGGGTGAAATTCAATTGTGTATCCCGCATCACACAATTGATTGACACTCAGGAGATTGAAGGTCATCCCCTTGACTAGAAGGATATTCTTGATCCTAAGACATTCGGATATTTGAATGTCACCTATTCCTACAACCTTGAGACTACCATTGTTACCAAATGAAACATTACCTCTACTTTTGCTTTGTAGGGTAGTGAATAATGATTTATCCCCAGTCATGTGTTTGGAGCACCCACTATCAACAAACAATGTTAATAGATGCTCCCCCTCAACCAATGTCTACACAACACGAAAGATAGATGATTTAGGTACCCAAACCTTGGGACCTAATGCATCTACAATGCAAGTCTTTGGCACCCATGCCTTGGTCATTTTTTTCCTAAGTCCTTGAACCCTAGAAACATTTGATGATTTAAATTGGGTTCTAGACATCAATGATACAAAACTAGGTTCCTTAGGTTGGTAACCTATACCGACCATATTGTAGACCGCTCTTTGGGCATTGAGGATCATATCCAAGGTCTTAGAGCTAGTTGAAAATTTTCCAAGAAGATTCTTGAGTTTTTCAACTTCACTTTTAAGGCCTTGTTCTCATCCTCAAGGGCCTCAACATGCAAATCATCTATTTTATCATCCTTAGAGATTCTCAATTGTTCTACTTCTAACTTTAAGGATTTTACCTTGTCCTTAGATTTTTGAGCAAAGTAGTCAAGCAAGCAATAGTTCTATAGCACTTATCAAGCTAGGGAGAAATTACCTCTTCATCATCCGAAGATGATGAAGCCGCGGTTGACGAATCACTTGACTCGTCACCACTCTCTATGTTTGAATCTTCTAATGTCATAAGAGCCACGTGGCAGCTGCTCTTCTCCTCCTCCTCAGATGAGCTAGATGAGAACTCATCCCATGTGGCCTTTAATGTCTTCTTCTTCTTTTCCTTCTCCTCCTTCTTGAGTTTTGGACACTCACTTCTATAGTGCCCCTTCTTGCTACATTCATAACAAGTGACATTAGTTTTATCAATATTATTTTCACTTGTTTTAGCTTTCCCCTTATAGCATCGACTCCCTCATCATTCTTCTCACAAAGTTTGACATTTCGGTTGATGAAGAATCGCTCCCATCCTCATCGGATTCAGATGAAGAAGGGGAGACCTCCTTCTTCTTTCCCTTGTCCCCTGCAACAAGAGCAATACCCTTCTCTTTTGGGTTTTGTTAGCAAGCTCATGTAGCTCCATTTCACAAAAGAAATCATCTAATTTTACAATGGAAAGGTCCTTGGATACCTTGTAGGCATCCACCATGGATAACCACAAGGCATTCCTAGGAAAGGACTTGAGTACATACCTTACGAGGTCACGGTTCTCAACTTTCTCATCGATCGAGTGCAAGCCGTTAAGGATCTCTTTGAACCAACCATAAAGCTCGCATACGGTTTCACTTTCTTTCATGGAAAGATTCAGGAGTTGGTTGAGAAAGAGATCCTTCTTCACTATCCGAGAGTCTCGAGTGCCTTCATGTAGCTCTATGAGCTTGTTCCACAAATCTTTGGCACTTGAGAAGGGACCAACCTTAATGAGTTGATCCTTGGACATCCCACACTGCAGAGTGACCACTGCTGTGGCATCTGCCTCACCTTTTCTTGTTTGTTCTGCTGACCATCTTGATGACTCAAGCTCCTTGCTCTCAGCATCCTTTGGAGGAGTGAATCCCTCCTTGACTGAGAACCATATGCCAATGTCATTTTCAAGTAATACTCTATCCTGCTTCTCCAGTACTGGAAATCTGCTCCATTAAAAAAAGGTGGACGATTGGTGCTGAAACCTTCTCCTCTCAAAGTCATCTTCTTTCTCTTAGGATGTTAATCTGGTTGAAAGAGAACCTAGCTCTGATACCACTTGTTAGGATCTTGGGATGGCTAGAGAGGGGGGTGTAAATAGCCACCTACCAAAACTCGCTTCTTCCTACAATCAGATTAGCAGCGGAAAACAAACAAAGTAGAAATAAACTAAAATAGAGACTAACACAGTGTTTACAAGGTTCGGGGAAAACTTGCTCATACTCTTTGGCGTGCCCGTGAAGTGGGTGATACCTTGATCTTCGGAAGATCAGACCCCGGAATCAACCCGGCTAAAAGCTTCCTCCTTCTCGGTGGAGTAACCTCTCCACAAATATCTCAGAAGTATATCAAGTGAAGCACAAGAGACTAGAGAAGGAAGCTTACACAACAGATGCACACCACCTTATGCACAAGCACCAGTAGTAAGCAGAAAGATCAAGCAAGAAGAAAAATGCAGAGAACACCAACAACTCAACAGCAAACCCTTCGCAGATTTTCTAATCACCGTTCTCTGTTGTTCTTCTCTGCTTCACCAACTTCTTCTTCTTAAGCCTTTCTTCTGCACACATACAAGCGTCTCCCACTACCCCTTCTGATCTCTCAACACACTGAAGACATCCTCTTCAGCTGAAGCTTCAGGTCAGGTGTCGTTGAAAACTATAAATGTGTATCAAACAAAATCACACTATGGAAAGTCACCCTTGACCCTTCTTCTTGCTCCTTCATTTGAATTTCAAAGCTCTGCGTTGTCAGCACACTTACATATTCATTAGCGAAGCAAATCAAAAATTAGAGCTGCGCTAACAACAATTTGAATTATAGTTCAGAGGTGTTGATCAGTCACCTTGACCGATCAGACAACCTCCTGACCCATCAGACTCTATCCTGATTGGTCCGATGATGTTCTGATTGGTCTCACTGACCAATCATAGACCAGGGGATCGGTCACTAGACTGATCCCTAAACACACTGGAATTTCAGTCAAAGCACCTGATCGGTCAAGGTGACCGATCAGAGAAGTACCTGATCGGTTAAGGTGACAGATGAGGCAAGTGCCTGACCAATCAGGACCCATCCTGATCGGTCCAGGTCTGTTCTGATTGGTCGCACTGATCGATCAGAGATTCTTGTGATCGATCCATTGATCGATCACAATCTTTCTGTGACCACACAGAATGTTTGCTAATCGGTCACCAGACCGTTCAGAAAACCTTCTGTCTCCTCAGAAGCTTTCTGGATCGGTCAACAGACCGATCAGACATCCTGGATCGATCTTGTGACCGATCTACTATCAAGAGAGTTTGTGCCAACTCCCTGATCGGATTTTAGACCGATCCAGCCAACTTTGCTCTAATCATTTGATTAATTCATGGCCAATTCAGACCATGACTAACTCAAGTTAGACCCTGAGTCCAGAGAATAGGCTCCCTTGCCCTCTCTGACTCAGTCTGGTTCAGAGAACAAGCTACCAGCCCTCTCTGACTTATCTCAATCCAGAAAACGAGCTACCGAGCCCTCTCTGATCAGAGTCCAGCCCGGAGAATGTGCTACCGAGCCCTCTCCGACTCATCCCGGTCTAGAGAACGAGCTACCGACCCCTCTCTGACCAAAGTCCGGAGAACGAGCTACCGAGCCCTCTCCGACTCATCCCGGTCCAGAGAATGAGCTACTGAGCCCTCTCTGACCAGAGTCCGGAGAACGAGCTACCGAGCCCTCTCCGACTAATCCCGGTCCAGAGACCGAGCTACCGAGCCCTCTCTGACCAGAGTCCGGAGAACGAGCTACAGAGCCCTATCCGACTCATCCCGGTCCAGAGAATGAGCTACCGAGCCCTCTCTGACCAGAGTCCGGAGAACAAGCTACCGAGCCCTCTCCGACTCATCCCGGTCCAGAGAACGAGCTATCGAGCCCTCTCTGACCAGAGTCTGGAGAACGAGATACTGAGACCTCTCTGACTCATCCCGGTCCAGAGAACGAGCTACCGAGCCCTCTCTGACTCATCCCGGTCCAGAGAACGAACTACCAAACCCTCTCTGACCAGAGTCCGAAGAACGAGCTACCGAGCCCTCTCTGACCAGTACACTTAATCTGAACTTAACTATCTAATCTCAATTCTTACTCAACCAAATTTAAATCGGTGTCAATATCAAAACAACAATCAGGTCAGACTGCATCAACAACTACAACGTATAAGCCCTACTACATAGTAGGTTGATTATAGCTGCTACATGTAGAATCATTGCACGTTAGGGGGGGTTGAATTATGTGACTTCTAAAAACCTGCATCTTTTTCAAAATTAAAGAAAGTGAGTGCAGCGAAAAATACAAAAGAAAATACAAGTATGCGAACACCAAGGGTTTCACTTAGTTCAGAGCCTTCGGTGACTCCTACTCCAAGACCTAGGCTTTTTAGACCTTTTCGATTGGCAATACACTAATCCTCTCAACCGGAAACCCCCGACAGAGTAGTCGAATACAAGAATAGGACCAGTGTAACACTCTACATTGTCCTTGCACAAATGTATGAAATAAGCACAATTTAAAGCTTTCGTTACCTAACACTTTTAGAAGAATCTCGATTGGGCTCGTGTGTTAGTATCGGTCTTTCGGCAGTGGTCGTACATAGTCGAGTTGAAGCAGGGTTGCAGCAAGAAGACGAGGAAGTAGAACTATCGCAGAAACTCAAGAGTTGAAGAATAGAAGTTGTTTTAGAACACTTGAATTCAAAGTCCTTATATAGGACATCTGAGGTGTCTCAATTCCCAATTGAAGAGTCTCAGATCTAGAAAATTCTATCTGATCGAAGGCCTATGTTGTCACTGTTTATTCTCTAGAAGACACCTCAGTGTAACACTCTACATTGTCCTTGCACAAATGTATGAAATAAGCACAATTTAAAGATTTTCATTACCTAACACTTTTAGAAGAATCTCGATTGGGCTCGTGTGTTAGTGTCGGTCTTTTGGCAGTGGTCGGACATAGTCGAGTTGAAGCAGGGTCGTAGCAAGAAGACGAGGAAGCAGAACTATCGCAGAAACTCAAGCGTTGAAGAATAGAAGTTGTTTTAGAACACTTGAATTCAAAGTCCTTATATAGGACATCTGAGGTGTCTCAATTCCCAATTGAAGCGTCTCAGATTTAGAAAATTCTATTTGATCGAAGGCCTATGTTGTCACTGTTCATCCTCTGGAAGACATCTCAGATTTGAAGTGAGGTGCCTCAATTCCCAACTGGGGTGTCTCAGAATGCGAACCCTTATCTTCAGCGTCAGCTTCGTGGAGGTGCCTTCAGCTCCTTAAAGGCGCCTCCAATCGCAACTAAGGTGCCTCGGGTCATACTTGAGGCATCTCAGACACTATTCATCCTAGACTGAATTTTGTAGTTTGAACCCTGTAAAATGTGTTAATTCAAAATAAGATATTTCCTACAAGATAAGGTTAGCATAAGTATAAAAATGGACTAAACAAGTTTAGTATTAAATAGACCCTGTCTTCCCAAGATCAGGATCTAATCAAAGGTCTCAGCTTAGAGCTCTAAAATAGTTCTAACCTGGATCGCGCCTAAAGTCCCTGCCCGGGACTTGTTCTCATTGGAATTCACTCCTCGAGTGACTTACCTCACTTACCTTATGCAGAATTGCTTAGCTTTTAACCCATTAAGTTTTTAGCCAATTGTCAGGTCTTGCGAACCTAGCTAGACTTCATACCAAGTCTCCACCAACTTGGGTTTCATCCAGTTGTCTGGCCCCATGGACCCAACTAGACTTCCTGCAGGACTCAATCACCCTGGACTTTAGCTTGGTATTAGGTCCTAAGCTTTTCAATCCTGCACACTCGGTAACAAGGTTAGAAAATAATTAACCTAACTTTAATCAATGCCATTAATCAAAATACGAGTTTGACTGTTAGTACAAACTGCACTAACACTACACATTGTAGTACCTACCGAACAATAGCTACTACACCGTATACACCCTAAACTCTAAATAAAAAAAGTATGCAATAATGTTTTCTTGAAATGTGAAAAATCTTTTTGATAAATTGTATTTTTCATTATATAATTTGTAGAAAACTTACTATACATCATTATCCACATTTCATTCGATAGTAAGTCAATATATTTTAAGTTGTAATTCCCTCTAATCCTAATATATTAATTGTTTATGCATGATTCTAAATGATGTTTTTAATATAGGAGAAAATATATTGTCTTTATTGAACAATAGTCGGGTGTTTATGATATCCAGATAGAAGTATCTAGATAAGTTAATGGTTTTATGGCCGCTATACACCAGTTCTTCAAGAGTAAAGAAGAGGCAAAAAGAGCTTTTGAAGTATACATTGATAAAAATCTAGTGCATACCTCCATTACATTCAAAGGAAAAGAAAGTTCATGTGCAGCTTCAAATATAATACAACTTTTTACTGAACCGCATAAAAAAATTTCCAAAATACCCAAATCGTGTAGGGTAGTTTCAAAATTAACAAATCACGTATCTATTTTCAATTTTACTCCTAATCAGTTGACTGATTCAATCAGTCAACTGATGTTTTTCACCATTCGATATCCCACTAGCCTCTAAATTTTGAAATTTAAGTAAATTAGTTGACTAATTTTAAAAATTAGTCGACTGATTTACTATTTTTTAAAACAAAGTCAATTTTAGATAAAATCAGTTGATTAGCCAAATGGCCTCGAATTTTTATGAAACTAGCTCTATATATTCATCTAATTCTTCTGATTATATTCATGCTCTCAAATGTCAATTTGACTCAATATATATATGAGATATTTTTTAAACATGAATTTGATTGTTCTAAAAATTTAATTCACATTAAAATAATCACTATTGTCAATATATTATGTTAAATTTATATTTGAGAACATGAATATAATTAAGAAAATTAGATGAACAAATAAGAGCTAGTTTCATATCAATTTGAGGTTGTTTGGTCCATCAGTCAATTTTTCGTCCATCAGCTAGTTTTATCCAAAATCAGCTGATCAACCAAATGACCTCAGATTGACATGAAACTAGCTTCTATATATTTGTCTAATTCTCTCGATTATATTCATGTCCTCAAATATAAATTTAACATAATATATTGATAATAGTAATTTTTTGAACGCAAATTAATGTTTTTTAAACAATCAAATTCGTGTTTAAAAAATCACTATATATTGAGTCAAATTGGCATTTTAGAACATGGATATAATTAGAAGAATTAGACAAATACATAGAAGCTAGTATTATGTCATTCCGAGGTTATTTGGTTCATTAGATGGTTTTGCCCATAACCGACTGATAGATTAAACGAATTGGTTGATAGACCAAACAATCTCGAATTGATATGAAACTAGCTCCTATGTGTTTACTTCTCATAATTAAATCTATCACTAAAACATTATTTTGACTCAATATATAGAGAGCAATGATTTTTTAACACGGATTAAAATTTTTGAATAATCTACTTTGTGTTTAAAAAATCACTACTCATAATATATAGAGTCAAATTGATATTTGACAACATGAATATAATCAAGAGACTTAGACAAAAACATATGAGTTAGTTTCACGTCAATTTGAGGTTGTTTGGTCCATCAGCTAGTTTGTTTGGTCGTTTAGTCGATTTCGGAAAAAACTGGTTGATAAACCAAATGACCTCGGATTGACATAAAATTAGTTCCTATGTATTCGGTTAGTTCTCTTAATTATATTTATATCCTCAAATATTAATTTGACTTAATATATTGAGAGCAGTGATTTTTTAAACATGAATTTGATTGTTCAAAAAATTTAATTCATGTTCAAAAATCACAATTGTCAATATATTGAGTTAAATTTATTTTTGAGAGCATAGATATAATCAGGAGAAGTAGACAAACACATAGGAGTTAGTTTCATATCAATCTGAGATTATTTGGTTCATCTACCGATTTTGTGCAAAATCGGCTAATGGTGGGGTAAAATAAGTTGATAGATGAAATGACCTTGTATTGACATAAAATTAGCTCCTAAATATTTATCTAACTCTCCTAATTATATCAATGCCCTCAAACATAAATTTAACCTAATATATTAACAATAGTGATTTTTTGAAGGCGAATTAAATTTTTTGAACAATTAAATTTATGTTTATAAAATTATTTCTCTTTATATATTGAGTCAAATTGACGTTTAAGGGCAAGGATATAATCAGAAGAATTAGGCAAATATATAAATGCTAGTTTCATTTCAATCCGAAGTTGTTTGGTCTATCAACCGATTTTATCTAAAATCAACTTTGTTTAAAAAAGGTAAATCAATAGACTGATTCATTTAAATTTAGAAATTTAGAAAACAGTGAGATATCAATTTGACTGGTGAAAAATATTAGTCGATTGTTTGAATTAGTCAACTGATGTTTTTTTACAAGTCGACTAATTATGGGTAAAACTGAAAATAAATATGTGATTTTGTAATTTTGAAACTACCCTATGCGATTTGGGTATTTTGGAATTTTTTACGTGGTTCAGTATAGGATTGAATATCATATTAAGTTCGAACTCAGAGAGAACTATCAAATACAGAAAAATTTTGAAAAGTAAAAGGTTCATTGGAAGGGATAAAGCAACTGTTAGATTCTTTATAAATTAGTAATGAAGATAGACATTGTATTTGAAGTTGTAGTGTTTATAGGTCTTTTGGCATAAACTCTTCGATGATTTATTACCTCTAGTACAAATTAGCGATGAAGATAGACATTTAAATTTCTCTTCTTGTCATTGTTTCTGCCCAGTATTATAGTTCGCATATTTGATACATCTTAATATATTATGATTCAAGTTGCAGCTGCTATAGACAATAGCTACTACAATGTGAGGTCCACATTATATTATGATTCAAGTTGCAGCTGTTATTCTCTGACTAGTCATCGGCGACAAAAAGGAATTAGGATATGATGAACAGCACAAGGTCTTAATTTGATAATTTACAAATTAAACTATAAAAGAAACCAACAAACCAAACTAATTAATACTTAATGATGAAATCATTAGTGATTAAAACAACTACGTACTTTTGATACAAACAAGTTAACAACTCTATAAATATATAAAGCTTGCCTGCCATCATCCTTCATCACTCATTAATCATTAGAAGTTCCTCTTCTCTTAGTTTCGATATTTTATCAATGAGATTCTCTTCCATCATAATTTATATTCGAAGACTACTCAGTGAATTTATAAATTGCTCGAATATTAGGGTTGTTTCATCATACTCGATCACCTCTATGTCAAGGTTGACATCCTCATGAATGAAATAATGCTCACTTTCTCGTATCTCTCCATTCAAACTAGACTTACTCGTGCGATATTCTCTATTATGTCTTGTATTTTAGCTCTAGTTCGTGGTGTCTCCCTAAAGATGAATAATCTTATTAGCCGTATTATGAATAGACAATAATCAATTATCATTGGAAATAAGACTAAAATTATATAACATAATTTCATGTTTAATGAAGTTTGACTAAAACTTAATCAAGTGTTAAAATAGAGTTAGTGCTTTGATAAACTAACTAATTATTTTTTATATCTAGTGTCAAACTTTATATTAAATAAAAATTTCATTTAATTATATATTGTGATGCCATCTCAATGTCTATTTTTAATCCCTAGAATTAAATGCTACATTAATTACTTTAATAAAATCATTAAATCAGGGTTTTATTTTGCAAAAAAAATATTCTTAAAAATTATTTGACTATAATTATAAAAAATCACAATTCATAAAAATTGTCAATGATTCAAATATTTATAGTTAGGACCCGTGTGAGTTAGAGAGCGTGAATAGCTTCGATTTCTTATCTTTGCTTTGTGTTCGTCGTTGAATATGCTGCGGAAACTTCAATCAACTTTGATGTCACATGCACAACACATTAGTTTTACTTGGTATTTATCTCCTCGAAGCGACTATTCCAAGAATCCACTCCTAACGATCTTCTTCCCTGCACTATGAACTTTCTTATTCTCGAAAACTTTCGAGAGGTGGAGAAGTCTTTTATAAGTTTGATTACACAAGAATATACCAAGAAGAGTAAACACAAATATAATCGAAAGCGAAAATGACTTTACAATGAAACCTTGATTTGCTTTCTAGCTTGTTGCTCGGAAATGTCTCTTATTAACTCGAAAATACACCAGTACTTTACCTCAGAATTTTCAAGAATCGGTGGGTTCAAAACTTCACAAGATCCCCTTTTCTAGGATTGTTTTTGGGCCAAAATACACCTCTCAATCGATTCGTCTTACCCTAATTGATTGTCACGTTAGACCCAACTGTTTAAACCTGCAGAATGACTCTTTTCTATCCGACCCTCACCAATTTATTCCCTCAATTGACTCTGCATCCTTATGTTCACACTAGAAAATAGTATCAATCAATTGACAATTCTGAATCAACTGGACTAATCAATTCAACAAGTTTCTATTCGCGAATCACAATCTATATCGATTGTAACAATTGATTGATTTCTGTCAATTAATTCCGGATCATTTTGCACCGTCGAAATAAGCTTCCAATCCATTTCACCAATCAATTGCCCAACCATGAACCCTGAATCCGAATTTAGGATTTAACAATTGATTGCCACTTCTCCAATCGATTGGTACTCCTAAATTCAATTTTTTAAAGGTTGAATTCATATCTTGCTTGGTATACGATTGATCTCAACCGATCAGGACTTTCTCTGCACAATATCCAATCATCCGAAACCATTTAAGTCTTTCTATTGCCTAATATCCGATCAACCTTGACCTATCAGGACTTCTTCACCAAGTGTCTATTCAACCATTGATTCAGAACTTTTCTCTTGCCAACTTCTCATTGGAATTTCGATCACCAAGTGTCTGGTCCTCCTTAACCCACTTGGATTTTCCTCTTGTCAACTTCTTGTTGGACTTTTGATTATCAAGTGTCTGATCCTCCTTGACTCACTTGGACTTTCCTCTTGCTAACTCTCCGATGGACTTTCGATCACCAAGTATTTGGTCCTCTTTAATCCACTTGGTCTTCCCTCTTGTCACCATCCTGTTAAACTTTCGATCACCAAGTATCCGGTCCTTGTTGACCCACTTGAACTTTTCTCTTGCCAATTTTTCGTTGGACTTCTAACATCATCAAGTATTCAGTTAACCTTGACTTACTTGACTTCTCACTTACTATTGATCAAACATTGAAACTCAAACTCGAGTCAATCTGAGTTTGGTCAACCTTGATTTGAGGTCGATTGCATTGAGCTCAACTAATCCTAGAGCAGGCTGCCTTCGGCTCCTGTTCAACAATCAACATCCTTGATTTTCCATTTCACTAGCTAGAGGAAAATGTCCTGTAATATATCGCAATTGAGATTTGAACTATAAAAACTTGAATAATCTATTGAATACCTTGCCCCAGCACCATATTGGGGGCACCGTAGTATTTTTCACCTGTCACAATTAGATCCCTATTGCCGATTATACTTATAGCTCATCCCTTAAAACAAAGTCTAGTTGAAGCAACTCAACGTGTTGAATCTATAGAATATAATGGTTCTAGATGTGAGAGGTTGAACGATTGTGGACAAGTCTAAGATTTTAATCGTAAACTACACTCAAATATAAATCTATTGATTGATAAAATAAAATAAAATAAACTATATATTCTTCATATGGCACGCAGTAAGTCAGATAGTAGTCATTTTTTTATTAAAAAAATTATGTCAAATTATTTTACAATGTAATATTTTAAAAAAATATCCCTATCGCCTTAGACACAATGAGACCAAATATAAACGTGCATTGTCGTCTCTCTCAAGATGAACAATCTTATTGATGATATATGTGGATAATTTTGTCACCTCTGGAGTTAGGGTGTAGTCGTAAGTCACTTCAACAATTAATCAGATATTTGAGATTTAATTCCTAACAACAGTACTGCATTGCAAAAGTAATTTTTTTTAATAGAATGATAAACTTTAGAATGTTGGCTATTGGTTTGTCACACAACAACTAGAGGGGATGAATAAATATTAATAATCAATTAACAACAGGGGTTGTTACTGTTGCTAATCCATAACCTATGGCACGTTTAGAAGTAAAACTAAAATTATTTAGTATAATTCCATGCTTAATTAAGTATTAAATTAGAGTTAGTGAATCAAATTTTATATTAAATACTCAAAAAAAATTATTTACATTTCAACGTATAATTGTCGGGCCATGTGAGATACTCAGAATATATGACCTTTAGACAAATAAATTTAATTTAATTAATTTTGAGATGCCATATATATATATATTCTATTGAAATTCTATTACATGATAATGCATGCCCTCTTAATGTCTATTTTTAATCCCTAGAATAAAATTCTAAGTGACAAAAAAAATTGTTTTTTGGACTCAAATTAATTTCATCAATAAAATCATTAAATCAGGGTTTTATTATGAAAAACATATATTCTTAAAACTTACTTGATTTCATAAAATAAAATCACAATTCGCACCATAGTAATTTTTCCATATGCACTCTAGTACTTGTTAGAATTAGATCGTTATTGTCGATTGCAATTGTGAAGGGGAAATTTCAGTGTTATGAATAATATGCTAATTGTAAAAATTCAATGAAAATTTCAGTGAATGATGTAACATTTTACATGTAATAATCCCCAACGGATTCACCGTGTCCCTCAGGGTATAGTTTGATTCGAGACGACGGCCGGAGGTCGCCAATGGTGTCCAAGCAGTAATCGGGCGTGTGCATGTAAAGTGTCAAATCATTCACCGAGATTTTCATTAAGTTTTTTCACTGAGTATATCAGAGCTCATTTTTGTTATATGACTCAGAAGTCGTCACAAGTTTAAATCATGAAAATATTATCTTATAATGCATGATAAGACTATATAGAATAGATACGATGAGATCCAACCCTACCCCGGGATTGACATTGGCGGGAGTTTCATCCATCTTGCTATCTGATCCTGCATGAGACCATGGACGAATAAACCATAAGTGATTTGGCGTTAAGGTTGACTAAGTCGTCGATAGCTGGAGAACAATCAAGGTTAGTGGAGAGATTCATCAAAGCTTGAATGGAAGAGAATAAGGAGGAACTTAGAATAATGGACTGGGGTTCCTCAGCACAGTTACTACGATGTTCAAGTAAGTCTCCCTCCGAGGAAAATGAAGAAGAAGAAAAAATCCATGTTTCCTAGAATTAATTAATGATTATGTTTTCTCACATTCTCCGGAGAAAACAACTACGTTAGCAACAGTTTCACGCCCAACCTATGGAGTTAAGAATTGTACGGATACGGAGATTGCACCGGGCCAGGAGCGACACGAAGTCAAGGGCGATTGGAAGTTGGGGACGGCATAGAGTCGAGGACGACTCAAAGTTAGGAATGACATAGAGTTGGAGAACTGCCTTTTGTTCATTTTGACCACCACTTCAATAAGACTATTAACTCCTTAACTACGCAACACTCTGTCTGGTATCACTAATTATTTTATCGATTATAATTGAAGTTCAGCACTCTCATTGTTAGAACAAAACGTGTTGGATCTATGGAATACAAAAGTGCTAGATGTTGGACGATTGTTGAAAATCGTAAGATCATTGCTTATCTAAATAATATAGCCTTTGCCCGCACGTATGGACAAAAAAATATATATTATCGTAAACTACACTCAAATATAAATCTATTTACTGTGAAAAAATAAATATAAAATATTCTTCTTATGTCACACTAAATAAGATAATAGTTAGTTTTTTATAAACAATTTCTTTCAACTTATTCCACAATTTAATATTTTTTTAAAAAATATATCTATATTATTATTAATCGGCCGTAGATATGTTATTTTTTAAGAATAAATTAATTATATATATAATAAAGAGCAAAAAAAAAAAATTCAAAAAGTGCCCCCAATTGTAAAAGGCATTCTATTTTTATCGTTTATAAGATTACCTTTATTCCAATAATATTATAATAATTTTAACTAACACGTTAATTTTGATAAAAAATTATTTTAATATTAATTAAAATAATTTAAAGTTAACCAAAAAATACTATAATAAAAAAGTTTTAAAGATAAAAAATATTTTTTTTACCCTTAAATGTTAGGCGCATTGGTCCTACAATAAAATATAAATATATAAATCATGAAAAATATTTTACCCTAACACACTAGCTTAGTCACACAATCGAGACATTTACGCACACTAAAAATTAATACTAACTGTTTCGGAAGGAATCGACGACGATGTCCAGTCACCGGGGGTCTGCCCACGTGGAAGTCACTGCCTAGGGGAGGAACTCCGTGCCCTGCGAGAGTAACACGAACGTTAGGGGACACGCCGGTAGGGGTCCGACGGAGTCCACTCCGACGCTCAAGTCAGTGTCTTGATGGAGAGTAAAGGTAGCGAGAAAGGAAAAGTGTATATAGGGTGGAGAGAGCGTAACCCCTTTACCGGAGAGATTGGACTACCTTTTATACTAATGGCGGTAGACTTGGCGCATCCCCTCGTCTCGTGCCACGTCTCCGTGATTTATGCCACATCTCCCTCTCCTTCGGCAGTTACTGGACAACTTTTGAAACGGTCTGCGTCGTTATTACGCTTCTGCCCGTTACGACTTTTAAGAGTCGTGATGACTCCTTACGACGGGTAAACTTATCCATAGCAAAAGGAGGGGAGGAGGACCATTGCTTGATGTTGAAGCTAAATCGGACTCCGCTACCCCGAGGTGAGCTCGGGGCCTTCTGACCCGGGTGAGCTCGAACGCTAGAATGCCCGAGGCGCTCTCCGGACCCCACCCCTCAGGGGGGGTCCCGGGAAGGATCTCGGAAAGGGTCTTCTGGCTATCCTCCCAAGGCGTGTTCCCCGAAGGGGGTCCTGAGGCTCGGGAAGGAGGGTCACTTCGACCCGACGCGTCAGGCCACGCAGCTTCTTCATCCCACGCGCCTGCTCCAGGCTATCAACCCTATCACAAGTCCCTCCCTTCAAGTCTGATCGTAGGAAGTGTGGTTGACTGATCGGACTAGTGCACAGATGAAGAAGCTACATTCCGATGGGACTTTTTGTTACTATTCCTTCGGTAGTTGCACGGGACCCTCGGGTTATAATCTTTGCCCCGAGTTCCGAGAAATCCCCTCTTTGGTTTCGTCTTTCCCGAAAAGGCATCTATGGGAATGATACCTATCTCCTCGTTATAAAGGCGCATGACACCATTTTTAATGGCGACAAGGCATCTCTGCGAATGCTTCATTGCCACGTACTTCCACGGCCTTTTCTACGAATTCTTACTGATGTGCGCTGCTGTAGCTAACTCACGTCAGGCGATTGTCCCGAGTGCTATGGTTTCTTGCTGTCCACGTGCCTCTCCCCCATTGCGCTCAGGCTGGCTCACTTCGTCTTCCTCTTCTCCTGTAAGGCTTCTTTGGCGTAAGTAGTCGTTCTCCTTCTTGTCTCCTCCCTTAGGAACCATAGAAGACTATCGAGCAGAATGGTATGAGTCTGTTGTTGTGACCGGTAGACGAGCTAGAGGGTGGGTGATTAGCTCCGATTTGCTCCGTGATGATTTGTCGCGGCGGAAGACTCGAGCAAACGCTAACACAAAGGATTTACTTGGTATCCACCCCGGTCGGGTGACTAATCCAAGGATCCACTCTCCTCACACTCTCATGCACTATGAAAGTCTCCTTCTTGAGGTGGAGAAACCTCTTACAAGCTTGTTACAAAGATACAACAAGAACAAAGCAACTACAAGATAAAATCTTACAAGATTTACAAATAAGCTCACACTTTGCTTTCCTTGCTATCTTCAAGCTTGTGATTGCCTCTTGGACCTCGGAAATGCAGCAGTACTAAGCTCCAAGACTTCCTTCGAAATGGCAATGAAGTTGGAGAAGAAGAGGAGAAGTTCTTAAGCCACAAACCTGCGCGAAAGCCCTTATACTCGACACCTAGGGTTTCTAAATCGTTTAGCCAATCGATTACCACGTAGGATTTAGCCGTTCAACGGCTAGTTTTCGAACCGTAATCGATTAGCCAATCGATTACCAGTTCCCTGAATCGATTACCCAATCGATTCAGAGCTTCTCTGTTCTCTCGCGCAAACTGCCGTAATCGATTACCCAATCGATTACCGATACCCTAAATCAATTACCCAATCGATTCAGAACTCTTCTGCTCCCTCGCACAAACTGCTGTAATCGATCACCTGATCGATTGACCCAATCGATTACCCAATCGATTGAGTCCAACCTAACTTGTTTCCACAAGCCTAGGTTCCCCTACCAAGTGTCCGGTCAACCCCTTTGACCAACCTGGATTTCTACTGCCTAGCTCCCAGCTCGGACTTACCCTGGTTCCCAACCAGATTCGCCTAACCCTCGAGTTAGGTCTAGTCTCTCGGTAGACTTCCACCTTGCTAGCATGCGATCTCCCCGATCCATCTGGACTTCACCTAGCCCCACTAGGTATGCCTAGTCCCACTAGGTCTTTTCTGATGCCAGCGTACGATCTCCCCGATCCACCTGGACTCCACCTAGTCCCACTAGGTGTGCCTAGTCCCACTAGGTCTTTTCTCATGCCAGCGTACGATCTCCCCGATCCACCTGGAATTCACCTAGTCCCACTAGGTATGCCTAGTCCCACTAGGTCTTTTCCCGTGCCAGCGTACGATCTCCCCGATCCACCTGGACTTCACCTAGTCCCACTAGGTATGCCTAGTCCCACTAGGTCTTTTCTGATGCCAGCGTACGATCTCCCCGATCCACCTGGACTCCACCTAGTCCCACTAGGTGTGCCTAGTCCCACTAGGTCTTTTCTCATGCCAGCGTACGATCTCCCCGATCCACCTGGACTTCACCTAGTCCCACTAGGTATGCCTAGTCCCACTAGGTCTTTTCCCGTGCCAGCGTACGATCTCCCCGATCCACCTGGACTTCACCTAGTCCCACTAGGTATGCCTAGTCCCACTAGGTCTTTTCTCATCAAGCCTCCAGTCAACCTTGACCCACTTGACATCATACGATATTCAAACATCATATGACATTCAAACATCATTATCAAACATCGAAACATTCAATCATAAGCTTACCAAGCTTATCAGACCTAAGCTCACCCGAGCTTAGTCAAACTAGGTCAACCCTAACCTAAACAAGATTGCACCAACAATCTCCCCCTTTTTGATGTTTGACAATATGTTTGAGAAAGACTAAACCCTATTAGTCTTTCAATTTTCTCCCCCTTTGACATACATCAAAAACTCTTCCCAAGAGTCTCTATGGTCAAAGGCAAACCCAATGAAAACCCCATACTTTCATTTGAACCTATGCTCATCCTTGAGCATTCATCATGATGAAGATTTCGAATCTTCATTCTTTCACCCAAAAAAAATCCAACCACATGTTGTTAAGGAAGACCTCCCCCTCAAAACATGCTCTAAACCTCTATCATTGCACCAACAATGACCTTTGAGTTCCTAAACCTTTAGGAGAACTCAACTTGAGGTAATTGAGATTTTGAAATTCAAAACTTGAATTAAATCTCTACTTAACCCTTAGATGTTCACCAAACCATTTCCCTTTTTGATTTCATAATGAAATTTACCCAAATATACTTACACAAGTATTTCAAGGGGCTAGGGATTGTTAGGTTACTCAAAAATGGGTTAACAAACTGAAATCAGACAGTTTCAGTTTCACCAATCGATTGGTGTTAGGAACCAATCGATTACGACCTGCCTTAATCGATCAGCCGATCGATTACGGCTGCCTGTAATCGATCACCGGATCGACTACACGAGCTTCTGTGCTCGTAAAAAGACCTCTCAATCTATTGACCAATCGATTGAGTTACTGTCCCAATCGATTGCCTGATCGATTGGGAGTTTCTGATTTCTGAAAATAATTTCAGATTCGAATTTCAGAAACTCCTCAATAATTCTACAAAATTCAAAAAATTTTGAAATTTCGTGTAGATATTATTTATACCATATACTATCAAGGAAAAATAGTTTTCTATGAAAATAACCTCCTTTTTCAAAGATTGACACAAAATTGAAAACCATTGAAATATTTCAATGTTTTACTCTATTTTGTATCCAATTCATCAATGATGAGTGCTATCAACAGATAGTCTTCACCAAAGTTTTCCAAGATAGTTTTAGAATGTTTTTAAAAAATAATTTCCAACCATGTTCCTTGGGCTAAATGCACATGACTTGTACATTAGCTTTCCCAATGATTGGAGTTCATTTTAAATTCTTGTTTTGATGAACCTAAAACTCAATTTGATGCACTTTATCAACACCTTGAGTTTTGTTCATCACCCTAACATCTCACTTGTTTCTAATGTGTCTTAAAAACACACACAAGTCAACTTATGGTCTTAGTGAGATGTGAACGTTGTGTTCTCCCTAAACTAAGGGTTCATGCATTTCTATCTAGGCATTATAAACTTTGATCATCCACCTAGGATGTCAATTAATGCCTATGTCCTTAATTTCAATAAAAATCAAATTTATGACTATGACATGCATCATATTAGATTTTTCAAAAGAAATTATAGCTAAATGATGCATGTATGACATGACTTGTAATATTTTCATAATAAATATGAATGATGAAACATGATGTCATGGCATGTGATAGGACATACAAAACATGGCATAATA
This sequence comes from Boesenbergia rotunda, assembly GCA_024364735.1. NCBI lineage: Eukaryota > Viridiplantae > Streptophyta > Magnoliopsida > Zingiberales > Zingiberaceae > Boesenbergia > Boesenbergia rotunda. The sequence continues at coordinate 189,488 of JAGFNQ010002341.1, forward strand.
GCACAAAAGGAAATACCTAGATTTCCTATCTAAGTATCAATAACTCATCGCTAAGCCATTGATATTCCTAAATTTCCCTAATTTTCAAGATAGTGCCCAAAACCCCCCAACTTGGCCTATCTATGGATTCTAACCTAGTTGTGCCAACTTTTTATTAAGTTCAATCTTCCAAAAAGATAGTTTGGCACATATTTGCTCCTTCTAGAGTAAATAAATGGATCCTTCATTTTCAAGGGTAATAATTCCTTGAAAATGTCCCAAAGTGCCAACTACATCAAGGTTGGGTTAACTACCCTTCCAATTAGAGTTGACACTCCCTAGACCTATCTAGGGTGTGGCGAACACACTCTTAGGAACCCAACATCTATTGGTGCTCCTTGGGTGTTCTAGGTATTCACTAGGGATAATTTCCCTTGATACCTTCCTAGTGACTCTTCTAGGCTTTTCGGAAGTCTTAGTCACCTCTGTCTTGTCTTGGTCAACCCTAGGGATAGCTTCCCTTGTGACCTTGACTTGACTTCTAGACCTAGATTGAGTTCCATATCTATATGGAACTCTATGATAGGATGGACCATCATCCTTAGTTTTAGGTTTGTATCCCAAACCTTTCTTGCTCCTAGAGGGTCCTTGATTTCCTAAATCTAGGTTTTGATCCTTAGATCCCTTAAATAGATTTTCTATTCTTTTGAGGGATTTTTCCAATTTATCAAGTTTTGACCTCAAAACTTGATTTTCAATCATTACCTCCTCAAGGCTTGGTTTTCTAATATAGCCTTGGTAATTTTTCCTTTTGGCCTTGGATTGGGTAGGTTTATCCTTAGATGATCTAAAATCATCCCTATCCTTGGTTGTGGTAGACCTAGCATGAAAGACTCTATATTTTTCCTTTGGTTTCTCATACCTCCTATTTTCATGATAAATAGCATTAAAATGATAATAATTTTTTCTAGCATGCATATTATCATGATTTAAATAAGTATCATTACCTAATGATACCTTAGTATTATTCTTAGAGGCTCCCCCTTGACTTGAGCTCCTCCTTTTAGCCTTGGTCGGTTTTTTCCCCTTTGGACATTGATTTCGATAATGTCCCTTTTCTTTGCATGAGAAGCACACAATGTGCTTCTTATCCTTCTTTGTCACGAGGTCGACCTCCTTTGCCTTCTCCTTGGTCTTGGGTGTCATTTGCACCTTCTTCTTGACCAATTTTGGACACTTACTTTTGTAGTGCCCTTTTTCCCTACACTCAAAGCAAATGATGTGATCTTTATTTTTACAAATTGAAATTTTTATACCTTTACTTGTAGGGGTGTGGCATGACTCTTCACTTGATCCGGAAGTAGATACTTCTTCTTCTTCTGGAGTCAATGACCTTTGCTCCCCCTCAATCCTAGAGGTGGAGACTTCTTCTTCTTCCTTATTGACCTCGGATGATGATGTTGAAGTTTTTCTTTGATCCGATGCCAATGGCACATTTTGCTCCTCTTCAACCCTTGAAGTGGAGGCTTCTTGAGCTTCATCTTCGGATGTTGAGCATCTCTCAACTTCCGTGTCCTCTTCACTTGATGAATCTCCCTCTTCGGATTTTTCTTGACTTTGTAGAGTGGAGGGAACTTCATGAAGTATTGCCAATTTGCTCCATAGCTCTTTGGCGTCTTGAAATTCTCCAATCTTGTCCAAGATAGTGCTTGGCAAAAGATTGACCAATAGCTTGGTCACTTTGTAGTTGGCCTCGCATCTCTTGATTTGCTCCTCATTCCATTTGCTTTTCTTGAGGAGCTTTCCTTTTGAGCTTGTTGGAGCTTCAAAACCCTCCATTAGAGCAAACCATTGCTCTATCTCCATCATGAAATAATTTTCAATCTTTGACTTCCAAAGATTGAAATTTGCCTTGTCGAATGGTGGAGGTGCCCTTGTGTCATAGCCAAACTCCATTTTTGAAGTTGAACCCTTTTGATGATGACTTCTTGAAATTAGGGTTTCTTCCAACTTCTTCTTCTTCCTCTAGCTCTTGCCCTCTTGGCGATGAGTCCAAAGAAGAGCGACCTTGCTCTGATACCACTTGTTGTGACCGGTAGACGAGCTAGAGGGGGGGTGATTAGCTCCGATTTGCTCCGTGATGATTTGTCGCGGCGGAAGACTCGAGCAAACGCTAACACAAAGGATTTACTTGGTATCCACCCCGGTCGGGTGACTAATCCAAGGATCCACTCTCCTCACACTCTCATGCACTATGAAAGTCTCCTTCTTGAGGTGGAGAAACCTCTTACAAGCTTGTTACAAAGATACAACAAGAACAAAGCAACTACAAGATAAAATCTTACAAGATTTACAAATAAGCTCACACTTTGCTTTCCTTGCTATCTTCAAGCTTGTGATTGCCTCTTGGACCTTGGAAATGCAGCAGCACTAAGCTCCAAGACTTCCTTCGAAATGGCAATGAACTTGGAGAAGAAGAGGAGAAGTTCTTAAGCCACAAACCTGCGCGAAAGCCCTTATACTCGACACCTAGGGTTTCTAAATCGATTAGCCAATCGATTACCATGTAGGATTTAGCCGTTCAATGGCTAGTTTTCGAACCGTAATCGATTAGTCAATCGATTACCAGTTCCCTGAATCGATTACCCAATCGATTCAGAGCTTCTCTGTTCTCTCGCGCAAACTGCCGTAATCGATTACCCAATCGATTACCGATACCTTGAATCGATTACCCAATCGATTCAGAACTCTTCTGCTCCCTCGCACAAACTGCTGTAATCGATCACCTGATCGATTGACCCAATCGATTACCCAATCGATTAAGTCCAACCTAACTTGTTTCCACAAGCCTAGGTTCCCCTACCAAGTGTCCGGTCAACCCCTTTGACCAACCTGGATTTCTACTACCTAGCTCCCAGCTCGGACTTACCCTGGTTCCCAACCAGATTCGCCTAACCCTCGAGTTAGGTCTAGTCTCTCGGTAGACTTCCACCTTGCTAGCATGTGATCTCCCCGATCCATCTGGACTTCACCTAGCCCCACTAGGTCTTTTCTGATGCCAGCGTACGATCTCCCCGATCCACCTGGACTCCACCTAGTCCCACTAGGTGTGCCTAGTCCCACTAGGTCTTTTCTCATGCCAGCGTACGATCTCCCCGATCCACCTAGACTTCACCTAGTCCCACTAGGTATGCCTAGTCCCACTAGGTCTTTTCCCGTGCCAGCGTACGATCTCCCCGATCCACCTGGACTTCACCTAGTCCCACTAGGTATGCCTAGTCCCACTAGGTCTTTTCTGATGCCAGCGTACGATCTCCCCGATCCACCTGGACTCCACCTAGTCCCACTAGATGTGCCTAGTCCCACTAGGTCTTTTCTCATGCCAGCGTACGATCTCCCCGATCCACCTGGACTTCACCTAGTCCCACTAGGTATGCCTAGTCCCACTAGGTCTTTTCCCGTGCCAGCGTACGATCTCCCCGATCCACCTGGACTTCACCTAGTCCCACTAGGTATGTCTAGTCCCACTAGGTCTTTTCTCATCAAGCCTCCAGTCAACCTTGACCCACTTGACATCATACGATATTCAAACATCATATGACATTCAAACATCATTATCAAACATCGAAACATTCAATCATAAGCTTACCAAGCTTATCAGACCTAAGCTCACCCGAGCTTAGTCAAACTAGGTCAACCCTAACCTAACCAAGATTGCACCAACATCTGTCTCTTTGAGGGTGAGACCGGAGGCTCTGCAGGTGGCCACTGAGGCCTATGGCATCCCGGCCGAGATGACAGTGGTTATCCCCAGGGTGGGCCAGACGCCGGTGGAGCCTCCTGCAGGCATGTCGACCTTCTTCTTAGGGCAAATGGAGTTGGACTCCATTTCCCTATCCCTCCTTTTTTCACGAACATAGCCTCCTATTTCAATATTCCCCTTCACCAGATGACTCCCAATGCTTTCGCTCAGATGGGAGGGGCGTATATCATTTTCAAGCTTTTTGACCTCCCTTCGACCCTCACCTCTTTCACTCTTTCTTAGTCCCGATCGGCTCCCGAGGGGTCTTTAGTTTCGCAGCCCGACCAGGCCATAAGTTTTTAGTAGGGTTTCCTTCTTCGCATAAAGGGTGGAAGGGGAAGTTCTTCTTTATTCAACTGTCGTCATTACCCTTCAGTCCCCTGCGTTGGATAGAGGATTTGCCGACTCCTTCTTTAGAGAAGTTTCTCCAGGGCCCTGTGTACCAGCATGCTAGGAAGGTACTCTCCGGCATGGAATTCAGCGGCCCAGGCTGGTGCAGAGTGAAGAGCTTATGTACCGGACAGGCCTCATCCCTAAAGTGACGCAAATCAGCCCTACCCTGGGTATGTTCATTTTTTTCTTCAATGCCCGTTAGTTCTGACTGATATTCTTTTTGTCTGGATATTGCAGAGGAAGTCATGTTCGCCAAGGTGATGGGTCGACTCATCAAGTGGGAGGAGGCCAACAAGGAGGCGTTGAATCCTCCTCCGGCCGCTCCTGATGCCTCTCCTGCACCCGCCGAGTCCTCGGAGGGTACTGATGACTCGTCCCATGGGATTGCTTCACCCGAAAGGATAGAAGCCACTGTTGCATCCCCGCCGATCGCGAGCCGAGGGCCTTCTGATCAACAGGTTGACCCGGTGGCGGATCTTCCTCTCGGAGGTGATTCTTCCCCGAGAGCTATCAATCCAGAAGGGGTTAGCGAGGGGCCCTCCCCTCCTATTGCTCCTTTAGAAGTCTGGTCTGATGGCCGGCAGAAGCGGCGGCTCCCCAAGGGCTTGGGTCCTCAATGGAAAAAATGGCGCTCCGCGAGTTTCCCCATTCTTCCGTCTGTGCCTGAGGAAGTTGCCCCACTCCCCGAGGAAGTAGCGTTTGTTCCTGTTCCGCTGGTCTCAGCTCTGGAGGTGGTCATCCCAGCACCCCCCTCCGGCTCTATTGATCCGGCCACCTCTTTAAAAGGTAAGGAGGTATTGTGTACCCAATACCGGATGAAACTGGACCGACTAAAGAAGAGGTTGGACGCAGCATTGGAGGCTTCCATGCAATCCTTCCCCCCCGGTGCAATTCAAAGAGGTTCCGACCGAAAGGGTTTTGACTAAGGGGACTTCTAGCTCCGAGAAGGATGACTCCGGCCCTTCCAGTCTGCCACCTAAAGCCCCCGCCGTCCAACGACTTCCCCCTCATCAGGGCTCGTTGCGGTCCGAGGGACGAGGTAACATGCCAAGTACGCCAGGAGGGGCAGCCGTATGAGTCTCGATTGACCCACTAACCACTCTTCGGGAGACCCTTCTGAAGGTACAAGTTACTGTTGCATTGGCTCTTCTTTTGCATACTCTATGATTCCTTGGTATAATGGTAGGCGGCCGATGATTGCCTCACTGCCAGTCGAGGCTTATACTCATGGCCTCAGGTCGAAGTCTTAACCCGCCGGGCCTTGAGAGCGGAAGTCGCGGCTAACCACAAGCATCGAACAGGGCTCATGCAAGCGGAGGTCAGCAGATGACTCCGTGCAAAAGTGGGGCATCTATTGGACACTTTGTAGGACAAAGAGTTGGTTCTTCAGAATTCCCGCCACCGAGAGCGTCTGGCCTCCGAGAAAGTGGTGGTTGTTACTCAGAACCTGCTCTAGGTAACGCAGGAGAAGGACCAGCTTCGGCTGAGGGAGAAGAAGTTATTGGATGACGTCCGCCACATGGTGGCCTCGACCGAGAGGTTAACTGCGCGCGTTCAGTATCAGGCGGAGCAGCTCAGTCAGAAGGAGTCTGAACACATGATGGCCGCTGACCGCGCGTGTATCCTAGAGGATGACCTGGCTCAAGCTCGATCGGACAAGCGGGCCGCGTTGGAGAGGCTCACAGAGGCCTTAGCCGAGCAGACTGAGATGACTGCCGAGCTGGGATGACTGAGGTGTTCCTATGAGGCTACTGAGGCCGAACTCCTTGCCCTTCAGGTTACTAAAGCTTCTAGCTCTGAGGAGGCTGAAGCAGGCTTCAAGGCAAAGTTTCTGGAGTCGGATGAATTCTGTGCTATCGTGGCCGACTAGGTAATGAAGCGCCTGCAGCAGGGCTTCCATGAGGCTATTGATCAGTTGAAGAAGGATCAGCTCCTACCTCCCGATGCTGACCCACGTTTTTAAGTGTTGGTCGAGTGAGAGAGGGGACTCTCTCTCGAGGACTTGAGCTTGTAGGATCCTAGGTTTCCCAAGGGGACAGGCCCTGTTGTAGCAATTTTGAATTAGTGTGATCATCTTTACTACTTCTTGTGTATGTGCCGGTGTCTTGCTTGATGTGTCTTGTGCCTTCGTATTGTGGGCTTGACGAATTGGAAGGTACTTTATTGTTTCGAGGAGGATCTTGGGTGTGGGCCCCCTAGGATGATTCGCTAGTCATAACGCCCTGCCTGCATTTATATCCCAGGTGGGCCCCCGTCGATCTTTCCTTCTGGCGCCTGAGGTGGCTCCCGAACCGTCGCCTCCGCATCCTCCGTGATCTTATTGCATAAGCTCACAAAGGGTAGCGGGTTCCTAGGCGCAGTATGGGCGCGTTGGCCGAAGCGACGCTTTGGCTTCTGTTGCTGTTCTTGCGCCACTCCTGCACTAACTGTATGGAGAGGCGGTGATCAATATAAATAGGGGGAGAGGGGTACGCCATCCCCTTCATCCATCCCTTCCGTCTGCTTTCTTCACTTCTTCCTCGTTAGTGTCCAAGATGTCTGATATCGGAGACATAGTAGTGTTCTTGGTTGAGGGGCCTGACAGAGGTAGAGGCTTTTGTGTCACCGTCCTCACCGGGGAGCATGGTGGAGATGATGTCTGATGAACCTGAAATACTAGGTTAAGTTGTCACGAATGTGGGTTCATCAGAATTTAGAATATTTATAAAAAGCTGGAAACCCTTTTTGCAATCAAAGAATAAAAGCGTAGTAAAGGGGCCACAGGTCGTATTTTTCCAAGGGCTAGTTCAAGTTGTTCGATTCAAACTTGCATTTATATGTCGTCCAATGTTTTTGGGTTTCAAATAAGAAATGGGTTTGGTTTGCAAATAAAAATGACAATGCAAAGCAAAGGAAAGAAAACTTGACTGAGCAACTTAAACTAGGTAATGAAAATTAAGTACTAAACAATTATGAACTTGAACAATTAATAACAAGTACTATAGCAAATGCCTTCCAAACACTAAGTAATTGAATCAAAGTAATGCTGGCATTTAAAATTGAATCTGATGCAGAATTATAAGCAACATTTCAGAAATGAAAACTTGACACAAAGTGAAGAGTGGAAACTAGCTTGAAACGCAAGGAAAAGAAACTTATATGCCAAAAGAAACTTATACCTAGTGCCAAATCTATCACTGCCAGTTCAACCACTACACTGATCAGATTAGCTAAAAGCAAAACTATGAGTAAAATAATGTGCCAAGAAGAATTAAAGAAAGGTAGCAACAACAAGGACTGATCAATGAAAAAGCTTCTAAATGCAAAATTGAATTTTCAGAACTGCCTTCACACTAAAATGCAGACCATCAACAAGCTAAATTGATACACTAATCTAATTTCAGAACAGACCTAAAAGAATTAACACTTCACCTGAATCAAATTCAGCATCCACAAACTGAGAATTGCAGAAATAAGATGAATTGCAGTAATGAAAACTAAATTGCAGATATGGAAATGCTTCAAATCAGTTAATTCAGAAATGCAGAAATCAAGTGCTATTTAGATTGAACAAGCTGTAATGAAACTTCAGGCAATAACTAAGAATCACTGGATACAGAATTCAAAGACATTAAACTGAGAATTGCAAGAATTTCAGTGGACTGGCAGAATTCAAAGCTAAACTACAGAAATGGAATTCAGAAATGCAGGGGTGATGACTGCAGAAATGAAACTTAAAACCAAAAGCAAAGCAAACCAAGCAACTGAAAACGAATGTACAAAACCAATGTTCAGAAAATATTAAGAAGAACTAATGTAACTGAACATCAAATTTAGAAACAGGAAACTGAAAATGTGCAGATCCCAACTTGATACGCAGCTGAAATTGAAGCATGAACTGATACGTAACATTTAAACTATGAAATAAATGGAATTAGAAGAAATTGTTCACTAACAAGCTTCCTTACTGATTACCTTGCCGAATGAAAGCTAATTAAATGCTAGAACAATTTAGAAATGAAACATACAGTAGATGATACGAAACAGAACAGAATACAGAGCAGAATTGAAATTACAGCTACAAACAAGAAGAAATGACATAAAAACTAAGCCTCGACCATTCCTTGTCTCAAGACCACCTTGTTCGTCATGCAAGGGCAAGCCAAGAACCCCTTCAACTCACAAATCAGTGGAAAATTGGCTCAAACTTCAGATCTACTCACAGATTGCAATCAGCTGGAAAATTCCAATTCGATCTCCTAGATCTCAATGTGAAAGGTTGCGATGATGATTTGTAAATCATCTGAGCTCATCCTAGGACCCCTACAGATGGTTCAGATGGAAGGAAATGGAACACAATCGCGATCAAGTCGATCAAATAACAGAAACTGAGGAAACCCTCACTCAGCCCCTGTTCTGATGCAAATCCGTGATTGAATCTCCATTGAAGCCTCTTCCAAGGATCCAGATCTTACTCCAAGGTGCTGATCGAGTTGGACACGCCTTCGGATGAAGAAATCTACGAACGGAATGAAGAACAAGTGAAAAGGATGAAGAACAGCTACGAACTGAATGAAGACGCGACAACAGATCTGAACAGGGGAATCTGTTTTGTAGTTAAAACAGTGGGCGGCTCAGATTAATTCTGCTTCATCCAACGGTTGATCTTCGTCTGATTTGACTCAAATTTTCGGTCAGGATCATCCTCAGGGTAGCTCGGATCTGCCAGATCTCCAACGGATGGTTCAGATCACCTTGATCTTTGAATGGATGGTCTAGATCACTCTGATCGTGATCCAATGGCCAGATGATCTCCGATTGGGTTGAAGCCTTTAGATCTTGATCTGATCGCTCGATTAGACTTAATCCCAGCTCGGATTGATCAGAAGTTCTCAAATGATCTAGATGTAACCGTTCTTGCATCGGACGGTCCATATGAGTCGGCGCTTGATCACTTGATCCAGTCCACTTTTGACTCAACCTTGACCCAACATGACCTAGGTCCCTGATCATTTGAAGCCTACAAAAGTAGATCAAAAATTTAGTGACAAAACAACTCAAATATATCAAAATTTGCAATTAGGTCCAAAAAGAGTATAAATCCTAAAACCTAGGGTAAATCCACAATTACACAAGTAAAATATGTGTCAAACACGGATTTAAGCGTATAAAATGATCAATAAAATGTCACTTATCAATGTCCAGGGTCTCACTGAAAATCCTGGAGGATGTGGGACTCTCGGATTATCTGAGGAGTCCAGAAAAGACATTATATGAACCTCCAGGGGGCATGGAGGAGATGACTCATCTTGCTGAGCACCTCCCCGTGGTCGGCCCGTGACGGTGCTCCAGTAACGCCATCCTCCTTGTTATCCCCGTGTTTTGGGCAGAGGATGGTGTTTGTGGGATACACCGTCATCAAGAGCGGAGGGGTTGCAGCTACGTCTTTCTTTCTCTTTCTTCTTTTCGTTGCTCTTATATCCAGAGAGAAATTGCAGTTGCTACTTTCTTTTGTTAAGGCAATTCTTCTTTGCATCTTTACAAGACCCGGAGAGAAATTACCATTGTTGTTCCCCCTCCTCTTCCTTCTGAATGTTGTATCGGACTCATCTTTGCGGGAAGAGGTGGCCAGGGTTTTCAGATGGGGTCATGCTACCCATGTGTTACCTCAGGCGTCCCCCACTATTACGGACTACTAGGGTAGAGTACCCGGAAGGTGGCAAGAGATTCATGGATCATGTCGACAAACTCCTGTGCACCGCATACTTGGAAAGTGGTTCCGAGCCTGTCGACCCTGCAGAAATGACGCTGTAGAGGAGAAAGGCCTAAGTAGAATAGCGCTTTCTCTCACCAGATATTACAATTGTATCCTGATAATTCTCTGAGATATTGATTTCCCTATATTTTTCATATAAATAAAGGTATATTTTTGTTACCTCATGTATGTGTATGTCTGAATTATTCTGTTGAACGCTTCGATTGCATTCCTTTGGTCAGGTATGCTGCTTCCGCAACGCCTATCTATCTCGGGCGCTCGGGAGACCATGAGGCATCCTGGTTTGTGTCCTTGGTGAGGAGTTTATAACAATCCAGACCAAGCCTAAGTACCCCGGGCATCGGCGAAATCGTAAGATATTAGGGTTTTGGATACTTGGTCGGGCATGCATATCCCAGACTAAGCCTAAGTACCCCGTGCATCGGCTGCACCGCGAGGCATTAGGGTTTTGAATATTTGGTCGGGCGTGCATATCCCAGACCAAGCCTAAGTACCCCGGGCATCACTCGCACCGCGTGGAATTAGGGTTTTGGGTCTTTCAGTACTACCTTGCTACTTTGGAGGAGACTTCACCTTTTATTACTTGGGTTTGCTGCAAGGTAGCAAAAATACACAAAAGGGTGTTTATTATATAATGCAAATCTTACCGGGACCGGGAGAGTCAGAGACGATCGCCTAGACTTGGCCTCCCTAGTCCTGGCCCCTCTCCTTATGTGCATGACCTCCTTCAGCTAGCCCTCAAGACTCCTTGGGTTCTTCCAGGACTCTGCTCAGACCTCTCCGCTGTAGCATCGTCGAGATACCAGCTGATCTCTCCTGACTTCCACCACCTGGTCGCCTGCTGGGAAATTTATCTTCTGGTAATACACAGAGACCACTGCCTGGAAAGTGCTAAGCGCAGTGTTGGTGCAAGTTGCATCAATGATATTCCTCTTTAAGTGTTTTAATGTTTGACAAAACACTTAAGTCAGTGATACATTGAACAGACAAAGGGGAGTAAGAGAGAAGTAACCAAAGCTGAAGAAAAGTCCTAGTTAATCTAGGCATCGAAACCTTAAGTCCCAGCGAAGGGCTGCTGGGCACCTAGCGAAGGGCTGCTGGTATCGAAACCTTAAGACCTAGCGAAGGGCTGCTAGGCACCTAGCAAAGGGCTGCTAGGCACCTAGCGAAGGGCTGCTAGGTATCGAAACCCCAAGACCTAGCGAAGGGCTGCTAGGCACCTAGCGAAGGGTAGGCACCTGGCGAAGGATTGCTAGGGAATGAAGTCTTGGTCCGAGGGACTAAGCAACTTAGCTGAGCGATGACTAAGGACAGGAGTAGAGACGGGTCAGGGTTTGGGCGTCTCGAGCCGGAAGTATCGGAAGCTAAGCAAAAGTCCACCCGAAGGGCTGGGTGGTAACCGTCTCCTGAAAGGAGTAGGTGAAGGGCGAGTTCTCGGGGATAGGAACTCATGCCGGTTCGACCTAGGGTTTCGTGCAAATCCGAAGTCCGAACCAAGTCCCTATGGCTAACATTATATGTATCCATGCTTTGTGTTTGTGTATCTTGCAGGTATCAAGAACCGGAGACAAAGCAGTTAAACCAGGCAAAAAGCTGTTGGAGGCCCTAAGCAGGGCGCCCCCATCATTGGGGGCGCCCCCAGATATAGCTAAAACAGGCAGTTTAAGTGTGGAAGCGGAATAGATGTCAGCCGGGGCGCCCGGAGCGTCCGGGGCGCCCGGGTTCAAGCCTGTACGTGCTGTTTCGAACCCAAAACACAGATAAGCCATCATGAGGGCGCCCGGAAGGTCCGGGGCGCCCTGGTCAATGATCTTATCAGCTGCGGCGAGGTAGGAGCAAGGATAAGGTTTGACCGGGTCTTCCGGGGCGCCCCCAGGAGGCCTATATAAGGGGCTTCGACCCCTCTGCTTCAACAATGACTTCCAAGAACCATTCCAAGCATTCTGACCGACGACAACATGCTAGATACGAGGCTCTACGACCGGGAGGCTCCAGGAGGAGGTGCGCGGCACTTCGGAGGTCCAGATCGGCCGAGCTTCATACTTTGTCTTGTTGGTTTGCATTCATTTAATTACACACTTAATTTTTCTATATTATTACTTGTAATCTTGCACTGTAAGTCGGGTTTCTCCGCCTCCGGAAAGTCCGGGAAGGAGACCAATAGTGGACGGGTGTTCCCGTGCATAAGCCTTGGATGTACTGACCCTGGGGGTCGGGAACCAAGTAAATTTCCGCTGTGTCACTGTCGTACTTTATTTCGTTCTGTTTGTTTTCCGCTGCTACTAATATTCTAAGTCCAGAACGAAAGTTTTACGAAGAATTCCGAAAGATTTTTCACGGTCGATACCCCTCTATCGACGGCACCGGTCCTACACGCAGGTCGGCCCAAGATGGCGTTGTAGGAGATTGGTGCATCCACGATCAGGAAGGGAGTCCTCTCCAGTGCGTCACTTCCCAAGGAGAGTGACAGGGTAATCTGCCCTATCAGTTGTACGCGATACCCCTTAAAGCCAAACAGTGGGGTCGAAACCGGGAGCAGTTCCTTTTCATCGATCTGCAACTGTTCGAAAGCCGCTTTATACAAGACGTTCACGGAACTCTCTGTGTCCACAAAGATGCGCTTAACCTCGTAGTTAGCAATGTGAGCTATGATCACTATGGCGTCTTCATGGGGAGATTCCACTTCTTCTAGGTCAGCGGGTCCAAAAGATATTGTAGGGTCGGGTTCCTAACTCTTGCTCGTTCCAATGGAGTAGTTCTCCAATCGCCAGGTATGAAACTTCCTCGCCCGGTTGGTGTCCCCTCCAGTAGGTCCTCCTGAGATGACTCCCACATGACCCAAGGGCGAACCCCGCACGGGGGCCTTGCCCTTCTGTGGGTCTCTCTCTAAAGGGAGAGATCTTCGGGGTGCGGGCCCCCGACTCCTACCTCGCAATCATGATCGAGACCGATATCGGGCCTCGTTGTCTCCGGCATGCTGTCGCCGAGGAGAAAAGCTTCGCTTTGGCGACCTTCTGCGATACCCCGACTTATTCCACTTTCGTCGAGGTTTGGTGTCTGCCTCCTCGCCGAACTTCTTCTTCAGGGCGTGACACTCCTCAGTGGAATGTGTCGAGCTACTATGGTAACTACAGTACTTGGGTGATGGCTCTGGCTGCTCGGTGTTTACTATCTCAACCAACCGGCGCCTACCATCCCACTGGTCCTTCCCGGGGTGAAGTTCCTTTCCCCGAGCTGGGGTCGGGGCTCCCTCCTGTCTGATCGGGGAACCGCCGGAGGGGGGGCTCCGACTGGATCCTTGCGACGGGCGTACTGTACTTCTTCCACATTGACATGCTTGACGAAGCGTCCCAGCAAATCATTGAAACTGGCGGGGGGCTTCTTTACCAAGGATCGGAAGAAGTCCCCTTCAGCGAGCCCTTGGGTACAGGCACAGACGAGTATTTCTGATGTTGCACTGGGCACGTCTTGCGCCACCCGGTTGAACCTCTGGATGTACTCCTTGAGTGGTTCCTTAGGCTTCTGCTTGAGGGCGAATAGACTAAGTGCTCGTCTTCTGGTAGCGACGGCTCCTTGCGAAATGGTGAAGGAAAGCTGTCCTAAACTCCACGAAGGAGTTGATAGAACCCTGTGGCAGCCTCTGGAATCAATGCTGAACTGCTCCGGACAGGGTGTTTAAGAACACCCGGCACTTCAGACCGTCAGTATACTGGTGTAGGAGTGCAGCGTTCTCGAATTTGCAGATGTGATATTTTGGATCCATCTTTCCATCATAATCGGTGATCCCCGGCCCGCGGAACTGCTTTGGCATAGGGTCTTCGACAATCTCGGATGAGAAAGGTCTAGAGGAAGCTTTATGGGAGGTCTTGGGTTCATCCCTCTTTCCCTGTCCCTCAACGTGCCTCTGGGCGCTAGAGGCCACCGAGTGGGCCTTCTCCATGTCTCTGGGAGACTCTCTTTGGGGGCTCGGGGCTGCTCCACCCCATCGCCCCACCGGGATGACGGACCTCCGTGAATGCGAGACAGAGACTCTGGGAATCTCCTCCCTCGCAGGATCCCCTTGTTGCGAGGCAGCCTGTTCGACTTGGTGTTACTCCAGCGCCTCTTTAATGGCGTGGACTACTAGGCGATCGAGCTCTTCTCTTGAAAGGACAAGGGGTTGTCCCTCCGATCCTGACATCAGTGCTCCTTTAGGTGCTTTGCTAGTTTCCCACAGACGACACCAAATTTGTTCCGGAAGGAGTCGACGACGATATCCAGTCATCGGGGGTCTACCCACGTGGAAGTCACTGCCTAGGGGAGGAACCCCGTGTCCTGCGAGAGTAACATGAGCGTTAGGGGACACGCCGGTAGGGGTCCGGCGGAATCCACTCCGACGCTCAAGTCATTATCTTGATGGAGAGTAAAGGTAGCGAGAAAGGAAAAGTGTATATAGGGTGGAGAGAGCGAACCCCTTTACCGGAGGGGTTGGACTATCTTTTATACTGATGGCGGTAGACTTGGCGCATCCTCTCGTCTCGTGCCACGTCTCCCCTCCTTCGACGGTTACTGGATAGCTTTTGAAACGGTCTGCGCCGTTATTACGCTTCGGCCCGTTACGACTTTTAAGGGTTGTGATGACTCCTTACGATGGGGAAACTTATCCATACAAAAGGAGGGGAGGAGAACCATTGCTTGAGGTCAAAGTTAAATCGGGCTCCGCTACCCCGAGGTGAGCTCGGGGCCTTCTGATCCGGGTGAGCTTGGGCGCTAGAATGCCCGAGGCGCTCTCGGGACCCCACCCCTCGAGGGGGGGGGGGTCCCGGGAAGAATCCCGGAAAGGGTATTCTGGCTATCCTCCCGAGGCATGTTCCCCGAGGGGGGTCCTGAGGCTCGGGAAGGAGGGTCACTTAGACCCGACGCATTAGGCCATGCAACTTCTTCATCCCACGTACTACCCCAGGCTATCCAACCTTATCACTAACCAATTAAAATAATTACTTGTATATATTTGTCAACTCATGAAGTAATCTTGTGCATTATGCGATTATTATTAAAGCCCATGATGCACCAGCGCACAATTTTTTATTAATATTTACTATATATAATGTATTTGTAAATAAATATAACCATATGAAGTATTAATATATATTTTTCTAATGTGCTTAATCTAATTGATGAAAGATTCTTTTATAAATGGCTATTATAAACTTAATTTAAACTCTATTATCAAATTAAAGAAATCAAAATACTGATACAACTTAATTATTTTCTAATAAAATCCACTAATAATGTTTATATTGGAGTTCTAGGAATCTTTAGATTATTTTCGAATACATGAATACTCCCTCTCAAATACTGATGCATAGATATGAAGATGATCGAATTTTGAAAGGATTTTATATTTTCATCTTCATTTTCCTAAGATATTCAACTTTTATTGCTATTTTCATGTCCGAATATTTATATCTTATTCAAATATTTTATTACCACTAAATATAATTGTATTTTTAAATTCAATTAATCGAATCGAAGACCTGGATACCTTATACTTATCATTTCTTTAAAAAATAATCAAATTGAGGCGTAAGTGGATTTTGAATTTTATTTGAAATTTGAAAAAAAAAAATCTCTCTCGATATATGAAGAATCTTACCATACAAATTTTAAATAATTTTTTGATTTAAATTTTTTTATTCAATACTATAATTTAATCCTTAAATCCTAAGATAAAATTTTAAATAACATAATTATAAAAAAATAAAATAAAATTATATATATATAAAACTTAATCAGATATTTAGATATTCAGATGGAATCTTAATAGAATTATCCATTGCTATATTCAAATTCAAAAATCTTTAATCAGATTCAAAAAATCCCTTCATATCTCCTCCATTTAAATCAAATATCGCATTTTTCATCGAATATTGAGAAAATTATAATCCCTAGCCATGCGTCTGGAAGAAAATATGCAACGTCGTTTAGACCTCGCTATGCTACAAGAAAAACAATGTTAGCTAAGCGACAAAATCTAAGGTCTTACCAAACATTTAGATGTTAAGAGGCCACTTAGATGTCCTATCGTCGCCAATAAGAAGCTTGGGAGCGAGTTCACCTAGACCGGCCCAGACCTGATTCGCCAGGTCGAACTGGAATACCGGGACGGTTCCGATTCCAACCCTAGTGGAACCGACGGCAACCGGTTCATCGGCGGTTCGGAGCTGTTGGGGGTTTTTTTTTTTCAACGGTTAAGATTGTTTGGCCGTTTTTTTTATCAATGACTATGATCTAGTGACAGTTATGCTCCAAACTCTATAAATAGGAAGTTCATTTAATCATTTTCACACACATCTTCTCTACTCTCATTCTCAACTTCCATTCTCTACGCGTTTTCGATTCCATCTTTCGACGACAACGGAAGAAGGTCACGGAACTTCATCATCTCGATCTCGGAGGGGAAAAAAATAGCGCACGAGAATCCCGACATTCAAATTCAATCCACTGATGATGAGACCGAGTCTCAACCCCGACACCTTCTGACATTCGAAACACAAGAAAGTACCGATGCAATTACTTCTAAGGTTCGAGAAAATCCTTCTCTAAAATCTTGTATTTTCACTAAACATTTTGAGGAGGTCACACTTCCATCGAGAGAATTGTGTGCAAAATGTAAGCATTGCAATGCTTTCTACAAATTTCAAGCCGGCATCGGCTATGGGTCGTTGAAACGACATGAAGAAATAAAGCACCCGACAAATATGGAATTGACCACTTTCAAGCATAATTACCAAGATTTTCTAGTAATTCTGATTTATTTTTATATTTTGATGATAACTTAAGAAAATCATTAGCTAAATTTGTTTCTGTAGAACATTTTTCTTTTAGTTTTGGATCTAAATACACATTTGAAGCTTTTTGTAACAAATCTCTTAATCCATGTGCTAAACGTGTTCCTAGGACTACACTTACTCGTACAATTAAAAAATTAATAAAATAAGGAAAAAAATTTAATTGATAAATTTAGTAAATTAAATAATAAAGTTTCATTATGTTCTGATATTTGGAGTAATCATTGGCAAATTCATTATTATATGGGTGTGGCTTGTTATTGGATCGATAACTCTGGATCCTCTAAAAAAAGATTGATAGTTTATAGAAGTTTTGATAAAACACATACTTCCCATAAGATGTACAATTATTATGTTTAATTTTAGAAGAATATGGTTGACTCAAAATATTTTCAATATCATTAGATAATATTAATTCTAATACCGCTTTTATAAATGAATTAAAATTTATCTGTCAACCTATTATTGGTAATTTATTTTTTTATATTCGTTGTGTGTGTCATGTTTTAAATTTATATGTTCAAGATGGATTAAAATTTTTAAAAAATTATATTAAACCAATTAGAATCGCAATTTCATATTTATGGTTGCATCCATCTATAATGAAACAATGAGGTAGATTTTATAAACTAATGGAATAAGACCTAAAAAATTTTCACGTGATATTCCAATACGTTAAAATTCAACATATCAATTATTACAATATTCATTTCAATATAAATATTTATTATGTTTAATTTTTTGCACAAAATAATAATATTAATATATATTTATTTTAACAACAATGAAGTATTTATCGTAATATTTGTAAAATTTTAAAAGTATTTAATGATGTAACTGAACAACTTTTCGGTATTTATTATCCCACTGCTCATTTAGTTTTAGTGAATTTTTTTAATATAATATTAGTATTAAATGAATATATTAATAATGAAGTTTAACTTCTTACATATTAATTATGAAACTAAATAAAAAAATATTTTTATTTTATTCCTAAAACTTATTTAATTGCATTGCTTTAGATCTTAGATTTAAATTAGAAATTTATAAGATATGTTAATTTTATATTATGACGCTTTAATTCCTATTAAAATTCTTCTTCCCTAAATTCAATTAATATTATATATAATATTAAAAATTATTTATATGATATTCATAATCAATATTATATTAAATATAGAATTACAAACTAATATTTCTGAAATATAACAGACTACTAGTACTAATTTAAAATTTACAAAAACATAACTTTTATAAAAAGAACGGACGAGACGTCCATGACGATCTTCATGTTCCACATAGGAACATGAGAATTATTTTACAACTTCTTTTGATTTTAATGAAACAGATAGCGAAGTTTTGATAACTTAAAGTGGTGGTCACAAAAGGCTCAAAGTTTTCCTGTTCTCTTCGTGATTGCCAAAAAAAATTTAGCTTGTCCGGTGTCAACTGTTGTTGTGGAGCAGACGTTCAATGTCGACAGTAACATATTAGATAAACGACAATTAACTATATCTCCCAACTCAATGGAAACTCAAACATTACTAGACGATTGGACCAGAATCGAGAAAAGAATCCAAAGAATGCAACTTTTAAAAGATGAAGTCAAAAATTTGATACCAAAAAAAACAAATATAACGAGAACGGTAAGAAATGACTGATGAAAATTATAAAAGTATAAATATGTAAAAGAATTACGTAAGCTTTGATTCCCCTACCCCTAAGGGGATAGGTAGACAACTTAAATAAATACAAGTCCTTTTTTTAATAAATTTTATATTTCAAATTCAAATTTAAATTTTTAATTTTTAGTTCACCCAATTATGAAGGACCTTATGTCGTCGAAAAGGCCTTCGACGGAGAAGCATATCAACTCATTGACACCGTATGAGAATGCCCCATGCCTTACACGCTAACCTAATCGCTAAGTCTGGAACATTATCCAAAGTCTGGAATATTATCTACCGGATATTTGGTACGACTCATACCATTCCCGTGCCAGAACACCATTCCGGGCATTGCCCGTCCAATTTGACAAACGATGATCCAACGTTAGAATGATTCTACACATTTTTTTATTGAAATTGCTTTGTTAGCCTTTGAACTGGTGATCTTGTAACCCCTTTTTTTTTTTGGCACAGAAGTAAAAGGTGGAACCGCCACTTTAGCGGCCCCTGGTCCCGGCCCCATAGGTTTGCAGAGGGAAGTAAACCACGATTATCACTGGTGTGGTGAGGCGCCTGGGGTCGAGCGGATTAAAACCAGCAGACCAGGGTTTTATCCCCGTACGCAACTAGCACAGAAGCCTCGGACTCTAATGATCCAATCCTACTAATCAAATCCTGACCGATCGGATCAAAATACTATGAACTAGGCATATAACCATCAATTGCCAATTCTAATATGCCACAAATCTATGAAAGTCAATGTTACAAAGTAATTTCAAACACAAACAACAATATGAAAAGCAACACGAATCCAAATAAGAGAATACCTCCAATTGCAATCCACAAAACAGAAGTACATTGCTCTCGTTTCAGATGTCTCAGAGAAATCTCGACACTAAAAGAGCTCAATTGTCTCTGATTTCTGACAGCAAGTGCTTGATCATAGCATCCAAACGACCTGATTCAGTCGCCTCGGAGACTAGCGAGCTAATGATATCTTCAGAAGCTCTCAACTCATTGTGGAAATCAGAATTTAAAACCAAGTAGGAGAAATGCTCATCTAATGCCAAACCGAGTGCTTTCGCAATGGTTTCAAATGAAGGAACACTCTCACAAGTCCTCAAACCAAGCATTGCTCCTGCTGAAGAACAAGAGCTTGCCTCTGGGAATCTGTAGTACTTTCGAAGCCACTTTAAGAAGTATCGGATGAGGCCAAGGACCTCCTGTCCGTCGAGCTTTGAAATTGCCGAAGATAGTATGATTCCCTCGCCGTTTGATGATCCAAATACATAGTGCAAGCAGATTTCTGATGATGAGAAATCATCGTGAGCCATCATTAGCAAAATTGAAGCCTCTCTAGCTAGCTTTGTTACTTTCTTTCCATGAACAGCTTGAGTGGCCTTCTCAATAGCTAAAAGAGCTTCATTTTTCCATTGCTCTCTCACCAAACGCATGCCATCGTAAGATTCATCAGTCGGAGATAAGAAATATTTGAGAACGGAGAGAAGCTCCGATGAATGGAGGTCGGGGACATGCTTGACCAAGAGACAAAGCAACTTGGTGTGATTCTTCTGCAAAAGATTCTCTGCTAGATTCGAAACGTAGCCATGCCCGACGAGCCCTTGGAGAAGAAGAACCTCGAGCACTTTCCATACCTCAATAACAGAACAGCACTCCGCAATCAAGCTCGCAAGCTCCCGGCCAATCAGAAACCCTAACTTCTCGATACCGGCACGAGCAAAGCGGGAGCTTGATGCACCCGTAGCATCGGAACCAATCGAAAGGCCAATTTTTTCGGCGCACTGTGACAAAAACGAGTTCAAGAGCCCCAAGAATTCACCTTTACGAAAAGACTTGGCACGCCCAAGCTTACTCCTGAGTTCCTCAGCAAGATGGGACGATAACTCAGCGATGGCCGCGTCAGTGTCAGAGATCTTCCAACCGGAGACGCGCCTAACGAGGGAGACGCCGCTGGACGTCTCAGCGTCGGGCTTCAACTTCGAGAGTATGTCATCTGAGCTGAGAACGACAGGAAACTTCGAAGGCGGAGGGAGATTTCCGCCGCCGTCGGCCTCGGCCGCTGCCCGATAGATGGCTTCGAGCAAGGTCATTGATTTAGGGTTTAGGGTTTTCCGTGTGGGACGGGATCATTTTATAGTGGGAGGGAGAACCAACCAACAGTTACGATCTGGCCCATATTAAGTGAATAAATATTAATAAATAATTAATTATATATTTATTTTTTCTAAACTGTGTTGGCGATTAAGTTGAGTATTAAAATATATAATTTTTGAAAATTATACTAATAATTCTAAATTATAAGATTTATTATCATTTGATTAAATTTTAATTAAATATAGTTATTTAAAAAATAGTTATTTATTTTTAATAAAAATACTAATAAATAAGATTAATAAATTTATATAAAATGTAATTATAAATTTATTTTAAATTTGTATTTGAATAAGATATAGTAGCTTATGAATTTTTATAATATTTAATTATTTTATAATATATTAAAAATAAACAATAATATAAATTTCATTCGTTAGATAAATATTTAATCTTATTTATAAAAATACCCAAAAAAAATTCAACTTCCATACAATTTTTAATAAATAAGTTTAAACAAATTTGATAAATAAATAAATAAATTTGAACAAATCTAAACCCGAGTCAACTCACCTCCTTACGCCCCTAATGTCAATCATACTTGGATTAGGTGGAGATGCTATGCGACGCCATATTAACGATAAAATATATATAATTTTGCAAAGCAAAATTTTGATGCCATCGATCGTTGAAAGTCAAGTTTGACTTCAAAATCGAAATCTACGTTTCGCGTAGATAAATCTGGACTATTTATTTGCTCAAAATCGATTAAGGGTGAATGAGAAATTAATTGTTCAAAATACGTTCAAATGAACATTAAGGAAAAACATCGGGCTTTTAGTCCTACATTGCTAACCGCGCGAGGGCCAGTGTTTCCTGTTCTTGTGCTAATGTTGTTAATACAAAAGCACAGGAGGTCTCTACCATTGGGAGAGCAGGTGCTCGCACCTGCGAGCCCGCCGCCCGCCGCCCGCCACGCGCACATGCACGCAATGGTTGATTTGTTGGCGCACTTTACACTTGGCGAACAGATGGTAGTCGTCGGATCAAAGATCTGGACAGATCGCAGGAAGATGCGATCTGGAACGTCGGATCAAAGATCTGGACAGATCGCAGGCAGGTGCGATCTGGAGCGTCGGATTCGAATCTGATTGTGAAGAGGGAGGATGGATCTGAGACGTCAGATTAATATTCTAATCTGGCGGCTGAGATCAAGATGAGATATGAAGAGTTATAACTCTTCAGATCAAGGGACGAGATTAAAAGACCTTTAAAGGATTATACCTTTTCGTTATGAACGGTCCAGATTTGTCCGAACCAAAGGGTACTTACCTCTTCACTCAATATAAATAGATCTCTCCACTTGATTATTTCATTCATTCAAGCATTACAATCTAAAAGTATTTGTACTCATCCATCTTCAGCATTGAGAGTCCAAAAAGCCTACAGACAGATTCGTCGGTCTCGAAATTTAAAGTGCTACTATTCCGAGACGACGTCATTGTATCTTGGAAACGAATTGCTGCTATCCGTGAGCACCAGTAGCGGAGCAATATCGTTTTACGGAGATAGTGTCGAACACTAGCCTCGACGTAAACCAATCAGTTTGCTTATTCCAAAAGTAACCTCCCGGAAGATCCGACGGTCGTAAATCGACTAAGTTAAATACCGAAGAGATACAAGTCAGCAACCAACAATACTATCATAATAGATGTCTATTTTATAATTCAGGTATTCGAATTTTAAACCTATTAATTTTGAAGGTCACCGATTAATCCTGAAAATGCTTCCTATTCATCATTAAGATTAATTCTGGAAGCGTAGATGGAGACAGTTTAACATCACACATGGTTTAAACACGGTATATATATATATATATATATATATATAATTCTGATATTTAATTTTTCGAATCAATTAATTCTAGAGATAAATAGTTTGGTCCCACAAAAAGTTTTAGCCATCAAGAGAATTCAAAAAGCATTTATTAAAATTCATCCAAACAGTCAATATTCTTAAATCCGTTTTTTTAGTATTAGAGAAAAAAAATCTCATATAATGTATCACAGCTAAATTTTAAATCTTAAATTTTTTAATTATTTGTTAGAGGATCTGATCATTGTATGATGATCCGAGATTTGATAATTTGGCAGGATCTCAAATTGAACCACATCATCCATTAGATGGCAACAAATTGAAATCTGGGCCTTGTGTGAAAAAGTCTAGAAATTTTAAAATATATAATTAGGTTTTTTATTTTAATTTTTCAGTAGATGATTTTTTTCCCCAAATTTTAAGGGGAGCAATCGCACCCCAACCTCATGTAGCTACGTCCCTGGCTCAACTAATCATCCGCTTAACACTCAACTCACTTAATCCGATGACCCGCTTATTGAGTGAGAGTTCATAATTCTTACGAACCAAACAACTTTTGAGACCGATAATTAACATTTCTTCTTAAATCTCTCGAGTTCGTCATTGTAGTCCACAAAGTACAAACCGAATCTTGAAGTATAAATGGCAGCCCAGGCAAAGTATCCCTACACATTACAGCCATCTTCCCGTTAAACAATCACATTGTTGGAGTTAAGAAGGTAAAAGGGTACCTTTTTCCTTTATCTTCGGGCTCTTCATCTTTGATCCTGTCACGAAGTGAGGTGAACTCCAAAGAACAACATGGTCTCCCGAAGGTTGCGAGCTATCGATGCTGGCTCCGATTTGTAAGGAAAAGATCATTAGCGAACCCGCCGGGAAAAGTCCCCGGCAAGACACTCCGACGGTCAAGTCAGTCCCCGATAGTGGAAGACCAAAGGTAATGAAACAGTAACAAAAGTACTATTGCGCGTACCTGGGCGACAGGGAACGGAGAGACTTATATAACCGGAGGAACCGGCAGCTTCTGCCCGGCCTGCCACCCCATGCCGTAGGCGAGAGCAGGGCAGGGCGTGGCCAGTGGTGGCAGAATGAGACGCTGCATGCCCAAATGAGGTAAGGGGCACCGCCGGCTCGCTGACGTTCGTCACCAGGCGCCGCTCGGCCAAGCGCGAACGCAAGTGATCATGGTACGGGGTGGCAGGGAGATCACGGTGCCAGCGAGATGCCCACGATTTGGACCTGAAATGTGACAGTTTTGCGCCGACCCCGTACCACCTTCTACGAGTGTGCTGTCAGAGAGTAGGTATGGTTGAAGGGAAGGCGGATCCCAAGGTAGGTTCCCGCCTGAATGGTCCGAGCGATATTTTACTTTGCGGATAATATCCCCGAATGACGTAGGGTACGCCCCGAGTGAGGGGGAGGCGGAGATGTAATCGATCCGCCTGCTCCGGAGTCGCACAACTGAGTGGCAGAGTTGGAAGGCGCGTGAGTAAAGGGGCACTCAGGATCAGTTCGCCTGACCCGACCCCGAGTTAGGCAGCTGGGGGTTCGAGGATTCCCTAGGTCGGAAACTTCTAGATGTCTTTGAGCAAGTTGGGGTCGGGCCAGACTCTATCGGCTCGCTTGCTTACGCGGACCCTGTGATTCACAGAGCCCTCGGGGACCCCTATTTCTTTCCCACCCTGACGTGGCGCCAGGTTGGCCGACCGAGCTACTCGTGGGCTAGGCCGAGATCATAAGCCTCCCTCTCGAGTCTAGTCGAAGGAGGCGCCGAGTCCGACTAACTGGACTGCCGCTCATGCACAAGCCTAGCGCACCCGAGTGGTCTACTCTTGCGGCCGACCTCCGCAGTCGGCCTCGAGCCAGTGGTCAGCACGGCAGGTAAACATCCCATTAAACGTCTCTTCCATCTATCATCTCAGCCCAGGCCCAATCGCTTCGCATCCTCTTCCTTAATTGTCGCCTTAATTGCCCGAACCACGTGTCTGTGAGCCATTCGCCCCCGAGTAACGAAGTGTCGGTCGCCGGACTGGGCGAATGACAGAAGCGCACGTGTGTACCACCGCCTCGGGAATTACCGTGAGTCGGATCGGACGGCTACGGCTCTTTCCCGCCTTTTGTCGGGTTCGCCATCGGACGACTGTCGATGGTCGACCTGCCCTATAAATAGGCCTTTACCGCTCCGGTTTTTACCATCGCTCTCGAGTTTTGACGCCGAACTGCTGCACCTAGTCGCTTTGCTAGGGTTCCGGCGAGATCCAGAGGCGCTCATTTTCCGACGACCTTCATCCCCCACACTCGGTCAATTTCCCTCTTTGCTTTCCTTTCATGGCTTCTTCCTCTCACTCGGACCTTTGGTATTCCACCATAGTGTCCGAGCTCGACCACCACGACCTCGAACAACTTTGTGTCGATTACCATATTTCCCCTGACTTCCCTCTCCATCTTCCCGACTCAACAGACCAACCCGAGTCCTCCCCTCTTAGTTACATAACCATCTCCCGGGACCATCTGCAGGCCGAGCTGCGATTCCCAATCCACCCTTTCATTGCTTCCATTTGCCGCTTCTTTCAAATCCCATTGTCCCAACTGGCCTCGAATGTCATTCGGCTGATCTGCGGGTCAGCCATTATCTTTTCTCTTTATAAGATCCCTCTCCAACCCGACATCTTCTATTACTTCTTTTACCCCAAAAAACAAGAGTCGGGTTATTTCTTTTTCCAAGCCCGAGCTAAAACCTCTTTCTTAGTGAAGCTTCCGACCTCTAACAAAGGTTGGAAGGAATGCTTCTTCTACATCAACACTACCCCGGCCCCGAGCTGCCGACCACCTGGATCTCCGATTTGCCTACTCCTCCCCCTCTACCGAAAAACTACCAAACCTCACCCACCTATCATTCAGCCCTGTCCAAAATCGGGGGTCGACACTTCCACGGTGTCCGCCTGCTGAGCGAGGACATCCTCCACGCCTTCGGACTCAGCCCCGTACCTTTCCACCACCCGGGGTCACTCGGTAAGCCCCCTTGTTTCTTCTTTTGTCCGTTAATATCTAACTAACCTTTTGTTGCTTTCCGCAACCGACATGATGCTAGCCGCGGTTTTGGAGGAAGGCTTCGGCCTAGATGATGCCAAGATGATGCCTTGCTGGAGGCTCGAGTGGCTGAGCAGCTATCCGAACGAGGGACCGCGCCCCGGCTCTAGTGTCCTTGTCGCCTTCGCCCGTCCCTGCGGGTGTACCAATCGGTGACTCCGAGCCCGACGACGAGGACGACCAGCCACTCCTCATCAGGCGTCGACGGGTACGGGAGTCCGCCCTAGAGCCAGCAACGTCGACTGCCGAGCCAGCTGAGACCTCTACCAATCGACCTCAAAAGAAGCAAAGGAGAAAGAAGAAAAAGACGGCCGAGTCTGCTACGCCTCCCTCATCTCCGACCCGAGCGTCCTAGGGGGAACCGTGCTCTTCTCACTCCGGAGGCCAATTCAAGTACTCCCCCATGCACTTCTTGATGTCATCGCTGGCCGACCCTGCGCTGAGCCTAGAGGTGTCGAGCGGTGTGGACCCCGGGCAAAGCCAAGAAATCCACCTCCACGATCCCATCGCCGACCATTTCCTTCAAGGCCTCCGAGAGAGCAACTACCGAGGCCTGAGCATCCGAGCCAACACTTTCATGTCGGCAGCTACTCAGGTATGTAGGCTAAGTCTGTTTTAGTCTCTCCGCCTTAGACGCTTCTTATCTTCATACTAACGGTGCATTTTTGCATCCTACAGCTCTGGGGCTCGTGTTACAATGTGTCCATCGTTGGTGCTTGGATGACTATAGAGGGGGGGATGAATGTAGCTAGACACTAAACTACTTGTGCTTTGAAATCTTGTTGCACTTAAGAGATTAGCAGCGGAAACATACACAGCAGAAAGAACAAAACAGAGAAAGAAAGCAAACCAAACCGACGCTAACACAGCGATGTACAAGGTTCTGGGATAACTTGCCCCTACTCCTTGGCGTGCCCATAAGGTGGGCGATCCCTTGATCGTCGACAGATCAAGCCCTGGTGAACCCCGGATAGTAATAGCCTCCTTCTCGGTGGAGAAACCTCTCCACAATCAAGTCTCCAGATGATACAAGTTAAGCTCACGAGACAATAGAAGGAAACGCTCACAAGTATGTAGCAGGAACACTTAAGCACGAAAGAGAGCACAAACACAGCCCAGCAAAAACTCTTCCCGATTTTTCTGTCTGTTCTCCCGCTCCTCTGAATCTCCGCTTCTTCTTAAGCTCCTGCTCAACATCGCCAGCTCCATCAGCATCCACTGAGCCACAGCCTAACCCACTGACTCCACTGAGCACTCAGTCCACTAAAGACCTCTTCAGCTGAGCCTCCGTCAGTCGCCAGCCGCGCCAAGAACCCGTTGAAACCTGAAAACAGAATACATACAAACCTGCCATGGTGAAAGTCGCCATTGACTCTTCTCCTTGGTTAGAATCATCCCTGTCTAACATGCACACTGATCAAAGGCTTAGCAAAGCATATCACGAAGAAATCAGCAGTGTACCAGATAAAACACAGAGAAAAACAGACGCGATCAGAAGTATGACAGCGATTTCAAATTAATGTTCAGGCACTGATCGGTTGATCGGTCACCAGAACGATCAGGGAAAGCCCTGAACGATCAGGCTCCTGCCTGATCGGTCCATAGTGAGAAAACTGGGATCGTGGACTTCTTGTGATCGGTCACACGACCGATCACAGATCATGGATCGGTCACCGGACCGATCGAAAACTTGCTGGAGCTTTCTCCAGCTTCCGCAGGCCAAAGCCCCTGATCGGTCACCTAACCGATCAGGTTATGCCCTGATCGATCTGGTGACCGATCAGGTCACTCCCTGACCGATCATGATCCATCCTGATTAGTCCGGATGAGGAAGTCGCGATATTTGATCGGTCAGAGGACAGATCAGGGTTTCTGTGAGAAACCTATTGTCTCTTCTCTGATCGTTCACCAGAACGATCAGAAGCTAAACAAAAACCTTTCTGTTCTCTCCCTGATCGTTCACCAAAACGATCAGCCTTCACTGGATCGGTCACCAGACCGATCCACAACAGGGAGTTCATGTCAACTCCCTGATCGGTCTCCAAACCGATCCAGCGACTCCCAATTCAACTCTAAGTCCAGAGAACAGGCTCCTTAGCCTTCTCTGACTCGTGCTTAGTCTCCCGGACCAAGACTCCATGCCCAGCTTCACTCACCGGGACTTCATTCAACTTAGCTTCACTCACTAGGACCTGGCTTCACTCACCAGGGTTTCGGTCACCTAGCTTCACTCGCTAGGACCTGGCTTCACTCACCGGGATTTCAGTCACCTAGGTTCACTCACCAGGACCCGGCTTTACTCACCGGGATTTCAGTCACCTGGCTTCACTCACCAGGACCCGGCTTCACTCACCGAGATTTCAGTCACCTGACTTCACTCACCAGGACTCGGCTTCACTCACCGGGGTTTCCGTCACCCGGCTTCACTCACCAGGACCCGGCTACACTCACCGGGATTTCCGTCACCTGGCTTCACTCACCAGGACCCGGCTTCACTCATCGGGATTTCATCCAACCTGGCTTCACTCACCAGGATTTCATCCAACCCGGCTTCACTCACCGGGATTTCAATCCCTTCGTGCCCAGTCCCCAACCAGGACTTAAGCCGAATTCACTCAACCATAACTTAAATCGGTGTCAACACCAAAACAACAATCGGGCCAGACTGCATCAACAATCTCCCCCTTTTTGTTGTTTGACAACCCGATTTAAGTTTATGTATTAATGATCAATTGAAGTCAATTCAATTATCGTAAGGGAATCAAAGTCCTCCCCCTACAATCACACAGCCCTAAACTTAATCAACCATTCTCTCCCCCTTTGTCAAACACCGAAAAGGGTATGCTTATTAAGTTTAAACATACCTCCCCCTCAACCGAGGGTCTCTCCCCAAAATAATCAAAGGTAAGTTTTTGAATTGCATATGAAAACATATACAGAATTATATTATGGTCAAACATGTATATGCTTCATATGACAAGTAAAGAACGTAGCTGTATCCGACACATAGTCCTGATTGGTCTCCTTGACCGATCAGATTCATTGATGATTGATACAAAAAAAATTTTGATTTATCTATGGACGATCAGTTTTCAGAAAAATTTTTGTAACTCTGATTCGTGCAAGATCAGACTGCATTAACAATTGAAATTTCCAGGAGCATGTTTATTCAATCCAAAACTCATCCGACCACACGGGTGTAGACAATAGGTATTTCAGAAAAATTTCTGAAACACGACATGAGTTTCTTGACCAAAAGGTTATTCCTCATCAAAGAACAAGAGTCATGATTCAAACAATCCTTTCTTATGAATTTTGAAAATTCCAACACGGATTTGTATCGAATCAGTAGTAGGTTTGTTCCAAGTATGATGAGTATGCTCCAATTATAATCGGTTTTCCAAGTATGTCCTTGAAATGACTAGTGTGTTCTGTTCTTGGAATGATCGGTTTGTATCATATGTTCCAAGTGTCTTAACCATCATCCAAATTCTTAGTTCTATTGATAATTCATCAACTTTGATGAAAGGGGATCGGTCGGATGATCGGACTGAGGAGTTTCTTGATCAATTAGGAAGTTCCTTGATCTGATCGGTCACCTGACCGATCAGAAGAACCCTTGATCGGTCACCAGACCGATCAGTGTAAGTCCTGATCGGTCGGTGGACCGATCAGGTTTGATACAAGAAGTTGTTTGTTTCAGAAACTTGTTTGTTTCGATCAGATTTCAGAAATGAAATTTTAGAAATCTGATATGTTTCAGAAACTTGTTTGTTTCACCTCTTAATCACTCCTAAACCCTAATTCAATTAGATTTAATCCATTTGATCCTAAAAGGGGGTCCCTTAACCAAAATGTATATTTTCATATAAAAAAAATCATTTCCAATATAACTTGAGAGTAAAGCCCATAAATATAAGTTTTAAAGCGTGATTCCGAAAACCATGGTAAGCTTGAATGTGATGAGCTAGATGTTGGGGATATATATATATATATATATCCTAAGTCCTAGAACCTTAATTTAGTTTGTTACAAAGAAGACATTAAATCATAAAACTTAAGTAGTGAATGTTAAAGCTCATGTTCTTTGTTTGGTGATGTCTTGTTAGTACAAACTATGTGTTAAAATTTGTTCTTTAGCATGCATTCATGTTGTATAACAGATATAAGAAAATAGACACCTTAGGCTTGAGATAAGGCATTTCATAAACCATAAATTGCAGTAAACCATAAATTGCAACAATAAAACTAATTATCCTAAGCAATCCATGATAAGAGCAAGTTATGAGTCAATCTAAACCATCCATGTAATATCATTTTTCTTGTTGATTTATTTTGAAACTAGTTTAACCTTGTACATGGATATACTATCAATTGTTGCATGAAAAATTTTCTTACTGCCTAAATGAGATTCCATAAATCACTACATTCATGAGTATATCATTAGCCTTGTGTTTGGAGCAGCAAATATCAACCACCCATGTTGATAGATGCTCCCTCTCAATTAATGTTATACAATTCTAAATATAGAGGTTTTAAGTACCCAAATTTTGGGACCTAAAGAACCTTCAATGAAAGACTTTGGCACCCATACCTTAGTCACTTTCTTTCTAACCTTTTGAGCCCTAGAATCATTTGGTGACCTAAAGTGAGTTCTATACATTAATGACATGAAACTTGGTTCTTTAGGTTGGTAACCTAAACCGACCTTGTTGTAAACCGCTTTTTGTGAATTTAGTATCATGTCTAAGGTTTTAGAGCTAGTTGAAAACTTCTCAAGAATATTCTTGAGATTTTCAATTTCGCTCCTTAGGGTTTTATTTTCATTCTCAAGGGACTCATTGTGAAAATCATTACTATCCTCAACCTTAAAAGATTTTAATTCTTCTACTTCTAGTTTCAATAACTTTGCTTTGTTCTTAGATTTCTTTAACAAACTAGTTAAGCATGCAATTGTCCTATAGCATTTATTCAACTCGGGAGAGATTACCTCTTCATCATCCGAAGATGATGAAGCCGCGGTTGAGGAGCTCCTTGATTCGTTATCACTCTCCTCCTTTGACTCCTCTAGTGCCATGAAAGCAAAGTGATGGGTGTTCTTCTCCTCCATTTCCTTCTTCTTCTCCTTCTTCCTTCGATCACCTGCCACAAATGCCACACCCTTCTCCTTTGGGCTTTTGTTAGAAATCTCGTGTAGTTCCATCTCGCAAAATAAATCTTTTATTTTAACAAAGGAAAGATCCTTGGAAACCTTGTAGGCATCCACCATGGATGACCACAAAGTATTCCTCGGAAAGGCTTTGAGGACATACCTTACAAGGTCTCGGTTCTCTACCTTCTCATTGATGGAATGCAAACCATTTAAGATTTCCTTGAACCGACCATGAAGTATACTTACCGTTTCATTTTCTTCCATTATCAAATTCTGGAGTTGGCTGAGAAGCAAATCTTTCTTGACTCTCCGGGTATCTTAAGTTCCTTCATGGAGCTCAATGATTTTGTTCCAAAGGTCTTTAGCACTTGTGAAAGGACCCACCTTGATCAACTCCTCCTTGGTCATCCCGCATTGCAAGGTGACCACGGCTTTAGCATCGGCTTCTCCCTTCCGGATTTGTTCTGCCGACCACCTTGAGAAATCCAACTTTTTCCCTCAGCATCTTTTGGAGGGATGAAACCCTCCTTCACAGCAAATCACATGCTGATATTGGTCTTGAGATAAAACTCCATCCTTGACCTCCAATATGGAAAATCAGTTCCATCCAAAAACGGAGGTCGGTTTGTGCTAAACCCTTCTCCTCCCAAGGCCATCGTTGTTAGCTCTCGGATGTTAAGCCGTTTGAACAGAGCCCCAAGCTCTGATACCACTTGTTGGTGCTTGGATGGCTATAGAGGGGGGGTGAATGTAGCCAGACACTAAACTACTTGTGCTTTGAAATCATTCTGCACTTAAGAGATTAGCAGCGGAAACATACACAGTAGAAAGAACAAAACAGAGAAAGAAAGCAAATCAAACCGACGCTAACACAGCGATGTACAAGGTTCGGGGATAACTTGCCTCTCCTCCTTGGCGTGCCCATGAGGTGGGCAATCCCTTGATCGTCGGCAGATCAAGCCCCGGTGAACCCCGGATAGTAATAGCCTCCTTCTCAGTGGAGAAACCTCTCCACTATTAAGTCTCCAGATAATACAAGTTAAGCTCACGAGACAATAGAAGGAAACGCTCACAAGTATGTAGTTGGAACACTTAAGCACGAAGCTATACAGAGAGCACAAACACAGCCCAGCAAAAACTCTTCTCGATTTTTCTGTCTGTTCTCCCGCTCCTCTGCATCTCCGCTTCTTCTTAAGCTCCTGCTCAACATCTCCAGCTCCATCAGCATCCACTGAGCCACAGCCTGACCCACTGACTCCACTGAGCACTCAGTCCACTAAAGATCTCTTCAGCTGAGCCTCCGTCAGTCGCCAGCCGCGCCAAGAAACCGTTGAAACCTGAAAACAGAATACATACAAACCTGTCACGGTGAAAGTCATCATTGACTCTTCTCCTTGGTTAGTATCATCCCTGTCTAACCTGCACACTGATCAGAGGCTTAGCAAAGCATATCACGAAGAAATCAACAGTGTAACAGATAAAACGCAGAGAAAAACAGACGCGATCAGAAGTCTGACAGCGATTTCAAATTAAAGTTCAGGCACTGATCGATCACCAGACCGATCAGTGATGACCCTGATCGGTCACCAGACCGATCAAGGAAAGCCCTGAACGATCAGGCTCCTGCCTAATCGATCCATAGCGAGAAAACTAGGATCGTGGACTTCTTGTAATCGGTCACACGACCGATCACAGATCGTGGATCGGTCACCGGACCGATCCAACACTTGCTGGAGCTTTCTCCAGCTTCCGCAGGCCAAAGCCCCTGATCGGTCACTTGATCGATCAGGTTGTGCCCTGATCGGTCTGGTGACCGATCAGGTCACTCCCTGACCAATCAGGATCCATCCTGATCGGTCCGGATGAGGAAGTCGCGATATTTGATTGGTCAGAGGACCGATCAGGGTTTCTGTGAGAAACCTACTATCTCTTCTCTGATCGTTCACCAGAACGATCAAAAGCCAAACAAAAACCTTTCTGTTCTCTCCCTGATCGTTCACCAAAACGATCAGCCTTCACTGGATCGGTCACCAGACCGATCCACAACAGGGAGTTCGTGCCAACTCCCTGATCGGTCTCCAGACTGATCCAGCGACTCCCAATTCAACTCTAAGTCCAGAGAACAGGCTCCCTAGCCTTCTCTAACTCGTGCTTAGTCCCCCGGACCAAGACTCCGTGCCCAGCTTCACTCACCGGGACTTCATTCAACTAGCTTCACTCACTAGGACCTGGCTTCACTCACCAGGGTTCCGGTCACTTAGCTTCACTCGCTGGACCCGGCTTCACTCATCGGGATTTCAGTCACCTGACTTCACTTACTAGGGTTTCGGTCACCTAGCTTCACTCGCTAGGACCCGGCTTCACTCACCGGGATTTCAGTCACCTGGCTTCACTCACCAGGACCCGGCTTCACTCACCGGGGTTTTCGTCACCTGGCTTCACTCACCAGGACCTGGCTTCACTCACCGGGATTTTCATCATCGGGCTTCACTCACCAGGACCCGGCTTCACTCACCGGGATTTCATCCAACCTGGCTTCACTCACCAGGATTTCATCCAACCCGGCTTCACTCACCGGGATTTCAATCCCTTCGTGCCCAGTCCCCAACCAGGACTTAAGCTGAATTCACTCAACCATAACTTAAATCGGTGTCATCACAAAATAACAATCGGGCCAGACAGCATTAACATCCATGTCTATGCTGGCGCACGCTAAGGCCCGATTTCGAGCTGAGCAGCGGGTGTAGGACCTAGAAGCCCGACTTCGCCACACCCAACTGATTGCTAATGAAGACTCCCTCAATGGGTTGAGGGTCGAAGTCATCAGTCTCCAGGACCGACTGGCCCAGTAGGGGGAGCAGCTGGAGGCTTTCAGGGCTCAGGTCGAAGCAGCCGACACGACGGTCGGTCAGGCCCTCGTCCGGGTCTCCCAAGCGGAGCACACAGAGGCCAAGACTTGGGCCCTCAAGGATAAAGCACAAAAGAAACTAGAGAAGACTCGAGCCAAGCTCCACAAGAGGACTCGGTCGGGCAAGACTCTGAAGTCCAAGGCGGAGGCCAAGGAGCAGGAGGTCAATTCTCTATCCAGTCAACTGGCCAGCCGGGACGCCGAGCTCCAGGCCCAAGCGGAGGAGTTAAACCAACTTCGCCAGCAGCGGTCGGCTTGGGAGGTAGCACAGTCAGAGCTCAAGGAGCTCCGGGCTTGCAAGGAGGGCGAGGCTGCTCAATGTGAATCCTGGCGCCTGGAGTACATCAACTCCCGGAACTTCTGCGAGCAGCTGTCAAGAAGGATCCGACCCATGCTCAAGCAGCAGCTGTCTAACACAATCGAACAGCTCAAGCAGGACGGACATCTTTCACCCGACCTCCCGACCACACTGTTCGGCTGTCCGGGCTGACTCATGGCATGGAGAATGTCTTCCGACCCTTTAGTGAGGGTCGACCTCTTGTTGCTTTTCTTCTTTTTTGTTTTCCTTTGTAGAGGCTCGACCTCCTTTTGTATTGCAATTGCTATTAATGAAACATCCTTTTCACTTAAGCCTTATCAATTGCGTTTGTTAATTTTTGAGTCTAAGTGTTGATCACTCGGACCCGCGCTCGAGCCCCCTTTTTTCCTTTTTTCCTCTGCGTCGCCTACTCGACTAACTTATTCGAACGACATGAACTTTCGTATAGTTTAAGGCAAGGGATTAACTCCTAGGCCACCTACCCGCTCGTGGGGACTTAGCCATTTCCCGCATTTGATCGGCCTAATCCCCGGGAATGGGGGTCGGGTCGCATCTATTCAGGGGGTCGAGTTAAGTAAAGCGCTGCTTACTTCAACAAGCTTGGAGCTAGGATTCTCAATCGGTTGAATCCCCGGGAGCATGGATCGCCACGCGCCCGAACTGGGAGCCGAGCCGAGGGATGCGCGGGAGCATGACCGCTTATAATTCGCACGGAGGCGAGAGTCTGGACACTCGGTTGGATAGAACCCAAGGAGCGTGGATCGCCACGCGTCCGGACTGGGAGCCGAGCCGAGGGGTGCGCAGGAGTATGCCCGCTTATAACTTGCACTGAGGCGAGAGTCTGGACACTCGATCGAGTAGAACCCAGGGAGCGTGGATCGCCATGCGTCCGGACTGGGAGCCGAGTCAAGGCGTGTGCGGGAGCATGTCTGCTTATAACTCGCGCGGAGGCGAGAGTTTGGACACTCAGTCGGGTAGAACCCAGGGAGCGTGGATCGCCACACGCCTGGAATAGGAGCCGAGCCAAGGGGTGCACGGGAACATGCCCTCTTATAACTCGCGCGGAGGCGAGAGTCTGGACACTCGGTCGAGTAGAACCCAGGGAGCGTGGATCGTTACGTGTCCGGACTGGGAGCCGAGCCGACGGGTGCGCGGGAGTATGCCCGCTTATAACTCGCGCGGAGCGAGAGTCTGGACACTCAGTCGGGTAGAACCCAGGGAGTGTGGATCGCCACGTGTCCGGACTGGGAGCCGAGCCGAGGGGTGCACGGGAGCATGCCCGCTTATAACTCGCGCGGAGGCGAGAGTTTGGACACTCGGTCAGGTAGAACCCAGGGAGAGTGGATCGCCACGCGTCTGGACTGAGAGCCAAGCCGAGGGGTGCGTAGGAGCATGCCCGCTTATAACTCGCACGGAGGCAAGAGTCTGGACACTCGGTCAGGTAGAACCCAGGGAGCGTGGATCGCCACGCGTTCGGACTGAGAGTCGAGCCGACGGGTGCGCAGGAGCATGCCCGCTTATAACTCGCACGAAGGCGAGAGTCTGGGGCGCCTGCAAGTTGACCAAGAACCCCATTCTTCCACTATCATTATGGTTAGGCAGTACATTTATCTTACAAGCTTTCACTCTGCCTCTCGATAGGGTTGAAGGTGGATTGCACTCTAAGGTCGATCGAGCTTCCTCCCCGGTTCATTCTCTAGGTAATATGCTCCTAAGGCCAGCTTCTGAACGACCTTGAAAGGTCCTCCCCATTAAGGCTCCAGCTTGCTGACGTCCCCAACCGGTTTGATCCTTTTCCAGACGAGATCCCCGACCGGGAACGTTCTTCGCAACACCTTCCAATTATACCTTTGCTTCATTTTCTAGCGATAAGCAAACATTTGAGCGGCTGTCTTCTCTCGAATCTCTTCGACCAGGTCCAACTCTAGACGCATCCTTTCCTAATTATCTTCGTCGTAGGCTTTTCGCCGATCCAACTCACATCCGACTTCGACCGGCACCACAGCCTCACTTCCATAGACCAGCTGGAAGGGTGTGTGGCCCGTAGTCTCTTTTGGCGTGGTTTGTAGAGCCCACAAGACACTTGGTAGCTCGTCCACCCAGGTTCCTCCTACATGGTCCAGCTTGGTCTTCAGACCCCTCAGATCTCCCAATTGGTCACTTCTGCCTGGGCGTTACTCTGTGGGTACGTCACAAAAGTGAAAGCCTGTTGAATACCGTAGGCCGAACATCATTTTTGTATTTTCCGACCCTGGAATTGCCTTCCATTGCTCGAGACGAGCTTGTGAGGAATTCCGTATCGACACAAGATATTCTGCCATAGGAACTTGATCACGGCTTGCTCAGTGATACGCGTCAGGGCCTCAGCTTCTATCCATTTGGAAAAGTAATCGGCAGCCATCAATAGGAATCTCTTCTGAGCTACGGCGGTCGGGAATGGTCCCACGATATTCATGCCCCCTTGATCGAACAGGCAGGAGACTACTGATGCCTTTATCATTTCTACGGGTTGGTGAAGAAGGCAGTGATGCTTTTGACAGGACAGGCATGTGGAGACCATCTTGTCGACTGTTGGGATCTCCCGGCACCAAAACATAAAATGCAGCGGAAACAAGATCCCTCGAGCGATCCATGCGAAAGAAAAACTCGTACAAAGTTCATCTATCTAATAGATCTATATAAAGTATATATCTTTGGAGCGTGCCCTTTCGCTTATCTTGCTCGTCCAAGATGCGTCGGATCTCTTGCACGTTCAAGTGTCCGTGCCTCTATTCGTATCCACACGGACACGATCACTCAACTTCGGGAAGAACTACCTTAGTTGTGCTAGCAACTGGAGGTAGTTCACAAGACCATCAAGAACCCAACAAGGGTTTCGGCCAAGGGGGAGAAGAGGAAGAAAAGAGGAAGGGAAGAAGGGAAAAACACTTACTTGTCATTCAAAATGACTAGACCCTCTTTTATACTCATCCCATGAATATGAAGAGTCTTTTGTCACTTTCACTTCCCTTCATTAAAGCCAATAAAGAGCACATCTTTTCATGTGACTCTTCACCTTCTCTTCATCCAATGAAGAGACTTTTCTCTTTCCTTCATTAAACACTTTAATGAATTTCTCCTGCAATTCCGACCGGGCCTCTCGGGCTCCCAACTAGGTCTCCCGACCAAGTCTCCCGAGCAAGTCCCCGAGCTCCCGACCAAGTCTCCCGAGTTCCCAACTCGGGCTCCCGACCTAGTCTCCCGAGTTCCTAACTCGAGCTCCCGACCTAGTCTCTCGAGTTCCCAACTCGGGCTCTCGACCTAGTCTCCCGGTTCCCAACTCGAGCTCCCGACCTAGTCTCCCGAGTACCCAACTCGAGCTCCCGACCAAGTCCCTGAGCTCTTGACCCGGTCTCCCGACCCGAGTCTCCCGAGCTCCTGTCCCGAGCTCCCGAAGCATTATGTCCTTAGTGTGTGACCCAATAGGCTCTCGTAACGTTGGCAATGCGCCTAAACGCTTTAGATACATAAGCAATGAGCGGCATCTAACAATGCATCATTGCTACCCAAGTAACAAGAAAAGTCGAGATCCGACTAAACCTCTGTGACTATGATAATGTATCTAGATTGATCAATGAGGCATAGACCGTGTCATCCTCGATCAATCTATGTGTTTCTTGATCCCCGAGTAGACTCACTCAAACAAATGAACTCAATATATCATATTGACTCATTTGAGCATGATCATGTGTTTTAGTAGTCATACTCGATCAAGGGGTCCACAGATATCACTCCCGTCATATGGGAGGGATAGATCCCATTTACATCACTCACATCCCTCCGCATAATTCATTACATATCCAGTGATCGCCTTTATAGTCCACCCTGTTACGGGTGACGTTTGACGATACCAAAGTACATAACTCCTTATGTAGGGAACCGTAGTGACTTCAGGTCTAAGGACTATTCATACTAATAGTCACATGAGAAAATTTATGACACTCATATGAAAATCTATGAAACTTTCTCATGGCGGGTCAATTCAGTACACATTCTCTAATGTATACCCATGTGTAAACTTGATATCACATATCCATGACTTGTGAGCTCAAGTCATCAATTGACCTACATGCTAGTCTCCATGCATTAATATTGTCCCTGAATATTAATGCTTGACTAGAAATAATTTAGTGTAGTGTTCTGTATATTATATCACTATCGATTCAACTAATCGATATAATGTAGATAAGAACCTACCACACAAGGACATTATTATACTTAGTTATTTGGCACAGATAATAAAGTAAGTATAATAACCGAACATGTCTTTATTAATGATAGAATATGATACAAAAAGTCCCTTGTCAATCATCACATAATTGGCTCTAGGGCTCCTACTAACATCGACATCCTTCTGCAGGGTCGGCCAGTAATACCCGACCAGTAGCGCTTTTTGGGCCATGCCCGGGCTCCAGCATGACTTCCACAGAGTCCCATGTGTATCTCCCTCAGCATATAATCAGCGTCTTCCTCACCCAAGCACTTCAGTAGAGGTCGGGCATGTTAGGATGTATACTAAAGGTTTTGCCTTTTGGTTAAGGATACATCTACATTTTAAAGAGAATCAGAAATCACACCGTACATGTTTATGTTTATATTAGTATATGCACTAAACGTCTAATGCTTGACATTGTAGATAACATGGTGCGTGGTGTCGCACAGAAGACCATGTTATCAGGTTCCTTACCGAAGCATAACAAAGAGGCTCACAACCGAGATGGAGTTGGACAAATCATCGGGATGGTTGTAGTGTAATTAGGTGTGGTTTATCTTAACCATAGGTAGTATACTTTGTGTACATTGAGTAGGACCAAAAGAGAGGTCATCTAATTTTTATACTGACCTAGTAAATTGGATTAGACCTCGGATGCTATTATGGAGTACGATCTTTGAATCCCGAAATAATGGCCGACATATATTATTAATTATTATTTCTTTAATTTACCAATGGGCGAGATCTATTCTGTTAGATCGATAGACCCGGTAAGTTGGAAAATAATATTAATAATATGATGTGCCATTGATTATTGACGGAATTCGTGTCCTGGTGAGTCAAGGTGATGATGCCCCCTTGGTGAGCTCAAAAGGATCGTCATGTCAAATCTTGCAAGTGGACCATGGTCCGGCATGTCGAAAAGGTTGAGTTGTACTAATCAAAGATCAAGAAGATAATTAATTTAATTATCAGTAAATTAAATTAATTATCGGGCATACGATATCTTAAACACGGAGAGATGAACGACTTGTAATAGGTGAAACCCATATGAAAATATAGGGGTTGGTGAGGAAGTACAATGGGATCCTTTAGTGGAATGGATCTTCATTAATAGATCGGGTTAGATCCATTAGAGGGTCAAGAGCCAACTCCTCCTCATGGTCCCTATCTTAGCCCAATAAAGCCCCATTAGAGTCATGATACAAGGCTGGATTAATTAAGGAATTAATTTGGGATTAATTTATTTATTAATCTCGAAATTAATTAAAGAATTAATCAAAGATTAATTAAGGAATTAATTAATCTTTAATTAATCTCGAATTAATTAAAGAATTATTCATAGAATAATTAAGGAATTATTCTATATAAAAATTTGGATGGAATAATTAAAGGAATTAATCATGGATTAATTAAAGAATTATTCTATATAAATTGTTATAATCAATCCATATTTAATTGAAAATTTTTTTCCAATTAAACTAACTAATCCCCTATAAAAACCCCACATCTCTCTCTCCCTCTCTCTAATCTAATTTTCTCTTCTCCCCTCCTCTAGACCCTTGGGCGCCGACGACAAAGGGAGAAGAGGATTGCCTCTTCTCCTCTTCTTGTGGTTTCTTTCCTCCTTCAAGGTTGCTGTCGACAAGGGAGGATCTTTCTTGATCCCTTAGTGGCGCACGGCAAGAGGAGAAGGAGGAGAAACTGGCGGTGCAAAGGGTGGAGGTCGGCGCCGGCGGTGGAGGAGAAGAGAGGCTTCACTTCTTTTCTTCTCCCAATTTCTTCTCTAAGTTGCTCTGTTGCGGACACCCACAGGACAAGGAGAAGTTGTCTTCTCCTTTATGGTGCGCGGAAGAAGAGAAGAGAAGGGAGTGGAGTGCCAACAAGCGTAGCCACCTTTGGTGCTTGTCGCCGGAAAAAGGAAGGGTTGCGCGAGAGTTTTTCTTCCTTGTGGTGTTGCGGCCGCGAGATAGGAAGAAGATAGAGAGATTGGCGTGGGCTGTGGTGAAGGAGAGGAGCTTGTCCTCTTGAATTCATCATCATCTTCTTCAAGGGGCCGCCGAATGGTGAAGCAAAACCCTAACCCTAGGGTTTTGTGACTTGGCGCAAAGAGAAGGAGAAGAAGAAGGATTGATTCGTGTGCCTTGGTGACTCCACGACTTGGAAGATCGTCGCCCACACGACGTCCAAGCGGGCAGGGTCATAAGATAGAAGACTGCGAAGTAAACGACGAGGTATATTTCTCCCGGGCTCAGTTTTCTTTATGCTTTGTTTTATTGTGCCATTATGCTTTGCCTCGTCATTTCATGTGTGTTAAATTATTATTTTGATTTGAAATCTTAGACAATAATAAGTAACTGGACCCCGAAGATAAACACAAAAATCGGCGATCCAAATCGTCGTCTTTTCCGCGGTTAGTTAATCCGAAAAGTTACAAAGCCTTTGTGGCTAAGTTGTGACTTGGATTAACTAACACGACGATGAATCGGTCGTTATAGGGACAGGTCTCTATTAGGATTAAATTTTTTAATCCGTGGACATAGAGAGGTCTCTCAGATACGACCACGTGGTTGTCTTGGAAACCGCCAAGCCATACCTTCAGGGCAAAGGCCCTCTTATACAACACATCCCCGTCCATTGAGTATTGTATCGCTCGTTTTCTGAGGAGTCGGGCTTCTTCCCGGTCAGCCGGGAGGACCCCCTCTGTTAGGTAGGCGATGAGCGGTGTTCTCCAATCTGACCCAATCTCCAGCTCAGCCTGCTGCTCTATATGCATCATCATCATCGTCTGACCACTCGGCTGAGGAAGCACCCAAGAGCCCACCGAGCTGGCCAACTTAGCCAACTCGTCTGCTCTTAGGTTGCTTTCCCTGGGGATCTTTTGATGATACACCTCCTGGAACCCGACTTTCAATTTCTCATAGACTTCCACGAAGGCCTACAACTGGTCACTGTTGACCTCGAACCGACCAGAGATCTATTGGATGACCAACTGAGATTCTGAATACAATATCACTCGAGTGGCTCCCACGTGCTTGGCAGCTTGCAGTCCAACTATAAGGGCTTCATACTCGACTTCATTGTTTGTAGCTCGGTATTCTAGTCGGATGGATAGATGCAACTGCTCCCCCTTTGGGGAAACCATCAAGATGCCGATTCCACTACCCGACCGAGCTGACGAGTCATCCACATAAACCTGCCACGCTTCTTCAGCCTCTTCTGAATGCAACTCACTTAAGAAATCTGCCAAGGCTTGCGCTTTGATGGCCAGCCGAACTTGGTACTGGATATCATATTCACTCAGCTCAGTCGTCCACTTGATCAATCGACCTGATGCCTCGGGGTTTGAGGCTACCCGTCCTAGGTTGTTGTTGGTTCGGACCACGATTGGGTGCACTGGAAAATAAGGTCGGAGCCTACGAGCAGCTAACAACAATACATACGCCAACTTCTCGAGTGTCGTGTACCAGCACTCGGCTCCTTTCAATGAATAGGTGAAGAAATATACAGGCTGCTGCTCAGCTCCCTCCTGTCTGACCAAAACCATGCTAACCGACTCAGCCGAGGCAGCCAAATATATAAGCAACACCTCCCTAACCTCGAGCTTGCCTAAAACCGATAACTCGGCGAGGTATGCCTTCAACTCTTCGAACGCCTTGTCGCAATCGGCGTCCCAGTGGAACTTGATGGCTCAGCGAACGGTCTTGAAGAATGGTAGCCCCCGCTCGGCCGACCGGGAGATGAAGCGGGACAGGGCCATGATCCACCCGATGAGCCTTTGCGCCTCTTGGAGGTTCCATGGTAAGGGCATATCAAGCAGGACCTTGACTTTGCTGGGGTTGGCCTCAATGCCTCTCTCAGTGTACCCGAGGAACTTCCCGCTCCGAGCTCCGAAAAGACATTTAGCAGGATTCAGTTTGAGTTTATACCTGCGCAAGGTTTGGCAGGTTTCCTCCACATCAGACACCAGGTCCCTCGCTCGATTGGACTTGATTAGTATGTCGTCTACGTATACTTCAATATTCCGACCGATCCGCGACCGGAAGACATTATTCATCATTCTTTGGTAGGTGGCTCCAACGTTCTTGAGCCCGAATGACATGATGGTGTAACAGTAAGTGTTGTCAGCCGTAATGAAGCTAACCTTTTCCTGATCCTCGGCAGCCAGGGGCACCTGGTGATAACCTTGGTACGCGCCCAGCATGGAAATGAGCTCGCTGCCTACTGTCAAGTCAACCATTTGGTCGATCCGAGGCAAAGGGTAGCAATCCTTTGGGCAGGCTCGGTTGAGGTCCCGGAAGTCAATGCATACCCTCCACTTGTTGTCAGGCTTGGCCACTAGCACTACATTGGCTAGCCAGGCCCGGAACTGGACTTCTCGAATGTGGTCGGCCTCCAGCAATTTCTCAATTTCGGCCCGGATCACCTTATTCTGCTCTGTGCTGAAGTCTCGCTTCCTTTGCTTGACCGGCCGAGCGTTAGGATACACGTGGAGGTGGTGCTCAGCTACCTCCAGTCGGATGCCTTTCAATTCCTTGACTGACCAGGCGAACACATCTTGGTTCCTGGCCATGCACTCCAGCAGGGGCTACATCAGCTCGCTCGGCAGTCCGGTGACTATCTTGACTCGGGCTTCCTCTCGGTTGGGCAGCAATTGGACCTCTTCCTTGTCGTCATGCAGCTCAGCCCAAGGGGAAGCCTACCCCATGTTGCAGCTTGAGAAGGGGCGAGGGGCCTTTTGAATCTCCATCCGGACATCGTCTACATAGCATCTCCAGGCCACCCTCTGATCTCCTCTAACCTCTCCGACCTTGTCGCCGACTGGGAATTTGATCTTCAGGTAGAAGGTCGAGGTAACTGCCCGGAACTCGTTGAGGGTCGGCCGGCCCAAGATTGCGTTGTAGGCTGAGGAGGCGTCCACTATCAGAAAGGTGGACCATCAGGTCTTCTTCAGTGGTTCCTCGCCTAAGGAAATGGCCAGACGAATCTGGTCGATAGGCTGCACCTGGTTCCCCGTGAACCCGAACAACGGGATCACCACCAACTCCAGTTGGTACATCTCGATGTGCAGCTAGTCGAAGGCTTTCTTGTAAAGTATGTTGACCGAGCTGCCCGTGTCCACAATGGTTCGGTGGACCTAGTAGTTGGCTATGACTGCGGTGATGACCAAGGCGTCATCATGCGGGACCTCTTATCCCTGTAAATCCTGGGGGCCGAAGCTGATCTAAGGCCCTTGTGTTGGGGCAATCTATGGTCCGGAGTAACCAGGTGTTTTGATGTTTGGGCAAAGGGTTTAAGTTAGGTTCACCCTTGTGTTTGATATGTATATGTGAGTGTGCAGGTTTGCAGGATACACATGGACTTAGTTGGACGTCTTCGGGTCCGGTGAAGGATGGTGTGAGGAGACAAGCCGTGAGCTTGTATGCATCCGAGGGACCGTGGACAAAGCAGGAACGATGAGCCGAGGGAAGCGAACTTCGAGGCATACGTGAACGATGGCATGGGAGACAAGCCGAGGGTTTGCATGCATCCGAGGGATGAGAGCTAAAGTCGAAGAGAGCTTGAAGGCAACAGATCGAGGCTGTGGGATGAAGAGTCAGCTAAGTCGTGAGGATTCAAGTGCCGAGAGAACTGTACTCAGGAAGAGAAATCCTAGGGTTCGAGTGTTGAGAAAATTATACTCGGGAAGGGAAACCTTAGGTAGCAGTCGACTGGTGCTAGGGCAGTCGACTGAGGTAGAGCACAGAGAGATCAGTCAACTGTGTTGGTGCAGAATGCACCTAAGTCAAATCTGTGTTTTGATAATGGCAACATAGGTCAAAAGTTAAGTCCTTTTTGTTTTCTAACAAGTTAACCAAGTGCGCAGTGCAAGCCCTAGCAAAGGACCGCTAGGCACTGGCGAAGGAATGCCAGAGTTAAAAGCCCTAGCGAAGGACTGCTAGGCACCAGGCGAAAGACAGTCTGGAACTGAAGACCTAGCGAAGGACAGCTAGGCACCGGGCGAAGGGCAGCTCGGCATCCAAGACCTGACGAAGGACCGTCAGGCAAAAGTCCAACCAAAGGAGCGGTTGGCATCAGGTAAATTCTCCCGAGAGGAGTAGGTGAGGACGCGTTCCCTGTCGAGGGAACAGTAGGCGTCGGTTCGACCTAGGACTCCATTTTGGAGACCAAAGTCAGAACCAAGACAGCTAAGGCTGTATAAAATAAATAATTAATTGTATTATTGTGTTTTGGACTAACCCTGGATGTAGGACCGAAGGAACGTGTGTCTGCAACTCAGAGAGCCTCAAAGGAGTGAGGCAGCAGCTGAGCAGGGCACCCTGAGTGTCCAGGGCGTCCCCAAGGTGAACCAGAACCAAGTGAAGCAACATGGGCTTCGGCTGCTTATTGGGCAGGGCGCCCTCAGCAGCCAAGGCGCCCTCGTCAGCCAGGGCGCCCTCAGCACTGAAGGCGCCCTCAGGAGCCAAGGCGCTTCGCGAAGCCAAACAACTCTATCCAGCCGAGAAGACCGGGTCAACCAGGGCGCCCTCAGCGACCAGGGTGCCCCAGAGGTCAAACCTCATCCCTATTCAGGTGGGATAAAGCTTGACCGAGCTGATTGTGGATCGGGTGACACCTGGCAGGGCGCCCCCGACGTCCAGGGCGCCCTAGGGGCTATAAATAGCACCCA
Source organism: Boesenbergia rotunda (assembly GCA_024364735.1). Lineage (NCBI taxonomy): Eukaryota > Viridiplantae > Streptophyta > Magnoliopsida > Zingiberales > Zingiberaceae > Boesenbergia > Boesenbergia rotunda. The sequence continues at coordinate 234,292 of JAGFNQ010002341.1, forward strand.
ACGCCCAAGCCTTCAACATCAACTGTGCTCCAAAGCTTCCACGCTCTTCTACGCTCGTGCCTTGCTCCAGAAACGCCCCACCTCGAGCCGACGACGTCCCACTGCACCGAAAAGAGTCGATACACTCCGGACGTCGGTAACGAAGAGCTAAAATAGTTTATTATTATTTTATTGCACCTTCTTTGTAATTGAGATTTTTTGTAACCTCTTTTGCGCGAATATAGAATTGCCCAAAGTAAACGGTCAACGACCGTGGGCCTTGGAGTAGGAGTCGACACAGGCTCCGAACCAAGTAAAAACCCCTGTGTCTTTGTGCTGTATATCGTAATTTTTATTTCCGCTGTGCACTTACTCTTAGCTTTCCGAAAAAGAACGATTACCGATATTCACCCCCCCTCTATCGGTCTTTCACGATCCAACAAGTGGTATCAGAGCGGGGTTTTCAAACTTGGTGCAACCACCAGTTTGAAATTTTCTTTTCGGATTTTTTTCTTCGAATTTAATTATTATTTTTTAATTATCTTAATCCAGCACTGCTAATCCAAGACCAAGTCTTGGCAAATTCCTTTTAGCTTTCTTTTTCAGTCTAAATGGCCATGCAAGAGGGATTCAGCACCGCAAGACCTCCACTCTTCAGTGGAGAAGACTTTTCCTACTGGAAAAGCCGCATGGAGGTCCACCTGAAAACTCAGGTGGATATGTGGATCATTATCCAGTCCGGTCTGGAGATCCCCCAAAACGCCGATGGACTTCCTCAGAACTACTCCGAATGGGACAACTCCCTTAAACGCAAGATCGAAGCCGACGCAAAAGCGACACAAACCCTACAATGCGGGTTGACAAAGGAAGAGCTGAACCGCGTGGGCCCCTTCAATAGTGCAAAAGAGCTATGGACAAAACTGATCGAGCTGCACGAAGGGACTTCGGATACTCGGATCAGCAAGCAGGATTTGCTACTAAACAAATTATACACTATCAAGATGGCGGACAACGAATCAGCAGCCCAACTCCACGCACGGATCCAAGAGGTAATGAACGGTCTTCATACAATAGGTCACAAGGTTGAAAACCGTGACCTAATAAGGTACGCTCTAAACGCCTTCCCTAGAAACACCTTGTGGGCATCTATGGTAGATGCATACAAGGTCTCTAGAGATCTTTCTAAAATAAAACTAGATGAATTATTTTCTGAACTAGAACTGCACGAACAGACTAACACCAATTCGGTCGAAAAAGGTATCGCTTTTCTTGCAGGCAAGACTGGAAGAACAACGAAGAAGAAGCCTGAACCTGAAACTGAATCTAACTCAGACTCAGATTCAGAAGAAGAAGATAGAGATCAAACTAAACTGGTCCGGCTCGCTCGAAGCTACTACAAGGAGCTGAAGAACCGAACCAACAAACGAAAAACCGGCCGGAGAAAGGACGAACCGACTGAACCAGCAAGCAAGCCCAATGTGACCTGCTATGAGTGCAAGAAAAAGGGTCACTACAAGTCAGAATGCCCTAACCTAAAGGAGACGAAGAAGCCAAGAAGAAAGAAGGCACTGCAAGCAACCTGGGACGAGTCTTCGTCAGAAGAAGAAGAAGAGGCACCCCAGTCCAACCTTCTAGCTCTGACTGCCTCAGAAAAAGTCGAGTCAGAATCAGAACAAGAGGACGGCGAGCTGACCTTCACAGAAGACGGAGAAATAAAGGTAACTGGTTTTAATAGATTACAGTTAACTGAATTAATTTCTTTTCTTTCTCGAGATTTGGCAAAAGCCAAACTCCGGGTCGAAACCCTCCGACAGGAAGTAAAACTCCTGAAAGAGGGAGCTGACTCTAAACCCTTAACCGAGAAGGTTCAGGAAGGAACTCCTACTCAAGTTGAAAAACTTGAAAAGGAAAACTCCTCCCTGAAAACTCAGGTTAAGGATTATAGAACAGCTTTAGAACGATTTACATCTGGTTCCAAGGGTCTTGACATGATCCTTGGAAAACAGAAATCAGTTCTAAATCGATCTGGACTTGGCTACCGAACCAAATCCCGACAAAGATCATATTTGACTGTACTGAATCAGTCCAGAGGAAAAATTCAGGCATGGGTACCTAAACTATGCTTGAACCAACCTACTGGATCAAATCAGTATTGGATCCCCAAGGACAAGATTCACATCTTGCCTAACCATTACCGTGGCTTTAGTCCAGGGGGAGCCAAACTGAAAACTATTTTCATCATTAGATAAATTTGTAATTCTTGATTGAAATTGCTTGGTTGATTGTCTATTTAATTTCTGCAATTTACCATGCTTAGACTTAGGCTAGCTTAAGGACTAAACAAACTTAGCTGAAATTTGACAACATAGTATTGGGTGGAGGTGAGATGATAGTACGTTGGGGAAACCAATTCTAATAAGATCAAGTTTACTTGGTCTCTTTAGACTGGTGAAACCAGCCGAAGCTACCGATCCAAAACCCAAACTAGTTAGACCAGAAATTTTTCAGAAATTGATTTTGAAAATGAAATTTCGTTAAAAGGCTTTGTCAAGGAAAGGGTGGATGATCCCATAAGGCTTCGGCCAAAGAAGGCCTAGTGCCTCGCCAAGACCTGGAAGCCAATTTTTGAATTTCAAATTCAAATTAATTTTTGTTAAATTCGAATCTAACACAAAATTTCAGTTATTTATAGATTTAAACATAAATTTAATCGTTTTCAAAATTAATCAAACTTTTTCAAAATAACTTCTAATCAAAAACTGTCTCACAAAACCTATAAGGTTAACGTGATTGAAAACCCTAGATTGGGTGAGACAGACTAGGCAGTGAAACTCAATTTAAGCTATTCCTGATTCTAATTGGATCCAAATCAAGAAAATTCTTTATGCGTAGGAACATAAAGATTTGGACCAATGGATGTTGGATAGCGGTTGCTCCAGACACATGACTGGAGATAAATTGAAGTTCACCAAGCTCAAACTCAAAAACCTAGGCTCAGTGGCATTTGGCAATAATGCCACACTCAAGGTAATTGGGTCAGGTAACATTGAGCTTAAATCTGATTTCATTATTAAGAAAGTTCTATTGGTTGAAAACTTTAATTTTAACTTGCTTAGCATAAGTCAGTTATGTGATTCTGGTTATATAGTTACTTTCAATAATTCTAACTGCCTGATTAGAAATGAACAAGACTCAGAAATCATACTTAAGGGCACTAGGAAAAACAATGTATACACTATAAATCTTCCCCTTATACCCAAATGTATGTTAACACAATTAGAACAATCAAACCTCTGGCATAGGAGATTAGGTCATACCAATGTAAGAACTATATCAAAAATTACTCAACTCGGCTTAATCAAAGGTATCCCCAAAATCAAAAATAATGAAAACCTAATATGTGAATCATGTAATCAAGGCAAACAAACTAAATCCAATCACAAACTTATTCAATCTAACTTAACTCAAACTACACTTGAGCTCCTGCACCTTGACCTACTTGATTCACATGGAGCCAAGTCACTAAGCGGGAACCGATACTGCTTAGTAATAGTTGATGATTACTCTAGGTTTACCTGGGTTAGGTTCCTAAAAACCAAAGATGAAACCCTAAACCTATTTATTGAATTCTGTAAACTAATTGAAAATCAAAACGACACTAAAATAAAAAGACTTAGGAGTGATCACGGGGGAGAATTTGAGAATCAACGATTCGAAGAATTCTGTAAAATAAACGGGTATTTACATGAATTTTCATGTCCTAGAACCCCCCAACAAAATGGGATAGTTGAGCGAAGGAATAGAACTTTACAAGAAGCCGCTAGGGCTATGCTCAACGAATTTAATCTAGCAAACCAATTTTGGGCAGAAGCAATTAGTACAGCCTGTTACATCCAAAATAGGGTGTTAATTAACAAGCGACACAACAAAACCCCCTATGAATTATACTACCATAGACTACCAAATTTACATTACCTAAGGGTCTTTGGGTGCAAAGTCTATATCCTAAACACCAAAGACTATTTAGGAAAATTTCAATCCAAGTCAAACCCAGGCATTTTTCTAGGGTATTCAACCACAAGTAGAGCCTATAGAGTTTACAACAAACAAACTAAGAAAATTGAAGAAACAACCAACTTAATTTTTGATGAAGAAATCAATTCAAATTCTAATAATCCAGAACCAATTTCATCAAACTCTGACCAAGAAAATAATGAACAAACTATTGAACCATTAATTGAACCCCTAAATGAACTAACTATTGAACCAACCAATGAATCAACTGAACCAAGAATCGAACCAACAAATCAACCAGTTGAAACAAATAGTGAACCAAACCGACCAGCCGGACCTGAGGCTGAACCAAGCACTAGAAGAACAAAGAAACCCAGACTTAGTCACCCAACCGATCAAATTGTGGGTGATCCAACTCTAGGAGTCAGGACTAGGTCCTCCTATAGAAACCTCAGTCAAATAGCTATGATATCAAAAATAGAACCCAAAACTATAGATGAAGCACTACCTGACCCTGATTGGATCATAGCTATGCAAGAAGAATTAGCCCAATTTGAGAGGAACCAAGTCTGGGAACTAGTGCCTAAACCTGAAGGTAAATCCATTATAGATACTAAATGAGTCTTTAGGAACAAACTAAATGATCAAGGAGAAATAGTCAGAAATAAAGCCCGCTTAGTAGCTAAGGGATTCAGCCAAGTAGAGGGACTAGACTATGATGAAACCTATGCCCCAGTAGCTAGACTTGAGTCCATTAGAATGTTATTGGCCTTTGCATCCCATAAAGGATTCAAGTTATATCAAATGGATGTAAAGTCAGCCTTTTTAAATGGATTTATTAAAGAAGAAGTTTATGTAGGGCAACCCCCCGGGTTTGAGGACTTAGACAAACCTAACCACGTCTATAAACTAACTAAAGCCCTATATGGATTAAAACAAGCACCTAGGGCTTGGTATGAAAGACTATCAACTTACTTAACTACTAAAGAATTTAAACAAGGCCAAATTGACTCAACCCTATTCATTAAAACCCTAGGAAAAGATATATTTATTGCCCAAATTTACGTAGATGACATAATCTTTGGATCCACCAACACCAACTTTCTAAAAGAATTTGTCAAGATAATGGAAGATGAATTTGAAATGAGCTTAGTTGGTGAGCTTACATTTTTCCTAGGACTACAAATCAAACAAACTAGGGATGGTAACTATGTTCATCAATTCAAATATGCTAAAGAATTAATAAAGAAATTTAAAATGGATAACTCTAAAAGCATAAGTACCCCCATGGCCACTAATGTAAAAATAGATAGTGACCCTGATGGTAAACCAGTGGATCCTAAACTCTATAGGAGTATGATAGGTAGCCTACTATACCTTACAGCCAGCAGACCTGATATTCTTTTTGCTGTAGGGATGTGTGCTAGATACCAAACTTGTGCTAAGGAAACGCACTTAGCAGCCCTAAAAAGAATTTTAAGATATGTAAAGGGCACCCTAAATGTAGGGATTTGGTATCCTAGAACTTCAACCTTTGATTTAACAGGATACACAGATTCTGACTATGCAGGCTGTAAGTTAGATAGAAAGAGCACAAGTGGAAGCTGCCAACTGTTAGGTCAGAGTCTAGTTAGTTGGTGCAGCAGAAAACAACACTGTGTAGCTCTATCCACAACTGAAGCTGAGTATGTGGCATTAGGAGAATGTGTTGCACAACTTTTATGGATGATGCACACACTCAAGGACTTTCAGCTCAATTACACCCAAACTCAAGTATTTATTGACAACATAAGTTCAATTAATTTAACTAAGAACCCAATTCAACACTCCAGAACGAAACATATAGAAGTCAAACATCATTTTGTAAGAGACCATGTAACCAGGGGTGAAATAGTACTCAAGTATATTGACTCTAAATCCAACCTAGCTGATATATTCACAAAACCCTTACCTGAATCTGAGTTCAGTTCACTGAGAAGGCAGTTAGGATTGTGTTCAGTAGAATAGTTTAACTCAATTATTTTTACTCTACTTGATTTTAAAAAAAAAATAAGTTTTCTAAAAATTTTCTATTTTTGAAAAACTGTTTTATTTAAAGTTCAAAATTAGTTTTCATTTTCAACTTAGCTTTATTTCAAAAATCAATTTTTCGACTTAGTTTTATATTAATTTTAAAACTACCCCCTTCAAAACTAGGGATTTTTTAAAATGGACTTAGCCTAGGCTCTAACCCTAGAACTGCATGCACCTATAGACTTAGAAGTCAGCATCTCACAAGCACCTTAGGGTACTTATCAAAAGGGTTGAGATGCTTAGGTCTTTGCCTCAATTCAAGATGCTTTAAGTCAGTGCATCTGCAGTAATTGGGGCACTAAATACAACTTATACAGCAATCAAGTTAAGTGTCAAGTTTAGAAAATCTAACTTGAACAAAAACACTTAACTTGACTAACCCTAGCAAAAACTACTGTTTATAACAGTTAGTAAGTAGCTAATTGGGTTAGACAGGCCCCTACAGAGAGAATTGATTGATTTAGTATAAATTTAAGTATGGATTGATTCAGTACAGCAAAAATTTTACTTATTTCCTTATTTATGCTGTATTTGACTGTTTTGATATATGGCAAAGGGGGAGAGATAGGAAAGGAGAGAGAAAAATTTTCTTTTCAAAATTTTCTTAAACTCTATCCTTTATTCAAAAAGTCTTTCTGAAAGATACTTAAGCTTTAAGCTTTCAAAACTTCTTAAGCTTTCAAAGATAGTTAAGTTTTCAAAATTTAATCATCCTTCAAAATTTTTTCAAACTTCAAATTTTGCAAAATACTCTAGCTTCAAAATTTTTTTCAAGCTTTCAAATTTTGCAAAGTACTCTAGCCTTTCAAAAGGTTTCTACTCAAGCTTGTCTTTACTCTAAAGCTAAAGTTTTTCAAATTTGTTAAGTACTAAAGTGTTTCAAAACCTACTAAGTACTTAAGCTTGTTATATACTACAGAGTATTTAAGCTAACATTTTGAGTACTGTAAAACTTAAGACTTTAAACTCAAATCATGCTTTAAACTCTACTATGTACTTTTAAGTTACCTAAAACTTAAGTACAAGTAACGTTTTTAACAACCCACGAATTTTTGAAAAATCAAGGGGGAGATTCCTTCCAGGGGGAGGGAACAAAAGTTAAAACTTTTTCATGTTACTGCTTAACTTAACTTTTTGAACTAGGGTTGCCATAAATCAAAAAGGGGGAGATTGTTGGTGCAGAATGCACCTAAGTCAAACCTGTGTTTTGATAATGGCAACATAGGTCAAAAGTTAAGTCCTTCTTGTTTTCTAACAAGTTAACCAAGTGCGCAGTGCAAGCCCTAGCAAAGGACCGCTAGGCACTGGCGAAGGAATGCCAGAGTTAAAAGCCCTAGCGAAGGACTGCTAGGCACCAGGCGAAGGACAGTCTGGAACTGAAGACCTAGCGAAGGACAGCTAGGCACCGGGCGAAGGGCAGCTCGGCATCCAAGACCTGACGAAGGACCGTCAGGCAAAAGTCCAACCAAAGGAGCGGTTGGCATCAGGTAAATTCTCCCGAGAGGAGTAGGTGAGGACGCGTTCCCCGTCGAGGGAACAGTAGGCGTCGGTTCGACCTAGGACTCCATTTTGGAGACCAAAGTCAGAACCAAGACAGCTAAGGCTGTATAAAATAAATAATTAATTGTATTATTGTGTTTTGGACTAACCCTGGATGCAGGACCGAAGGAACATGTGTCTGCAACTCAGAGAGCCTCAAAGGAGTGAGGCAGCAGCTGAGCAGGGCGCCCTGAGTGTCCAGGGCGCCCCCAAGGTGAACCAGAACCAAGTGAAGCAACATGGGCTTCGGCTGCTTATTGGGCAGGGCGCCCTCAGCAGCCAAGGCGCCCTCGTCAGCCAGGGCGCCCTCAGCACTGAAGGCGCCCTCAGGAGCCAAGGCGCTTCGCGAAGCCAAACAACTCTATCCAGCCGAGAAGACCGGGTCAACCAGGGCGCCCTCAGTGACCAGGGCGCCCCAGAGGTCAAACCTCATCCCTATTCAGGTGGGATAAAGCTTGACCGAGCTGATTGCGGATCGGGTGACACCTGGCAGGGCGCCCCCGACGTCCAGGGCGCCCTAGGGGCTATAAATAGCACCCAACGCCCAAGCCTTCAACATCAACTGTGCTCCAAAGCTTCCACGCTCTTCTACGCTCGTGCCTTGCTCCAGAAACGCCCCACCTCGAGCCGACGACGTCCCGCTGCACCGAAAAGAGTCGATACACTCCGGACGTCGGTAACGAAGAGCTAAAATAGTTTATTATTATTTTATTGCACCTTCTTTGTAATTGAGATTTTTTGTAACCTCTTTTGCGCGAATATAGAATTGCCCAAAGTAAACGGTCAACGACCGTGGGCCTTGGAGTAGGAGTCGACACAGGCTCCGAACCAAGTAAAAACCCCTGTGTCTTTGTGCTGTATATCGTAATTTTTATTTCCGCTGTGCACTTACTCTTAGCTTTCCGAAAAAGAACGATTACCGATATTCACCCCCCCCCCTCTATCGGTCTTTCACGATCCAACAAACTGATGCTTGATCAGTCGACTGATGCAGTCGACTGGTGTCAATCAGAATGTGAATCGTCAAGCTGTGACATTCGAATTCGCGAAGACCAGTCGACTGCCCTAGGGTCAGTCGACTGGTAACGGTCATTTCGACCAAGAGCTCTATTTAAGAGAGATCGATTTTAGCAGAGACTTCTTGATGAAATAAGCTTAGTTAGAGCTTATTAGTAGTCTTCTAGTGCTCAGGTGTTGTCGGGAGTTTGAGGCGAGGTTTCTCCACCCACAAGGAGCTACACAATCTAGCCGGAGGCTTTCAGGGGAGTCATCCACCGACGGATCGGGATCTTCCACCTTATGGACAGCCGTGAAGTAGGAGCTTTATCTCCGAACCACGTAAAGGTGATGTGTTAGCATTGTTTTAGTTTAGATTTGAGATTTTCGCTTGCGCTTGTTAACCATTGTAGGAAGAAAAACCGAAAAGTAGCTATTCACCCCCTAGCTAAACGACAAGGTCCCAACAAATGGTATCAGAGCGAGGTTCACTCATCTACGGACTAACCGCTGGGAGAGCAAAAGAGTCAGAGGAAGATGGACTCAGAACGTCCGCTAGGATGGGATATTCGGATTCCACCTCCATACGACCAAGATGACTTTGATTATTGGAGGAAGGGGTTGGAGACATGGTTTCAAATGGATTGGGATCATTGGACCGCATTGGAGGTTCCATTTGAAGCTCCAACGGACAAGAAGGGAAAACGCCTTCGACCTCGGTATTGGACCAAGGATCAAACGGAGGAAGCGGAGGCGGATAAGGAAGTAACTAGAATTGTATTAAATTTATTACCTCCATATATTGTGTCAAATGTAGGAGAATACAAGAATGCATATGAGCTATGGAGAAAGTGATAATTTTACATGAAAATTCGATACAAAGACAAGGAGAAGAGGAGCCCAAGGAAAAAGGGTCATTGGTCCAAGAAAAGGAGAATGACCAATCGGAGGTTAAATCAAGCTCAACATCCGAAGAGGAGGAGAAGTGGAATCGTCCACATCCTCAAGTGAGGATGAAATAGGAGAAGTCTCCATGTCATGAATTAAGGGGGAGGAAAGACCATCCTCAAGATTGGAGCAAGAAGAAGTCTCCACCTCCACCAATGCAAAGGCAAAGGAATACATAATTTATTTTGGGTGCAATCAAAAGGGACACTACAAGGACAAGTGTCCATTGGGTAAGAAAAAGGAGATAAACCCTAAACTCAAGTCAAATTCTTCGAAAACTAATATGGGTTGTAGGAAAAAGAAGGAAAATAAACATATAATTTGTTTCACGTGTGGTGAGCGTGGACACTACCACACCAAGTGCTCAAAGAAAGGAGAGATCAAGAAATTGGCGTATTTGAAGAAATTGGAAAAGAAGAGGAGCTCAAGTCAAGGGAGAGCTTCAAAGGTAAAAGGGAAGGTAAACCCTATTTAAAATTAAATCCAATTTCAAATTCTTATATGCTCGTTAAGAATAATCATGGATTTAGATATCATGATAGAAATAGGATTAATGTTGCATATCAAAACCCTAGGGAGTTCATGCATCATGATAAACCAAGAACCTTTAGACCTAAGGACCAAAACATTAATCCCATGAAGGGAAGACATATGCCTAGGAAGGTGGCTAGGTATAGGAATGTCCAAGGTGGACATATTGATTCTAGGTTTGAAACCTTGAGAGGGAAATCAAGCTTTAAGGGCAAAGCTTGATAAATTAAAAAAAAAAACCCTAGATAGATTCACTATTAGATCTAGGAGTTTAGGTATGGTGTTGGGAAGTCAAAAACCCAACAATGATAGATTGGGTTTAGATACCGATCTAAGTTCTCCGATGCCAATGAAAAGAAATATGCTAGGGTAGCATATAACAATGGCAAGAAGGAGAAGTCCAAGAATGGCAAGGGAGTATGATTTAAGGGTAAAAAAACCTTAACCAAGGACAAGGTGTCCAAAGTTAAGAAAGTTGAGGTTGTAGGCCAAGAGTCACCGGAGGTACACCGGTGTGGCCTAGTGTTTGTTGAGTCATCTAGGGAGGTGGCTAAGGCTAAGAGCTCAAGGGGGAGCTCTAGGAGCCAAGTTGGGACCCATGTTCTATGGATCCCGAGAGGATTTCTCTCAAAAGTCTAGATGGGTCATGAAGTATGCCAAAGGAGTTGGAGACGGATTTAAGTCTCAATCCTAGGGATTTGGCACATTGGGTTTGAGTATCAAGCATAAAATATGACATTGGGGTCATATTGCATGGAAATTAGTTTTCGATGTATAGATGTCATGTAATTCAATGCTGGGAATGCATTGTGGTTTGGTATGAGAAGATACATCAAGAGGAGGTCAAAACTAGGACTTTAGGTCAAGGTTCAATTGAACCATTTAGATAGTTTTGAGTTTTGTGTCAATCTTGGGATTGATGATAGATACATTTTTAAATATATTTTTTCCAAGTAAATACGGGTACCACAAATCTCTCCACAAAATTTGAGAATTTTTGAAGAATTGTGAAATTTCTGGTACATTTCAGAAAGTGGGTCAGAAATGCTGAAATCAGGGTATCAGTCGACTGCCCCACTGCCCATGGGGCAGTCGACTGATCTTCTGTAGGATTACAGTTCGAAGGCACCAGTCGATTGGTAACTGTCTCAGTCGACTGATATAGGCTGAAATTATTTTTCAGCAATTGGAAAGTGTCGTGATAATGTAAAATAAGTGTATAATCTTATGGGGGTTAGTACACTTTGTTTATGATCATTAAAGGTTAAAAGATCTATTGTTGGGGTCCTTTTTGATGTATGGCAAAGGGGGAGAAGTGTTGGGTTTAAGTGGGAAACCAAACCCGCCTTTGCAAGAAATCCTAGGTCAAGGGGGAGCTTAGGTAAAGGGGGAGCTTTGTGCTCGGTTAGTGGCAAAGGGGGAACCTTGGGAAGGTTCTTAAAAATGGTTTGTAAGTCCAATATAGGGGAGCCTTGGAGAGGTCTTAAAAATCCCGATTTGGTAAAAGTCCTAAACTCATTGGGGAGGTTTAGGTGTGGGGATGCCTTATGATAGGATTCATGCATGTTTGCATTGCATACGCATTGGCAGTATAAGTTCAAGGTGAAGCCTTGCCAACGTAAGTCCAAATGGTTCTTAGCATTGTATTTGCTATTTGTTTTCCCTAACTTAAACGTATTGCCAAACATCAAAAAGGGGGAGATTGTTGGGGCAATCTATGGTCCGGAGTGACCAGGTGTTTTGATATTTGGGCAAAGGGTTTAAGTTAGGTTCACCCTTATGTTTGATGTGTGTATTTGAGTGTGCAGGTTTGCAGGATACACATGGACTTAGTTGGATGTCTTCGGGTCCGGTGAAGGATGGTGTGAGGAGACAAGTCGTGGACTTGTATGCATCCGAGGGACCATGAACAAAGCAGGAATGATGAGCCGAGGGAAGAGGACTTCGAGGCATACATGAAGGATGGCATGGGAGACAAGCCGAGGGTTTGCATGCATCCGAGGGACGAGAGCCAAAGTCGAAGAGGGCTTAAAGGCAACAGATCGAGACTGCGGGATGAAGAGTCAACTAAGTCGTGAGGATTTGAGTGCTGAGAGAACTGTACTCAGGAAGGGAAATCCTAGGGTTCGAGTGCTAAGAGAATTGTACTCGGGAAGGGAAACCTTAGGTAGAAGTCGACTGGTGCTAGGGCAGTCGACTAAAGTAGAGCACAGAGAGATCAGTCGACTAATACTTGATCAGTCGACTGATGCAGTCGACTGGTGTCAATCAGAATGTGAATCGTCAAGATGTGACATTCGAATTCGCGAAGACCAGTCGACTGCCCCAGGGCCAGTCGGCTGGTAACGATCATTTCAGCCAAGAGCTCTATTTAAGAAAGCTCGATTTTGGCTGAGACTTCTTGATGAAATAAGCTTGGTTAGAGCTTATTAGTAGTCTTCTAGTGCTCAGGTGTTGTCGGGAGTTTGTGGCGAGGTTTCTCCACCCACAAGGAGCTACACGAGCTAGCCGGAGCTTTCCGGGGAGTTATCCACCAACGGATCGGGATCGTCCACCTTATGGACAGCCGTGGAGTAAGGTGATGTGTTAGCATTGTTTTAGTTTAGATTTGAGATTTCCACTTGCGCTTGCTAACCGTTGTAGGAAGAAAAATCGAAAAGTAGCTATTCACCCCCCCCCCTCTAGCTAAACGACAAGGTCCCAACAAGAAGGTCCCAACACCTTGTGCTTGGGCGACGCTCGTGCCGACCTGGTGAATCTCCAGTCGGCGCACTTGCGCATTCCGGGCTCGATTGGAATCTCCCCCGGGGCCCGCCTGAGATGACATGCACCCCTCCTTGGACGGCATTCTGCCGATTGGCTTGCTACTTATCCATCTCTTCGGCCTCGGCTCGGTCCTCCTGTGGGAACAAGTTGCGAGCAGTTGGGGGATTCCTCCTGGGCTCTTCAGTTGCTGGGGCGGCAGCCTGCCCCCCACAACCCGATCCGCGCCCAGGAGATGCGTGGCATCCCTGCCCGCACAGGGCTGGGGCCCCGCCTCTCCCGACTTGCCGACACTCCTCTGTGTCGTGGGTGTGGCTCTGGTGGAACATGCAATATGGTCTCCAGCGGGTCGGCAGACACCCCTGAGCCACTTGCTGCATGTGTCGTCTCTCCATTCCGGCTCGGTCGACGGGTCCGCGTGGGCTATGGATGGGCCCGCCCAGGGACCTGTTGTTCTGGGCGAGGTTGGGGGAAGCCGCGCCAACTGACTCCTTCTTCCGAGCGGCCTGCGCTTCTTCCACGTTGATGTATTTGACAACCTTCCCTAGTAGGCTATCGAAATCCTTCGGCGGCTTTCTGATCAGGGAGAAAAAAAGTCTCCCTCCTGTAGTCCTTGGGAGAAAGCATTGATTAGGACTTCAGGCGTGGCGGTTGGCACGTCCAATGCCACTCCATTGAACCTCTTGATGTAGGCCCGAAGAGATTCCTTCGGGCCCTGCTTCAGCGTAAACAAGTTGAGGCTCGTTTTGTGGTGCCTCCTACTGCTGGCAAAGTGTTGGAGGAAGATCCTCCTCAGCTCCTCAAAACTTGATACCGACCCACTGGGGAGTAGGTCGAACCATTTCTGAGCTGGTCCTGTGAGGGTTGTCAGGAAGGCTCGTCACTTTACGCCCTCCGGGTATTGGTGCAGCAAAGCAGCACTCTCAAACTTCATCAAATACTCCTCCGGATCGGTGGTTCCAGCATACTCGGGGATCGTAAAGAATCGTAGATGCCTGGGAACTGGGTCTTCCAAGATTCATGAAGAGAAAGGGTTGTGTACCAGAGTGGCCTGAGATGGGCCAGCTGGGGCCTTTCCCTTATCCAGACATGGCCCGTGCGTCTGGTTGGACACCAACGCCTCGGCCGGCATCCAATTGGCTTCGTCATCCCTACCCCGATAGAAGGACGCGGGGAAGGGAATAGAACCACCCTCAGGTCAGGCAGGCCTTCCCCGACCGCCTGAAGGCTCATGTGCCGACAGCTCGGGGAATCTGGGCGCCGAGCTACCAACTTGCGAAGGTCGTTGAGGGGTCTTCTACGCTCGGGCGGCCTTCAAGAGCTCGTATTCCTCGGGAATGACAGTCAACATGACTCGGTTGGGATCTTCCATCATGCACTTACGATCAGGCTAACAGTCCCTCCTTCTAGCACCAAATTTGATCCTGTCGCGAAGTGAGGTGGACTCCCAAGAGCAACGCGGTCTCCCGGAGGTCGCGAGCTACTGATGCTGGCTCCGATCTGCAAGGAAAAGACCGTTAGCGAATCCGCCGGAAAAAGTCCCCGGCAAGGCACTCCGACGGTCATGTCAGTCCCCGGTAGTGGAAGAGCAAAGGTAATGAAACAGTAGCAAAAGCATTATTGCGCGTACCTAGGCGACGGGGAGCGGAGAGGCTTATATAGCCAGGGGAACTGGCAGCTTCTGCCCGGCCTGCCACCCCATGTCGTAGGCGAGAGCAGGGTAGGGTGTGGCTAGTGGTGGCAGGGTGAGGCGCTGCATGCCCAAATGAGGTAAGGGGCACCGCCGGCTCGCTGACGTGCGTCGCCAGGCGCCGTTTGGCCTGGCGCAAACGCAAGTGATCGTGGTACGGGGTGGCAGGGAGATCATGGTGCCAGCGAGATACCTGCGATTTGGACCTGAAATGCGGCAACTTTGCGCCAACCCCGTACCACATTCTGCGAGTGTGCTATCAGAGAGTGGGTATGGCTGAAGGGAGGGCGGATCCCGAGGTAGGTTCCCGCCCGAATGGCCCGAGCGATATCGGACTTTGCGGATAATATCCCCGAATGACGTAGGGTACACCCCGAGTGAGGGGGGAGGCGGAGATGTAATCGATCCGCCTGCTCCGATGTCGCACGGCCGAGTGGTCGAGTTGGAGGGCGCGCGAGTAAAGGGGCACTCAGGATCAGTTTACCTGACCCGACCCCGAGTTAGGCAGCTGGGGTGTTCGAGGATTCGCCGGGTTGGAAACTTCTAGATGTCTTTGAGCAAGTTGCCAGACTCTATCGGCTCGCTTGCTTACGCGGGCCCCATGATTCACAGGGCCCCCGGGAACCCCTTATTTCTTTCCCGCCCTGACGTGGCGCCAGGCTGGCCGGCCGAGCTACTCGTGGGCTAGGCCGGGATCAATCTTCCTCTGTTAACAGAGGTAGGGAAATATATATATATATATATATATGCGCATCCAAGGCAATCAAAAAGATGCGCAGGAGACAAGTTATGTGTGCGAGGTCTTAAAAAAGGGTTCGTCCAAGTGCAAGGTTCGTCTGTGTGCAAGAGAGAAGACGTTGCAATGAAGAACATTCAAATTTGGTTCGTCCATTTACATAAAAAGGATTTGGTTTGTGAACCTTGAGAGACAATTCGATTTTCATGATCGCTTCCTGCCGACAACAAGTTTCTCAAAGCAACGTTCTTCTCCGATTTCTTCTCCGATCACTATAAGTCCTTTTCATTTTGTAAGAATTGTTTCTTACTGTCAACAATGGTATAAGAATAAGTTTGTCGGAGATGAAATCCCTTGGAATGGATAAGAACCGAGCAATAGAAATCCCGATTTTGTGATTTCTACCATCCCTAGGAAATCATGATTTCACGATTTCCCATAAACGGGTGACACTCAGGAATACCTGGGGGGATAGTCAGGACGTATCTTTCCGAAGCGAGTTGCTATGACTTGCATCCCAACTCGGCCTCCACCCAAGAAACGTTTGGGAGTAGTTAGGAATACATCTTCCTAACTCAACATCTACTCTGAAACACTCGGCGTTCTCAACTTGACAGCCCACCTGGGCACGTTTGAATATGTTCAGGAGAATTGATCCAGACTCGGCAACACTCATCCTAGCTTTAAAGCCGGTAGTCTTCAATCAGGAGACTTAACACTTGGAATCGGAGATTAGAATCGACACTCGGAGTCGGAGGCGAGACTCAACAAGACTCGGAGTCAAGTTTGGGACTCAACAATACTCAAAGTCGGGGTTAGGACTCTGCACTGGGAATCGAGATCGGGACTCGACACTCAGACTCGAGTCTAAAGGCTTTGGTTTGGGCTAGGTTTGGATTAAATTGGACAAGATTTGTTCTAATGGATCAGATTTAATCCAAAAGGCATTCGTTTGATCAAACAAACCTGGGTTTGATCGATAAGTCTGACTTAGTGGTAATGCCCAATACTATGCCCTAAAGCAATGTGTCACGATGAGCACTCAAATTTAGAAATTTATAAATGCTGAAAACCCTTGCTAGCAAAATAGAAATGTAGAGTAGGGGTCTCAGGTCGTATTTTTCCAAGGACTAGTTGAATGGATGCTTAATTCGAGCTTGCAGGTTTATTTGTCGTCGAATGTTTTGGGTTTTCTAATTGAAATGGGGGTTTTTGTGATAAGAGGAAATGACAATAAGAAATGAATTGAACTTGACTAAAGCATGGTAGGAATAAAGAAATTGCAAGAACCAAACTTAACCTAATTAACACTTGAGCAATTAAATCCGAACTCTTGAAATGAAACTTAAAGAGTTAATTGCAGGTAATTAAATTACAAAGAACGAAATTGCAAGAGAAGTAAATGCAAGTAAGGAAAATGAGAACAAATGTAGCTTAAGCACTTGGCTTGAAAGGTAATGGTAACAACTAGAACAACTTAAAGAAAGTAAATGCTTGAAACAAAATTATCCTAAATTTAGACATCCAATCAATTCATCACAAGACTTCCCTTCGCCATCACACGAAGGATGAGCTATGAACCCCCTAGCTCAAAAACCACCGAAGAAAGACTTCTTTGCTCAATTTTCCTTTGACCTTACTGTGTTGTGCTCCCTGATTGGTCAACCCGACCGATCAGGCATTCCTCTGATCGGTCACAGGACTGATTAGAGTGATCTCTGACCGATCAACCCGATCGGTAGTAGCTGAGATCCCGCGATCTTCTCCTTGCGCCGAGTGCCGACCTCGCTCAAATGCTGTCAGGAACCTTCAGAGAACCCCTCTATAGGTCTGATGGCATCAGCTCGATGAAGGCAACAACGATCGATCAGATTCGAAGGTGGTCAGAGCACCGGCGAGACCCTCGCCGAACTCCTTCAGCTGCGAAAACTGATTAGCAAACAGAACCTGAAATCTTACCTCGATGAATCGAAACCTTGAAGGCAAACAAATCTTGATGTGGTCGCGCGCGATCGGATGAAAAAAACTACAAAAGAATCGACTGAAAAACGAAGAAGAAAACGGAAGAAAACGCGAAGAAAATGAAGAATAGTGGCTGTGACACGCGACAACTGCGACCTGGGGAGAAAAACAGCTTAAATACTTGGCAACGGACGGCTGAGATCGATTTGGCTCCATCCAACGGTTGGATCACTTCATATCTGAACCAAAATCTACAGATCTTGATCAATGGTCCTGATCTACCTATCCTTAACTCGGATCAATCAGATCAGTGGCGGATGGCTCAGATCCTCCCTTTGCTTGAATGGATGGTATAGAACATCTTGAGCTTGATCCAACGGTCAAATTGCTTCTGATTTGGCTGAAATTTTCAGATCTTGATCTGTGGTCAGGGTTCACTCTATCTTGAACTTGGATTGATCAGAAGTTGACCGATGGCTTAGATCTAGCCGTTCTCTTAAATGGACGGCTCATATTAACCCGATGCTTGATCCCTCTGATCTGGATCCAATTCTGGCTCAAGTCTGGCCCAATCTGATCTAGGTCCATGATCAAATGAAACCTACAAAATGATATTCAAATTAAGTGCCAAAATACCTCAAATATAAAAAGATTTGGATTAAAAGCCAAAAATAGAGGAAATACATGAAACCTAATATAATTGCAAACTTAAGCATATAAAATATGGATCAAACATAGATTTTAGAGCCTAAAATAATCAACAAAATGGTCGTTATCACTTAGACTTAAATGAGCTTAGGTTAAAATAATAACATCAAGGCATCCCAATTATATCAGTTCTAGTGAGGACAAGGAACTAAGTTAATGCTTCAGATCCGATTTTCTCGATTAATCAATCAAGTATGTCAGTCAACTGAAGCTCCTCAAATAAAGAAAAATTATTTTTTTCATTTGCTTATGGATTTTGTGTGATTGTTCTATACATGTATCAATTGAAATGAATCAGTTTTGTTACTGATTTGTTTATTTTGTACTGACAATATTATTTTTTTAATTCCAGATACCAAGGTTGATATGCACGATGATCGATCGTGATAGGCAATGGAATGAGCTGAGGGAGTGATGTTAGTTTATCTAGTTTATTAGACTTCTATTGTTATTACTATCGTTATATACGAATAAAATTAACCCATTAACTTTATAAAAG
The DNA here is from genome assembly GCA_024364735.1 of Boesenbergia rotunda. Lineage (NCBI taxonomy): Eukaryota > Viridiplantae > Streptophyta > Magnoliopsida > Zingiberales > Zingiberaceae > Boesenbergia > Boesenbergia rotunda. The sequence goes on from JAGFNQ010002341.1 coordinate 252,730, forward strand.
TCATGTAATAAAACTGTTATTATGTAAAAATAATATTATTTTAAGAAAATTTAGGTTATATATTAACAAACTTGAACATGATTAGTTCATTCAATGATTAGTTCATTTATAAGTTCATTTGATGGGATGTATGCAATAGAATTGATCAATGTTGATTAGACTGAATCATATGAATGATGAGTGGAAACATAGTTACCACTTGATTTTATAATCCAACTCAAATTTATATTGAGTCAATCATAAATTATATACATAAGAAATACACTGAATTGCTAAATAATATGTTTATTTATAATAAATTATAGCAACTAAAAACATCATTGCTGAACTCAATGAGAGAGAGAAACTATATGAGGATAACTATAAAATATGACATCTCAAGATAAAATAAGTTCTTGAGGAACAAGAAGCTCAGGAGACTGTAAATCAGTTTATTGAATAACCTACTAATGGTTCCATAGCAAAGCATAAAAGTGATCTTGATGTTATAAGAAATGGACGAAAAATAACTCCGCTGCTAAGGGAAATTGATTAATTCAACATTAGAAGTCCTGGTATTTGAGTATGAGACATTATCATCAACTTACATTGTATGGGTTGCCTGAGAGAGAAATACAGTGGAGTTAGCTTGAGCAAACTTCGTATGTTGATAATTATGTTTGATAGTTGTAAAAAGCGCTCGAATGTTATCATGACTCAACATCTGAGGGAAATGACAAATATGATTCAGGAGCTAAAGGTTGTTAGCCATGAGTTGACTAATGAACAACAGGTTCAGACAATTGTTTGTTCCCTTCTTGATCTTGGGAAACAATAAAACAAAACCTTACTCATAGTGAAAGTATCAAGACTTTCACTAATGTCTCACGTCATGTTGAACCGAAGGCAGAGAAAATATATTTCAAAAGGATTTTTGGACAAGCTCTTGTAGCTGAAGGTTCTGTTCCATCATTTGGATCCAAGAGTAAAAAAAGATGGCTTAAGAAAGGAAAGGAAAAATAAACGGGAGTAGTGTTGCTACTGGGCAAGCCTCAATCAAGAAGAAAGGAAAGAACTATGGAAAGAAACCTATAAGCAAGCTAACTTGCTATAACTATGGCAAGAAGGGCTAACTTGCTCAGGAATGTACTGCACCAAAAAAGATAGATCCATATTTATCTTCTCTTCATGAGCATTATATTGTTAGTCTAATATTGTTAGCTGATTGTTATCCTTTGTGGTTTATAGATTTAGGAGCAACGAACCATGTAACCTGTGATCGAGCTATATACGTAGAGTATTGTCCGGCAATAGCTAGTAACAAATAGATATATATGAGAAATAATGAAAAGATGAAAGTCAAAGGAATTGATACTTCCAAACTCAACCTTTATGATAGACGTACCTTGTTTCTACATGATGTCTTGTATACTTCTGAAATTAGACGAAATCTACTTCCTTTAATAGTTTTCTTGATTTGGGTTATTGTATAAGTTTTTACAGTCATTGTGTGGAACTAACAATCAACTCTGTGTTAATAGGATATGGTTACGCATCGAATGATTTCATGGTTCTTGATGTAAAATCAAATATTAATTATGGAATTAATGGTTGTTTTTCAAGTATTACTCTTACTAGCGATGATGATGTAAATGATGAAGTTTGACATGGCATATTAGGACATATAGGACAAGAACGAATGAATAGAATAGCTAAAGAGGGTCTGCTCATCACTCATACTAAAGTTAATTTATCAATATGTGAGCATTGTCTTGCTGGAAAAGTAACTAGGAAACCATTTGGTAAGATTATTAGAGTTGAATCACCAATGCAATTAATTCATTCTAGACATAGAAGTTCTTATTTCATTATATTTATTGATGACTTCACATATTTTGGTCATGTGTATTTAATTTCTTATAAATCTGAAACATTAAATTGATTTAATCGTTATTTGAATGAAGTTGAGAATCAATTAGAATGTAAAGTTAAAATCTTACGCACTGACTGTGGAGGCGATTATTTGTCTAGTCATTTCAAGACAATATATAATGAGAAAGGTCATTAGACAGCTAACTATCCCTTGAACTCCACAATAAAATGGGGTTGCTGAAAAAAGAAATTGAACTCTTATAGATATGGTTAGGTCTATGATTGCTCAAGCTATTTGCCTATTTTTTATTGAGGAGATGTATTATTAGTTGCAATCTATATACTTAACCGAGTGTCTTCTAAATCTATTTCATCTACTCTATATGAACGTTTGACAGGTAGAAAAACAAATTTGAGTCGTCTGAGACCCTGGGTGTAAGCTGTTGATATTCATTATAAGACTAACAAATATGAGAAATTAGAACCCAGATGTAAGAATGTATCTTTCTAAAGTATCTTGATACTTTTAACGATTATATTTTCATCTGTGAGCAGAAAATGAAATCATCTCTGAAATAAAGTCAAGAGATGCTATTTTGTTCAAAACTGAGTTCCCAACAAGAGGTAAAGTTAATAAAATAATTCTTTTATTTGCAGTAGAGGAGAAGGATAATGTTCCATTATTAGCAAATTAGATATCATTAGAGATGTTTGAATCTAGTTAACCTAGTGGGAGTGATTTGTCAATGAATGAGATAGTTTCTCAACAGTCTAACCTACAAAAAGTAGTCGACAAATTATTGCTCGGAGAATGTTTGATATTGAAATTTAAACATTAATGATTCTCTTAGTTGACGATCAGAAATCTCGAATGGTTGAGGAAGCATTGAGATTTTCAATTAGAGAGAAATGGAAAGTTACAATGGATGAGAAATGAAGTCTATAGAAAAAATCAAGTTTGAAATTTAGTAGATCTTCCTTAGAGCCGAAAGGCTTATTGGGAATAAAGAGCATGTGCAGGCCCCTTGGACCTTTCCGATGGATAATCCACTAATTCTCTCTACCAATAAACTCTCGGTAGAGTAATCGAGTACAAAGAGTAGAAAAGTGTAACACCTTACACTTTTCTTTTTGCAAGTAATGTAAATAATTACAAAGAAATTCGTTACCCAACATTTTTTTAGGAGTATCTTGATCGGGCTCGAGTATTGGCATCAGTCTTCTAACAGCGGTTGGTCATAGTCGAGTTATAGCAGGGCCGCAGCAAGAAGATGGGGAAGCAAAAGATCGCACGCACTTAAGCACAGTAGTAAGAAGTGTTATTTTTTAGTCTCGAACATACTGCCCTCATAAAGGACATCTGAGGCGCTTCTATTCCCAACTGAGGTGCCTTAGATCAAGCAAAATCTTTATCTTGATTCGAATCTTGAGTTCTCGCTGCTTATCCTCTGGAAGGCGCCTCAGTTTCGAAATGAGACGCCTCAGTTCCCAACTAAGGCGTCTCAGATGGCTAAATCTCTATCAAATGTGGCTGCTTCAAGGAGGCGCCTTCACTTCCTTGAAGGTGCCTCTAGTCCCAACTGAAATGCCTTGGATACTATTCATCCGAGGCTATTTTGCAGTTTAAACCCTACAAAATCATGTTAGTCCAAAACACAATATACCCTACAAAATAAAGTTAGTACAAGTATAGTATGGACTAAATAAATTCAGTATTAAATAGACCATGTCTTTCCAAGAACAGGATCTAGTCAAGGTCTCAACTTAGAGCTCTGAAATGGTTCTAAGTTGGACCACGCCTAAAGTCCCTACTCGTGACCCGTCCTCACCGGATTCGCTCCTCCAGTGACTTACCTCACTTACCTTGTACAGATCTACTTAACTTCTTAACCCACTAGGTCTTCAGCCAACTGTCAAGTACCGTGGACTCAGCTAGATTTCATGTCAAGTCTCCACCAACCTGAGCTTTAGCTAGTTGTCAGGCCCCCCGGATACAACTAGACTTTCTGCTAGGACTCAACCACCCTAGACTTCAGTTTGGTATCAGGTTATAAGTCTTTCAATCCTACATACTTGGTAACAAAGTTAGAAAACAACTGACCTAACTTTAACCTATTTGTCATTCATCAAAACATGAGTTTGACTGTTAGTGCAAACTGCACCAATAATCTCCTCCTTTTTGATACAATGACAACCTGGGTTAAAGTTAGAAAAAAATAATAGTAATAATAGTAATAACAGAATAGGAAAAAAAATGCAATGATATATTTTAAACTCAGGATTAGTTTTTCAAGTTCAAGTTTTCTAGTCTTTAACTCTTAACCCCTCCCCCTTTAGCATTCATCAAAAGAAATAAGTGTTGGGGTTGCAATGTTGCAAACATAGACCCAGATCGAAAACATATGGAAAAGATCATAGACTTATAAGGAAAAAAAATATCTCCATTGGAATGAGCCTTTTGGGAGAGCCCAAGAAAAAAACCATGAGGGCTTAGGCCCAAAGTGGACAATATAATATCATTGTGGAGATATCTAAATTCCTTTCGGTACTAACAATTGGTATTAGAGTCAGGCTGCTCATCACCGGACTAACCGCCGGAAGAAGCACAAGCTAGAGTCATAATTCAGATCTAACTATGTAGGTTAAGTCTTGAATAAAGGATGTGTGGGCTCCCGTGTCTTGATCAAGAGGACCAGACACCAAGCAGAGAAGTCTTAGTTGCGACTAGGCGATGAAGTCCTAGTAGGTCGGGTGGACCGAGAGGCAGAAAGTCCTGGTGGGTTGTGGATCGGACATCAAACCGAAAGAGTTTCTGCTTGAGGGGGGCTTGTGGTCCATTGTTTGAGAGGGGATTGTTGGGGTTGCAAAGTTGCAAACATAGTCCTACATCGAAAATACATAGAAAAGATCATAGGCTTATAAGGAAAAAAGATATCTCTATTGGAATGAGGCCTTTTGGGAAAGCCCAAGAGCAAAACCGTGAGGGCTTAAGCCCAAAGTAGAAAATATCATACCATTATGGAGATATTTAAATTTATTTCGGTCCTAACAATAAGTAATGCTACAATCATCATCAAGAAAGTAATAACACAAATATCATCCAGGAATGATCAAAGATAGAGACTAAGTAAAAGAACGGTTCACTAGGTTGACATTTGATTTATATTCTAGGGGAAAGAAAATAAATTTAAGCCAGAAAAAATAACTTTTCAAAAGTTTGAGACCTTTAAATGAAAGATTATTTTTTTTAAAATATTGATTTTAAGGAGAAAAAGATTAAGCTATTTTGAAAAGATATTTTCAAAGCTCTAAGTCATTTTTAAGGAAAAAATATTTTTTTTTTGCTTGTAAAGTATTTCTAAAAATCCTTTTTCCTTTAAAAAATAATTTTTAGAAAAAGGGCTTTTAAGGACTTTTAAATAAAGAAGATTTTCAAGAGAATTGTTAAGAGATATTTGAACTTTCGAATATAACTACCCCTTAATTTGATACTCATTTAGGATTTCTTATTAGCTACAAGGTAAACTTCCTATCGTGTCTTAGAGATTAATCCATATAATGAAAGAGCAATTGAGTTTAAATACTTTAAGGATATACATTTTAAAGCAATATTTTCATGAAAATATTTTTCAATAACATTTCAACAATATTATCTAAGTTATTTTAAAAGGAATATCTAAAAGAAATAAAAGTGCAAATTATTGTAGTGATATTTTGGAATTGATACATACGGATGTTTGTAGACCGTTCCCTAAGGCATCTTGGAATTGTCAAACATATTTTATTAGTTTCATAGGCAATACTCTTGATTCGGCTATCTGTAGCTTATTCATGAGAAGTCGTAATCTCTGGACATGATCAAAATTTTCATCCATCGATAAAAAACTATTTTAATTTACATCCATCAAACCTATACTCCACGAAGGAGTGTACAACAAGTCTAGATCAAAAGTAAACTAAAATGTGTGGTTAAACAATGTCGTATTTAATTACAAAAAATTAAATACTATCTAGCCTCGTTAACCCCGAGGATTCAAATAAATATTACAACCATGCACATACAATCACAAACAAACATATTAAGTCATATAGTCGAATCTTATGCCTGCAACCAAAGAGTTAGCCTACACACATCCTACTATTATCCGGCATAAAATTATACATGATAAAGTGCATAAAGTAACCGAATCAAAAGCACACAAAATCGGAACAATTGGCTCTGATACCAATTGTTGGGTTTCGGTTGTGCATGGGAATCCTCTCCATGTCCCCGAATTAAAATTTCATTAATTGAAACCAATCCGAATAGAGAACAAATTCCCAAACAACCGACTCATCATCGTACTAATTGATTCGAGTGACCACTTGAACAAACTTGTTGTTCAAGCCATCTAACTCGTCCAACCAACTAGCCGTGGAATAGACGATGAATGTATCACCGATTTTTGTGTTTATCATCGGGGTCTATGATAAAAATAACATACAATATAAACATATGATAATGGACAAGATCAAAGGAACCAAAACAAGAAGTTATACCTCTCGTTTACCTCGCGATCATCTATTGTATGACCCAACCTCTTCTTGGACGTCGAGTGGGCGACGATCTTCCAAGAAACGAAGTCACCAAAGCGTCATTCTTCTCCTCTTCCACTTGCGCCGAAACCCTAACACCAATGAAGGCGTCGCCGACCACTAGGAAGAACAAGCTTCCTTCCTCCTTGTTCACGCCAACCACCAAGAAGAGGAAGATCTTCTTCCTTGCACCGGCTTTAAGGAGGATGATAGGAAGAAGGAGAAGAAGAAGAAGAAGAGAAAGATGTATCTTCTTCACCAACCCCAACCAAGCAAACCCTCTCCCTTCCTCTTGCTTGCGGCGCCAACACCACCAAGAGGAGAGCTCCTCCTTGTAGCGCCGACACCTCCTTTCTCCTTGTCGTTTTTGTACGCCACAAAGGAGGAGATGGACTCCTCCTTATCCTTGTGATCGCCGGCCACCAAGAAGTATAGAAGAAGGGAAGAGAAGGAGAAGAAAGGAAGCAAGCTTCCTTCTTTTCTTTCTCACCGTCGGCATGCCCTAGGAGAGAGAAGGGAGAGAGAGGAAGAGAGGAGAGGCTTAGGATTCTCTTGGATACCTTGGTCTCATGACACATGAGGTATTTATAAACTACAATAGGGACCATGAGGAGGAGTTGAGTCTTGGCCACCTAATGAATCAAAGATCGATCCATTAATGATGATCCAATCCACTAAAGGATCACCATTGAATTACCTCACCAACCCCCATAAATAAATATGGGCTCCACCTATTATGTGTACAAAATCTCCCCGTGTTTAAGATCTCAAATGTCCATTAATTAATTAAATTACAGATAATTCAATTAATTAATATCTAACTCCATGAGTAGTACCACTCAACCTTATCATCATGTAGGACCAAATCCACCTGCAGAATTTCCATGATGAACTTTATGAGCTCCTCAAGGGGACATCATCAACCTGACGCATCAGGCACGGTTTCCTTTTATAATCAACGACACACCATGTAAAGAATATTATTTCCCAACTTACTGGGCCTATTGATTTAACAATAAATCTCGCTCACTGGTAAATCAAAGAAATGCATATTAAGGACATGTGTCCGTTATTATATCAGGATTATGAGCATGTATACCATAATATCTGAGGTCTGATTCAATTATATAGTCAGTATAAATTGAATCACCTCTATATCGGTCCTGCTCAATACACACAAAGTGTACTAGTATATTCTATGGTCAAGATAAACCAATACTAAATTACACTACAACCATGCCAATGGTTTATCCGAAACTATCTAGGTTGTAAGCCTCTACTTATACTGTACAAGGGACTGATAACATGATCTTCTGTGTGACACCACACACCATGTTATCTACAATGTAAAGTATTAGACAATAGCATGTATATATCAAATATAAAATGCAAACAATGATTATGTGATTCTCATTCCAAAATGTAGATGTCCATACAAAAGATAGACTTTTAGTATACATCCTAACAAATATTACAGTCGACATGATAGATCAGGTGAACAACATCCAGAACCTTTTGTGAATTATCTTACTGAGTGTGAGATTATGTCTCATACCATGCCTAGTATACCCAATCAAAATGGTGTAGCTGAGCGTTGTAATTGTATCCTAAAATATATTGTAAAAAGTAATATGGTTTTCACTTCTCTACCGAAGTCTTTGTTGGGTGAGACACTCAACACTGTAGTTACCTACTTAATCGAGTACCTAATAAGATATTAACTAAAATCCTATTCGAGAGACAGGTAGGAAGCCTAGTATTAGGCATTTACATGTCTAAGATTGTCCAACTAAAGCTAAGTCTTATAGGCCTAATGAAAAGAAACTAGACTCAAGAATAGTTAGCTGCGATTTTATAGGTCACTCTGAAAAGTCAAGGAGATATAAATTTTATGATTCCTCTAAAAAATCCTTCTTTGAAATGACAAATACCAAATTCATTGAGAATAGTTGAAGTGATAAAATTAGGAAAGTAACTTTTGAGAAAAGTATTGTTGATCCTCTTGTGGTCACTACTAGTGCGATCAGTAGTGGTGTAGTTACCATACCGAACATTTTCGATATTGCGCATCCATTGAGTGTAGTGAACCAAAATATTCCCATAATCTCTCCAATGCAATTAGAAGAGTCTACCACTCAATTTGAGGTATTATCTCATATTGATGAGTACATACCTCAACCTCCTCAAGTAGAAGTACCTTTAATGCGATCCACAAGGAAACGGTGAACCACGATTTCTCGTGATTATGTTTATCTCCAAGAGCGTAATTTTGACATATGGTTCGACAGTGATCCTATATCCTTCCAAGAGGTTAAACAATGCTCTAACCATGAAAGGTGGATTAACGCCATACAAGAAAAGTTAAAGTCTATGACAGACAATAATGTTTGAAACCTTGTTGAATTACCTAGAGGTTCAAAATTCATTAGTTGTAAATGGATATTTAAAACCAAGCAAGATTCAAAGGGCAATGTCAAAAAGTATAAGGCTCATCTTGTTGCTAAAAGATTCACTCAGAAGTAAGACATTGATTACAAAGAGTAATCACATGTCTCGACGAAAGACTCCCTTAGGATAATCATGGCACTTATAGCTCATTGTGATTTGGAGCTACACCAAATGGACGTAAAGACTGTATTCCTCAATAGAGACATTGAATAGTCTATATATATGGTGCAACCAAAGGGTTTTGAGTCCTCGGACTTAAAGCACTTAATATGTAAATTAAAGAAGTCCATATGTAGTTTGAAACAGGCGTCCCGTCAGTGGTACCCAAAATTTAATCAAGTGTCCAACTCATTTGGACTTAGAGAAAACTCTATTGATCAATGCATATATATCAAGTTTAGGAGAAACAAATTTGTTATATTTGTTCAACATGTGGATGACATATTGCTTGCAAGTAATAATATGGGTTTGTTATATGTAACTAAGTCATTTCTATCTAGTATTTTTTTAAATGAAAGATCTTGATAAATCATCATTTATTTTAGGCATACAGATATGTCATGATCACTCAAAAGGTATTCTTGGACTTTCATAATAAACCTATATTGAAAATATATTTATAAGGTATGGCAAGCAAAGTTGTACACTTGATAACACACCTATGTCTAAAGGTTACAAATTCAGTTTACGGTAGTGTCCACGTCTTGAACTTGAAATAAAAGAGATGGAATAATTTCCTTATGCATTAGTTATGGAAGTCTCATATATGCACAAGTTTGCACACGACCAGATATAACATTTATATTAGGAATATTAGGCATATATGAAAGTAACCTAGGACCCGTCACATTAGAAAGTTATAGTGAGAGTGATGTGGTATTTGAAAGAATTAAAGGATACATACTTATATATCAAAGGTCAGATCACCTAGAAGTGATTGGATATTCAGACTCCGATTTTGCTGAATGCTTGGATAGCAGGAGGTCCACTTCAGACTACATTTTCATACTTACTTAAAGGATTATATCCTGGAAGAGCGTCAAGTAGACGCTGTTAGCTACTTCTACTATGAAAGCGGAGTTGATTGCATGCTACGACGCATCCAATCATGGGATTTGGCTGCGGAACTTTATCACAACGCTATAGATCATTGATGACATTAATAGGACATTAAAGATCAATTGTGATTATAAAGTCATAGAATTATATGCCAAGAACAACCGTAATTTATCAAAGTCTAAATACCCTGACATCAAATTTCTAGCGGTTAATAAAAGATTTCAAAATCGTCAGGTCATTATAGAGCACATCAGCACAGATTTCATGTTGGCAAATCTACTCACCAAGGGCTTGAGGCCTAAGGTGTTTCATGTGCATATTGTGAACATGGGAATTCTTCTTATGGAAAAAGGACTTATCTAATAAGAGTCTTATTTTCTTTATTTCTCTAGAATTTTTTAACAAACTTTTTGTTTTGTTTATTATACGTACGTAAGTTTAAAGCATTAATGGAAATTTTATTTGTTTATTTGACACGCTAAAATAAAATATCATAATTTACTATTGTGTTTAGTATTTGGTATTTATAAATATGATATAGCTTTCATTTGAAATCATAAGGCTTGGATTATTATTTGCTGCTGCAGTTTAGCATAAAGTTTTAACAAATATGATTAGACCCTTTTGAGTCAGTTAGGACCGGTTGAAAATTGACATGTACTGATCATATTCTATGTAATTTCCACACACTACACATCCATATCTTGATCTATCTCATTAATGGCATTGATATTATGATTATTGTTGAAGCTTGTTACAGACATATATATTAGTTATGACATCTTTAATCCTATATAAATGAAGTTAATGGATCCGATTGTTTAAAGAGATATTTTGTACTCATAAAGTTTGATATCAACTAAAATTTTACTTGTATTTTATATACAACTCACAAGTAGTCCAAGTGAAAGATTGTTGGACATAATTCCTATTAAATGGGCTTATTTAGTTATGTATATAAATTTGAATTGAACCCATTTAAGTGATTTACCTAAAGGTTATTGGGTTTCAGATTTTTGAATATGAGTTTAATGTGTAGAATTCTTTAGCCCGATCCGTTATCCTCTATGGCTTAGTAACAAATTGGATTGTCTGTATAAGGGATTAGTCCTCAAAAATTTAGGGCATCTCAGATGTCTCTTTGTTTCCCATTGATTAAGAGAATTTGGCTTCGTCAATCTTAATCCTCTTGAAAAATGATCCCTTTTACTTTGGCTATTTTTTTAAAAAAAAATTTATGAATTACGTAGATGATGTTAAAGATAAGGATAGTACTATCAGTTTTTTTTATTACTGTTTATTTATGCTTCATCATATTACGTCATGCTTTCATTGAAAATAAGATTCATGCCTTTTTTATTGTATTTACTATATATATATATATATATATATATATATATATATATATATATATATATATATATATATCCACGCGACTGTGGATCATAGTTTACAAAATCGCGATCCTAGATCGTACGATCCTACGATCCTACGCCAGAAATCGATCCAGAATCGCGCAGAATCGTTTTTCGTAGCAGGATCGCAGCAGGATCGGTAGGATCGGACAGAATCGGACAGAATCGTATAGGATCGGACAGAATCGGAGCAGAATCGGAACAGGATCGGTGAAAGCTTCAAGAGGTCATAATTTTTGACTCGGATTGAACCATGTGACCTATAATATATCAAATTGAAACTCGTTCAAAGATCTACAGGTTAGTTTTAAGATTGAATCCCAAAAAATATTATTTAAAGTCTTTTCAGAAGCTCAGAAGATTATTAGTCTTTTTTATTATTATTTTTTTATCTTTTACAGAGTTAGTGTTAGGGTTTTAAGATTATTTAAACATCTATTTAATTATTTTTAGTTAGTTTTTGATTAATAATATTATGTTATATCTTTTTCCTAGGTTTTAAGATTATTTAACATCTATTTAATTATTTTTAGTTAGTTTTTGATTAATAATATTATGTTATATCTTTTTCCTAAAATGATACGTTTTTAGATGTCTATTATCTAATAGGTTGACAATTAAATTGGATCATCTTGTAATCAATAGAATATTCTTGAAGTTGAACGTGATTATTATCATTATAGTGTTAATAAAAATTGTATATTCTTTTATTTTAAGGGTTTTTGTTAGGATCGTACGATTTTACGATCCGATCCTGACCGATCCGATCTTGATCCCAAATTGATCCTATGTAGGATCGCATTCTACGAATATTGCTGTGGATATTGCGTCGTGACTCAAGACATCTCTCCCATATAATGGGTGGCACCTGGAGTCATATTTTATAAGTTATTGAGGCGCATGGAGTAAATGCATGTTTTTTTTATTTTTTTATTTATTTTTATAAGTTATTGAGGCGCATGGAGTAAATGCATGGTTTTTTTATTTTTTATTTATTTTTAGAGATATATTATATATATTTACGATTTAAGATTTTAAAATTTGAGAGTTAAGTTAATTATAATGAATTTAAGTTAACAAGATTTTTTTTTCTAGGATTCAGACATTACGTACGTTTGATTCAAATTATCATATATAACCTTAGTTATGTGATTACTAAGTAATCACATAACTAAGGCAATAGGAAATAAATATAACCATTAAGCTATTTGGTTCAATTTAAGTAATCAAATAAAATATTGTTTATTTGAAGGTAATAGTCTATAACATAATATAATATTTTACCATATTGTCCTTTTAAATTTATTTAGATAATTTTATTAAAATATTAGATTAAAAAAATATTCGTCGGCGTCGATCGTCGGTATCCGTGTAGGCAGTCAATGTGCAACACCGACGGCCGGCTGTCAGCGTCGAACGCCGGCGATCGACGTAGATCGCCGGTGGCTGCCGGCCGGCTGTCGACGTCAACTGCCAACGATCGGTGTCGACTGCCGGTCGTCGGCGGTGGTCATCGGTCGCCGGTCGCCGGCGGTCGACGTCGGCGGTCGCCGGCGGTCGGCGGTCGACGTCGGCGGTCGCCGGCGTCGACGTCGGCGGTCGCCGGCGATCGACGTCGGCGGTCGCCGGCGATCACGATCGACGTGGCGGCGCCGGCGATCGACGTAGGCGGTCGCCGGCGATCGACGTAGGCGGTCGCCGCGATCGACGCCGGTCGACGGCAGTGGTCCCGGTAGCCGCCGGTGGTCAACAGCGGTGGTCGCCAGTCGTCGACGTCGACCGCCAACGATCGGTGCCGATCGCCGGTCGTCGGCGGTGGTCGTCGGTCGACGGCGGTGGTCGCCGGTCGACGGCGGTGGTCGTCCGGGTGGTCGTCGGTTGCCGGCGGTGGTCGCCGGTCGCTGCTCGCCGGTTGTCGGGGGTCGCTGGTCGACGACGATGGTCGCCGATCGACGAAGATGGTGGTCGGCCGGCGGGTGTCGTCGGTCGTCGGTCGTCGGTCGCCGACGGGGGTCGCCGGTCGCAGGCAGTGGTCACCGGTCGTCGGTCGACGGCGGTGGTCGTCGGGTGTCGACGGTTGTCGTTGGTCGTCGTCGTCGGTCGTCGGCCGCGAATAATACTTTCGGAAGTTAATAAATTGTCATGGTTATTTTCTTTTTTAAATGTAATATTGGAGGATAAATTTGGAAAGATAAATTTCATAACCTAGAAATCAAGAAAAACCTTACTTTCCTAAGGTTTTCCGATTCCTTGTTACATGACCATTTTGCTGACGTGTCGGACATCGATCATTACTTAGGAATCGCTAATTATCTAAACCAAATAAGATTTTCGTTGATTACCTTGGATAGATAACCAAAGTTATCAAGGATAACCCCAACCAAACGCACCCTTAGATTTTAGTGTTTAAGATAAATAAATTTAAATGCTGACCATGCAGTATATTATATATATTTAGCGTTTAAAATTTAGAGATTAAATTATAATGAGTTTAAGTTAATAAGATTTTACTTTAAGGTTCAAGCTTCCCTATTGGGTTATAGTATTTAAAATAAAAAAATAGATATTGACGATGTATATTATTTTTATTTAGGATTATATAAGAAAATATTGATTTTAAAAAATAAAATAAATAAATAAATCGAGACGCCTCCCATCACTATTTTATTTATAAAAAATTATGATGGTGCCTCCCATTATATGGGGGCGTCCCTATGTGCCGGACGAGATATATATATACATATATATATATATATAATTAATGCTACGCTCAAGAAAAAAATTTAAAGAAAACTTTAAGGAATGACATAGCATTGCAATTACAGTGATCTCAAATGGGTTCACGGTTCACCGTGCCTTCCAGAGTATAATTTAATTCAGAGCGGCGGTTGGAGGTCACCAACGATATTCGAGTGGCAATTGAACATGTACATGTTGATTGTCACGTTATCTATTAAGATTTTCTTTAAATTATATATATAGAGAGAGAACTGATCTGCTCGGTGGCCTTCGACCGTCGCCCCGAACAAAACTATAACCCAGGGGGTGAGCGATGAACCCTAGGGGGTACGGTAAACCCGTCGGCACTGGGTAACGCCTGATCGGTCAACCTGACCGATCAGGCAATATCACGTACGCGGTTCGCAGCAGATCAAAATCGTATATATATATATTAAATTTACATTCCTTTGTATGGGAGATCTGATAAGGTTTTTTTTTTTTACCCACTGAATATTGATGCTAAGCAAGTAAATATTCTATATCGATATCAACTTTGTCCATCCCAGATTGGTCAGAGGTCCACAAGAAAAATCTATTGAGAGAGAGAAAAAGAGAAGGACGTGGAAAGACGAGGAAGGATTATTTAAGGGGAATGTTGGAGCAATGACAATTTGAAATTGTGATCAATTTAGACCGAATTATTATTATTATTTGATAATAATAATAATAATAATAATAATAATATAAGTTAGATTTGTTATGTAAATTTAATATACTCATATTATATATTTTTTATTTAAATTATTTATTTTATTTTATTCTTTATTTATATTATATTTTTATTTAAATCTTTATTATTTTATATTTTAGTCTATTTATTTTACTTTATTCTTTTTTAATTTTATATTTGAAGCTAGTCTCTAACCTAGCTTTGGATCTTGGAAAAATAAAAGAACTTGATATATCAAATCTATTATATTTTATATATCTTTTCTTATTTTATTTTTTTATATATTTTTTATATTTTACATTTTCACGTAAGAAAAGGACTCCTGAAATAAAAATATTTTGGTCCCAAAGAGGGCTTGAAATGAAATATTTTAGACTTTTTTAGGCTTCAAAATGAAATATTTCAAGCCCAAAGAGGACCCGAAATAAATTTATTTCAGACACTCTTTGGACTTGAAATAAAATCCAATCGATTTTTAATAATTTTTCCGATGATATCTAATAAATCTTAATTTACACATATACATTTAATTTTAATTTTATTTTATATATTTATAATATATATATATAATTCTACCAACTCTATTTCTTTTTTATATTTTATATATTTTTTCTCGTTTTATTTTGTGATATTTCCTTATAATCCT
Source organism: Boesenbergia rotunda (assembly GCA_024364735.1). Classification (NCBI taxonomy): domain Eukaryota; kingdom Viridiplantae; phylum Streptophyta; class Magnoliopsida; order Zingiberales; family Zingiberaceae; genus Boesenbergia; species Boesenbergia rotunda. The sequence goes on from JAGFNQ010002341.1 coordinate 268,175, forward strand.
GAAATAAAAATATAATATGAATAAAGTATAAAATAATAAATATAAAAGAGAGAAAGATAAAATAAATATATAAAGAGATAAAAAAAATAAAGATATAAATATAAAATATAGAAATACATAAAAAATAAAATATAAATATTTAAATATTATTTATAGATTAAAAATATTAGAAATAAATATAATAGAAATTAAAATAAAATATAAATGTAAAAAAAATTAAGACAGATAATAAGATATAAAGATCAGAGATAAAAAAGGACAATTTAAATATGCTACAATCTCTACATGATCTATTATTCCGTGCCAAGTGGCACGACACGAGAAGATCATTGTTAGTAGTTAGGATTAAGTTTTGACATCATAATTATCTTCTCCTAGCTCAACCATATCTAGTGATATCAAGTATTAAGAAATTCAAATATCCTAGGTCCATTAGTGAGTTTTAGCGAAAATTCACTGATAGACTTAGAAAAATCCGATTGTAACAATTTCAAATATTTTGAGTTTATAGTGTTGCAAAAACTCATATTGTACTATCCAATTTGTATTTAGAGGTTTTATAGATATTTTCAATGGTACGATACGTTTATACTTGTTTAAAGATAAATTAAATTATATTATTTTTTCACATTAATATTTTATTTTAATTTCTATTATATTTATTTCTTATATTTTTAGTCTATAAATTTTATTTATTTATTTATAATTTATACTTTCCTTATTTTTTATTCTTTATGTATTTCTATATTTTATAATTATATCTTTATTTTTTTTATCTCTTTATATATTTGTTTTATCTTTCTCTCTTTTATATTAATTATTTTATAATTTATTCACATTATATATTGTTTTACTTATAATATTTATTTTACTTTATTCTTTATTTTTATTATATTTTTATTTAAATCTCTATTTTTTATATTTTATCTATTTATTTTAATTTATCTTTTTAAATATATATATATATATATATATATATATATAAAGCTAGTGTCTAACCTATCTTCAAATCTTGGAAAAACTAACAAAGGACCTGATATATCAAAACTATTATATTTTATATATCTTTCCTTATTTGTATTTTGTTTATATTATTTAATATTTTACATTTTCACTCCTAAAGAAGGCCCTTAAATAAAAATATTTTAGTCTCTAAAAGAACCTAAAATGAAAAACTTCATGCCCTTTTTGGGCCTGAAATGAAAAATTTTAGGTCACCTTTGGACTTGAAATAAAAATATTTCAATTATAAAAAGAGTTTGAAATGAAATATTTTAGACCCACTTTGGGCTTGAAATGAAATATTTCATACCCAAAGAGGGTCTAAAATAAATTTATTTTAGACTCTCTTTGGACCTGAAATCTAATCTATATTAATTTATATATATATAAATTTTATTTTAATTTCTATTTTATATATTTATAATATATACCATTCTACGAACTCTATTTTTTTATATTTTATATATTTTTCTTTTTTTATTTTTTTGGTATTTTATGATATTTTATATTTTTTTATATCCTTATTTCAGGTCAAAGAGTGTTTGAAATTAATTAATTTCAGATCAAAGAAGGTCTAAATAATTATTTATAAGATAATCTTTTAATTATTTCTTAATCTTTTTACAATCACAGTAAAATATAATAAAAACTTCGAGATGGGTCGAATTACCAGGCAGGAAGAGATATATAGGGTGAGAGAAGATGAGAATATCTACGTCCGAATAATAATTTATTATTTTAAAATCAAATTATGAAAAGATTTTTCAGATATCTCGAAAAGTAAACTACGAGAAGGAGTTATTGACAGGAGAGATATAAGAGGAATAAGCTGATTTGATATGCGCTTTTTAGTAAAAAATAAACTATAAATTTTTTTTTGATAAATATGAATTCTCACATATATTTTTTTTTGTAAAATGCAGAAAAAATTATGATATGATCTAATGGAACTTCACAAGTTTAGTATCGTATGAACTTGGTATGAATGTTTAGTTTAGAAACATGAAATTATACGAAAACGATCTACATTGAAAATTTTAAAAATAAGCTCAGAAGGGTAGTTAATTTTAATTGCTAATATTAATTTTACTTGTATGAAAGTTGCTTTTAAAATCATAACTTTAAAGCAAAATTAATTCAGAGAAAATATATAAATTAATTAATTTAAACATTATATAAAAATTAATGTTGATAAAAAAATATAATCAATTAATTTAATTTTGAATCCAAAACTAATTTGTAAATAAATTCAAATTTAATATATCTGGAATCCTAGAAAACTTCATATTCAAATTTATCTTGAAAATGTCAAATAATTGTGCATTGGTAGTTAAAGTTCAATTTCAACATATTATTATTTTTCTATATTATTATCATGTTGAAATGTGTGAAAATGAATTGGAGGGCCTAGAATTGCCCAAACATCAAAGTGATCATTTTCGACCGATTTTAGAAAATCATCACTTTGATTGGGGATTTTTTTTCCTATTTTACCGATTTTAGAAAGCTTCCTTATAAAAAAACATATAGAAACTATAAAATGTAGTGAATTGCGAGTTGGAGTATAAAATAAATAAATAAGCTTCATTCCAATTGGTTATTTTAAATCAGGTTTAGATGATTCTCTTTGAAACTAGATAAATAGTTTTATCAATTGACAAATTTAATGAAAAAAAATCACATTTAGAAGTGATTATCTTTTAATAAAATTTAAAAAGTTTCTCTAAACCATGCTTCTCGTTAATTAATAAATCAATAATGCAACCACTAAACCATATCTCTCGTTAATTATTGAGTGTACTCGATCTAATCGTTATCATTATTTTAAAAGGAAGCTCGAAAGTAGTTCACTCGCCCTACTATTGCCACATCAATGGGTCGCCTATATATGTTGATTGGTGATGCAAAGTTGTTATGATCGGTACAGTGAAGGTACCTCTAAGAGAGGCAGGAGCCTGACCTGCCTGACCGATCAGGCAGAGGGATAATTATATAATTATATATAATTATAATTATATATATATATAATAATTATATATATATAATTATTATATATATTATTAAATATATATAATAATAATATATTTAAAATTATTATTATTATTTATTTTAAATAATAATCATTTAAATTGGTAAATAAAGTTGAAAATAAAAAATATATATGTATGAGATTGAATATGTGAGAAAATGTATATGTGACATGTGGACCCCACAAATAATAGGGGTTGAATGTTAAACGAATGTGAGAGAATGAAGATGTTAATGTTAATGTGTATGTGGCATGTGAGTCCCATGCTTTTTGATGAGGTGGTGGGTATTATAACGTGAAAGGAATTAAACGGTTGCGGATGCCTTAAGGTATGATAGACTCAAAGAGGAGTCGGTCGCTAGGAGAGCCAAGATTTGAGAAGCAAGTTAGGATGCTAATAGGGGCAGTTACTAAGGTGTATCAGCCATAATAGGTTGAATTGGCTGACTCCTATATGATGTTGGATCAGATAACAGATGAACTTAGGATGATCAGTCTAGTCCCACGAAAGTTTTCCATCGGTCATCAGGGTAAATCGAGAAGCGCTCGTAGTGGGCGATCTAGAAGCCCAACGTCTCAAAATTTGTGCCTCATTTGAAGGAAAAATTTCTATAAAATATATTGTAGTAAGGGATCGACCTGCGGTGGGCTAATATGGGTCCATTGGTCTATCTATTTATTTGAGAAAATGTGAAATGAAGAATAGAAATGGGCAAAGGAATGTGAAGTAGGCAAGGCATGTGCTTAGGTAGGCCAAATAATGTTCAAAGCCCAACTCAAGCAAGCTGTTACACACAAGTGGCTTTTGATTGCTTCCAGCATTTGGTTCACTATTATGTGTACAAAGGGAGATAAAAATGTTAGACAACGTGAAATTCAACGTGAATAACATGACATTTCAATTGAAGCGATCCTCGATAGATTCATCATGCCCCCAGGTTATAATTTAGTTCAGGGTGACAGCCAGAGGCCGCCGGCGGTGTCCAAACAACAATCGAATGTGTACACGAAAAATATCATATCATTCACGTTGAGTTTCACATTGAAATTTCACGTTGTCTATCATGGCTCAAGGCGAGCGCTCACTAATGGCGTCCAAGTTGGGTCAGTTAGTCGGTCCAGAGTCACATGGTCAGAGTCACATCGAAATCAAGTGCTCTCCATCTGAACCATGAAGTAGTGAGACTTACTCTTAAGAATGACAGAAGCAGTACAAAGTATTGATTAGGGTGGTTGATCCCGCTGTCGCACGGGCCATCATGGATAGCCTCGAATGTCAATGTACAACGTATCTGAGATTGTTGCAATGAAGTTTAATCTTAGGGGGCGTTTGATTTGTTTCATTTTCTATTTTCATTTTCTAAAAAATTATATTTTCTCATTTTCTGAAAAATGACTTTCTTTCATTCTCTAGTTTTCCAGAAAACGCTACATCTTTTTCTGGAAAACAAGGCTGAAAAATACAAACCAAACACGTTTTCCAGAAAATTACATTTTCTACATAAAATGAAAATGAAAAACAAGTCTACCAAACGCCTAAGATTTGGGGATTTTTTTTGGGTAATGCAGAGCTCTGAGGTTTAAGAACTGGTATTAAATACAGAAATTTAAGGGGTTAAAATGAAAAAATTCAAAAACTAAGGGCCTGATTGAGATTAAATAAACTAGGAGGGCTTTATTGCAAAAAGTCAAAACTATATTAAAAGCCCTAACATTTCCTCTCTTAACCCCCCCCCTTCGTCTCTGCCCCGACGCCGCAACCAGCGGCGCCGACTGCCGCCGCTGCGCCTCCCCTTCTCCTTCTACTTCCTCTTCCTCTTCTTCTTCTCCTTCTTCTTCTTCTTCTTCTGGTTTCGACACCCATGACGAGGCGCTGAGCGCCCGTCTCCTGAACGCGTCGCCAACTCCCCGCCGCAAGCCCTAGCTTCTCTTCATTGCCGCCGCATGATCGAGCAGCCGCGGAAGCCACGCGACTCCTCTCCCTCACGCAACAGCCAAAGCCGCTGAGCCCTAAGTTCTTCTTCCTCCTTCTCTTCGACGCCGCGCCTCACGTCGCCGTCCCATGTTGCTTGCACCGACCAAAATCAGGTAAGGGTTTGTTTGAATTTGTTGTGGACTTAGGAAGCAATTTGTAAGAGGTGAATGGGTGGCAAGAAGTCTTTGATCCTAATTCTACCATGGTTTTCGTTTGCTGCCATGAGCCCGAGGAGAAGGGATGGTAGGCATAGTGTTTTGTGCGTTATATTTACTTGTGTTATCCTAGTGTTGTTTTTTTTTCCTTGTTGTTTGTATAATTCCATTCCACTAAGTCTAGTGCTTAGGGTCATGAGATTGTGGTACAATTATTTCTATTAGATTCATATGCAGTTTTTGGCTCGAGGATGTTGTGTTGTATTCGATTTAACGGAGTGTTCTAGAGTGTTGTGTTGTAGTGTGAAGATGCGTCAGGTGTGTTGTATTTCTTCACTTGCTACTGCGAGGAAGTTTTGATCTGGTTTATGCTGATGATTTGACTAGATCAATAAGATTAGCGAGGAAACTATTTATGGATATAATGGTTGAGAGCTAAGGTAGTATTAGACTTAATGGAGATTAATCCTAGATGGGATAAATTTTGGGGACTAAACCTATACTTGAATGTAGTCCCAAATTAGTGTGAGTTAATTATTTAAATAGATATAATTAAATAGAGGTTGTGATTAGGATTTGTTCTAATAGTGTTTAGTATTTTGTTTAGCTAATTTGTTAATTTTATAATTAGCTAAACTTTATCATTGGTACAGGACCTTGAGTTGGACTCGCACAGTTAATCGTGGGAGATTTATTTGGACACGTTCTACATAAAAGGCAGGTACTTCTCCTTTGTGTTCTTGTAGTTCTTTTATCTTAAATGCATGGTTTGTTATGTCTGAATAAGCCTGTTTGACCTTGTTCTTTGCGTTGATTATTTTATATCGTCCGTTGATACTTTCTGTGTTTGACCTTCGAGTTAATTCGTATTTTGTATTCGTACAGTCTCTCGTTGATTTTCCATTCTGTAAAGTACCGCTCGTACGCGAGTACTTAGATATTCATTAAACACCACTAGGATAGTTGGTATTAAAGACACTCTACCTAGTAGTTTAGTTGCATATTCGTTGGTTTCTGGTTGGTTTCTGACACTTATTGTTTATATCGTTACATCGTTGTTATTCGGATGTTTATGCATTTTGGTACCATGCACCATACCTGCACCGTTGCATACTGATGACTGTTGGGCTTCCATATGATTAAGCCGTCGTCAGTCATTTAGTTGCTTCACCACTCAACCACTTGTTGTGGTAGTTGCTAGAGTGCGAGTAACCGTCCTGTTATGCCACACTCGACCACTCATGTACGGTGGATGTTGGAGTTGTAGGCAAACAGTTGACACTCTCGCCGTTGTTTTCGAGGGATACTAGAGTTGTTAGTGGCTCCCGCTTTATCTTGGGATTTTTGAAGTAGTTGGCTCCTCAGCATCCTGTCCACTCAACCACATATATCAGTGGTATTCGTTGGAGTGTGTACAGTTGTCACAGCCCTATCCACTCGGCCACACAGATATAATGTGTTAGCAGCTTGACTGGCGTCAGGGGTGGCACATGTCATTGCATCATATACATCTATTGCATTTATGCATTTTCTTGTGTTTGCTGCATTTATATGAGTTATGATTGTTGCATTTGGTTGACATGCATGTATGTTTGATACTATGTCATCTCGTATGTTTCACGTTGTTTTATACATGCTTAGATGTCCTCTGTTTCTTAGAGACTATACACCGTTGTTTCTGTTACTTGTTATATCTTTTATGATGTCATGCATTTGTCTACTCTTATACCCGCAGAGTCCGCCCGGACTTAACACCCCTACCTTCTACTTTTGTTTCAGGTAGCAGATAGATGCATTATATGGAGCCAGGAGAGGATCTAGTTGTCAGTTCCACCATGTCAATTTAGTTTGGAGTTTGGTTTAGTGTCTATTTTATTTCCGTATTTGATTCCTGGATGGGTATTTATTTTATTTATCAGGTATCGTCTTAATAGATTTTTGTTTATACCTTATTGGTCTAATAAGTTCGATTTTAGATTTACATTGGAATTTTATTTTGTGTACGAACTCTCTGCTATTTATATTAGCTGTCTGGTATGTTTCTGTTTATCTTTCTTATATCAGTTGTGTATTATTTTCCAGTTTTGATGGCTGAGCCATCTTATGTGATGAGTATGTATTATTTATCCCAACTTGTCCGCCGTACAGGGTAGATGTTGTTCAATTTTCGAATAAGCATATACCTCTGAGGGTGTGACAACCGAAGTACTTGATAATGTAGATTCCGAACATTATCCAATAGGTCGTCTACTGAATGTCCGCCAACCACCATTCGAGTAAGAACAGCTCTCAAATTTTCCTCACTGTTAAAAGAAACAAATATTTGCAACACATGCATAGAAGTTGTGGGGGGATTATTTACACGCTAGTCATAGCATCCGGATTAAAATTTTCGTAATTTATCTCCTCCGTATTGGATCTAGAATAGGTTGGCGGGGCGCAGAAGGCGAGTGAATCGCCTTTTGCCAACTTATGAGAGGATTACTTAACCTCACTGTGCATGATTAAATGAATGACAGATTCATACATTACATTACTAAACCTACTAGACAAACACCAAAAAGATAGGGATTGTAATTGACCTGAAATGTCGATAAGGACAATCGTGGTGATCACCAACGCTAGGAGTTGAAGAATAAACTGTTTGGCAAGCGTAAGGAATGTAATCCTGATTGAGAAATGAAAATATCGAGTTAACCAATCATCCTTGTTATAGAGATATTTGTTGAGCGAGATGGCATACTGTTTTTTTTCCTTCTTTTCCATAGTTGTGCTATTATGCATATTTTTTGTCAAAACGTTCGTCACCAACCTAAGCCAGACTGTAATAGCTAAATGAGTATAAGATATTAACATAGAGAATAAGGTGCAACAAATCATTGAGTATGAATTAATACCAGAGTAGCTCTGAATAATACAGGTATTTCTATATCAAGGGCACCTTGCAAAATTGGTCGTACAACACTACCATTGTCTTGGCTAGAATTAGGATTATCTCAATAAAGTATCAGTCAGGTATGATGAACTTCAAAACCTGTAAGAAATTGCAGTTGCTAGACAATTAGATTACAGGTCCAATCATTCATTAGACAACCTATATAAGTCTTCAATTTGCTAGTTTCGTGTGAGGAACCCATTCCTCTTCATCATATTGCAGTGTTTAAGAAATTGCACGTCTGACATAGCAATTTATCTGGATGAAGATACAATAGTACAATTGATAAAGGAAGCAATTCATACAACCTTCTGAGAGAATTCTGATTTCCATAATAGAAGAGCATCTTACACCCTGTGAAATTGCAAACGATTCACAACAAGACAGGTTTCAGAAAATCTCAAAGTTACAATCACAGGAAAAGACATGACAAACTTCAAATATTCCTAATTGACTATCTGATTGCCCTACGTATTTATCATAGTTACATTGGACAAGTCACCATGTGTGGTTAAGACAAGGGACTTTGCAGATGAGTTAGTTTCGGAACTTGTAGTTGAGAGCAAGTGCTACAAACTGAAAAGACAAGTTCCAGAACAATTTTATACAAGTTGTTAATCACATCTTTTAGAGCTTGAAAGAATGAAGATGCTAAATTTAACATGGACCTGATTCATCGGGACATAAGCAAAACCTTTTTGTAAGAATAGCCCGCCTTCAGAAACAAGTTCTGGCCACTTCTTCAAAAGGTACCTACATAATAGATACACGTCAATAGAAACGAAAGGAGACCCTTGTGCTAGAAGAAAAGAGAATACTGATAAAAAAGAAAGTAAAAGAATAGCACCTTTAAAAAGAGTGTATCAGCTGCAAATAATAAAAAGAAAAAAAAATCCAAATTAGTCAACATAACATAGAGAAACCTATAAATGATTGAGCAACCAGTGTGCTTCTTACTTTCAAATGGAACAAAATTTATAATTAGTTCTCTATAATTTAATAAAAAAATTAACTAAACCAAAACAAATTCATCAATAACACCAACCAAGCCTTCATCTCACTAAATGAAATCAGCTATATGGATCCTCCTATCTCATTGGAAACCAATACAAATTCATCACATAAATTTTAAGATGACTTATTGAACTCCAATATTGTTCATTATAAGTTATTAGTAGTATCCCAAAAGTGAATCTGATAAGTAATAGCAATAGAACGTGCAACTTGGTTAAGATTTTCCTTTACGGCCTGATAATTTGGAACAAAAATGTTTTCTGATAAAACCATGGTAGCAGAACACGAGAAACATGCATCACCATCCAAAAAAAAGTCTCAGAAATTTAGATTGTCTTGTAATAGGAAACCAAAAAGTTGTTAAGGGGAAGTCCAATGCAGGTGCGTACTAAAACATGTTTCGTAACCATGCATAGTAAAAAAATAATAATAATAATAAATCAAATTTATTACAGCACACATACCACACGCATACAAGGATACATCTCATGTAGACATGAGCGCAATATAAAAATTTTACAGAAATAAATTTACGCTAGGTATACCTGACATATGACGTGAAGCGAGAATAGCATCAACCAAGCGACACTCAGAAGCCTCACCTCTATTCGTATCCATGCAAAGCGATCGTCCAGATGACTTCGGAAATCACGAGTTCCGTCTCCACGAACGGTACTAGCCATTCGTGCGAAGACGAAACGATCCGAGAGAGGAATCTTGATTCGATTCATGTCCGGCAACCGAAGCAACCCGACAACATGAAACCAGATGAACGGTGAACTTGATGCCGCTGTTCGGAAGGTGTAAACCCGCTATCGATGAGGGACAGCAAGTCCGGGACATCGAATGCCGGAGGAAGCCAACGGAAAGTCGGGACAACCCAAAAGATGGGTTTTCCGGTGGTGGACTGCAGTCCGCGGCTGCTGTTCCTTGCTTGGGCAGCAGCTGTCGGCGTCCCACGCCAGCTGTAGAGGGCTCCGGACGTTGGTGGCTAGTGGGCCACCAGTGGGTGGTCCGGCGGTGGTTGGTCGGCTGGCGAAACTGTAAGTATCCCAGGTTAATTTTGATGTGATGAACCAAGCCAAGTTAGGTCCTGTGTGGTTTGATCATTATATCTAAATGAGCAAAAGTTTAAGAGCACAAGAAGTCGAGCGAAGACGCAGCAAACAAGAAGGATGGCACGGGAAAGAAAGCCGACAGACTCAGTGCATCCAAGGGACACAGAAGCTGCGAAAGAGTACACCAGTGGAAGAGCGTACGACGTCTGAGGAACGAGAAGCCGGGGAGGAAGGTCGTTCGAGAAGAAGGTCGAAGTTGAGTTCGGATGAGCTCGACTGTAAACATTGTTGTAAAAATCGGCCTAGGCGGCCGCCTAGGCGCTAGGCAGCACCCACCGTAGCGCCGCCTAATGCCGCCTAGGCGCCGCCTAGGCGCTAGCGGTAGTCCTCCGCCCGACTACCGCCTAGCGATTTTTACAACCTTGACTGTAAATGATCGAAAATCACCCAAGCGAACGAGGACGGAAGAAAGTCAACTCGGATGTTGACTTTGCTCAGCTACGGGTCTGGGGCGCCTCAATTGGCTTTGAAGGCTCCTCAGACCATCTCAAGCAATTTTGCGCAAAAGCGCAACTGAGGCGCCTTAGTTGGTACCCGAGGCGCCTTAAGTTGGAACTGAGGCATCTCGATCGGAACTGAAGCGCCTTAGATCGAAAAATTATTAAAAACTACCGTTGGCTGTCGTGGATAAAATCTATCCAACTGAGGCACCTCAATGTCACGTCAGCACAACGGTATTATCTTGTTTTGGGCTATAAATAGCCCTCTAAAGTAGGATTATTCAACAACAACTAGTAATCAATTTCCTAATCTTTCTCTGAGCTTTCAAGTGTCTGTAAGAGGCTTCCCCGCCTACAACGAAGGAGTATTTTATTGAGCTATTCACTTCTTAGATTAGCAACCTTCCCGGTTGCAACCAAGATGGGTTGACATTAGCAGGAAGTCTCGGTAGGTCTAGAGAACCAGATACCGAGCAAGTGGAAGTTTTGGTAGGCCTATCCGATGCTAAGCAGTGAAGTCCAAACAGATTTGGGAGACCCGATGTTTGACAGGTGAGGGAGGTAAGTTCCTGGAGGAGAGTGATGTGAGGTTGTATCCTGATGGGACAGCCTTAGGCGATAATCCAACTAGAGAAACCTACGGAGGTTTCTCAATTGAGATTAGGGCAGGTCCTACTATCACTTACTCATGCATACCATATATGTTTCTGTGCTAACTCTATTTTGCAGGGTTAATTCTTAATATATTATTCGTGTTGTGCTAACAATTTCATGCAGATCAATCAAAGAAAGTTGACCAAGGGTTCGACCGACTGAACAAGTGGATCAATCGACCAAACCAGCCAGACTGTGCCAAATTGGGAAGAATTCAGGCGGTTTAGTCGACTAATCATCAGGATCAGTCGACTGAACCATATTTGGTACGGCGTGGCTACGCGGATGGAAGTCTTTTCCGTCAACTAATTCGGAGGATCAGTTGACCGGATGCATTTATTACAGTGCCAGCCGAGCGGAGCAAAGAAGGAATGGTGCGGGGTTTGATCGACCAAATAGGAGGTTAGTCAACCGAAAGGATCAGTCAACTAAACGGTTTTTCAGTTGACCGAACCACGCCTATAAAAGGAGCTCAAGACCAATGCACTAATCATCTCTTCCACTCGCTCTACTCTCTTCCTGTGTCGACGAACCACTCACGCTCTGCTGCAACGACGTCGAAAAGCTCTTTGACACTGCGCATTCAACATCTACTCTACATGTCGGTACAAGCTTTATTATTGCATACTTGTACTTTCATATTCAAAGGGAGTTAGTATGTTGTTACTAACTTCATTTGCATCTTGTACGATATTACTTTCTCCGAAAGTTTTTTGGAGAAAGAATTATAGTGAATTGCCCATCGAGAGCAGTCGAGGAATGCAAGGCTTGGAGTAGGAGTCGTTGAAGGCTCCGAACCAAATAAAAGAAAAGCATCTCTGATTTTCCGTTGTAATTCTTTTTGTCTTGTTCTTTTACTTTAATACAAAAAAAAACTTTTACGAATGATCGAGATTCATCCCCCCTCTCAATTTCCAACGATCCTACAATTGGTATCAGAGCAAAGCAGCTCTGAAAAGATCTAACGATCTTTCTTTGCATTATTTTTTTTCTTTTCTATTTAGCATTTCTTTTCTAAGACAAAAGTCTTGGAAATTTTCTTGTATTTATTTTTTGTATTGCTAGAATGTCGAACTCCCACTTAGAATGGTAAAGCACCGTCCGACCTCCCTTGTTTAACGGCGACGACTTCAGCTATTGGAAGAAACACATGGAATGCTTCCTGAAAGGTCGACATCGATCTCTGGTTCAATATCAAACGGGGCAACCCCCCCCCCCCCCGACAGAAGGGGGAGAAATTCTGAAACCGGAGAAGTGGATGCCAAAATTGAACAGACAAGCCCATATCAACTACAAAGCAATAAACACACTACAATATGACCTAACAAAAGAACTCAACCTAGGCGGGTCATTCGACAACGCTAAGTAATTATGGGACCGATTAGTCAAGCTCCATGAAAGGACGGACGACTTAAGGTAACAAAGCGCGATTTACTTTTAAACAAACTATTTAATATTAAGATGTTGCTGGGAGAAAGTGCTACCCAACTCCACGCTAGAATAAAGTACATCATCAATGGTCTCCACTTAATTGGCCACCATCTCGAAAACCGAGATATAACAAGGTACACTCTAAACTCATTCCCTCGAAATGCTTTATGGGCATCAATGATAGATGCTTATAAGGTTTCGAAGGACCTTTCAATTATTAAACTAGATGAACTTTTTTGTGAGTTTGAGGTACATGAACAAACTAACCTTGGTCTGGTTGAGAAAGGTATTACTTTGTATGCAGAACAAAGCAAAAGCAAGAAACTAAGGCGAAACCAAAGTTTGAGTATGAAATTGAGTCAAATTCAAACTCAGTCATTTAAGAAGAACTAGCAAACATGGTTCGAAGAATGTTTGCTAAAAAGAAAACCAAGAAGAACCCAAAAAAGTTTCCAAGTACATCAAACGTACTCAAATCCACTACAAGAAAAATACTGATTAACAACGGTCTTTCACCGTTGTCGTAAGCTAAAAACACTATTGTTAAATGTCGTGTTGTTAAAAGGGGTGTTCAAAAATAACAGTTAAAAATTGTTGTCTTTTAATGTGATCGACAACAGTTTAACAATAGTATTAAATCATTATTTTTGTATGATTTAAACAACAGTTTGACAACAAATAAAAATTGTTATCTTTTGTTTGAGGCAGACAACAATGAACAATAAAAAACCATTGTGCTTCAATTAAAAAGCAATAGTTTTACAACAATTTAAAAGTATATACATCAATATATCCATATTCCACAAACTATCAAAAATTATAATCTACCAACAATTAAACCAAAAAAGTATATATCCATATTCCACAAACTTCTGACCCAAGTTTATAACTAAATAGTATCCACAACAGATAGAGAATCACACTTATGAATTCTAATATAACTTGCATTATTGAATCAAATTTCTCCTCTTGTGCATCTTCTCAGATATCATTTCCTGTCTGTGATTGAGAAGAGAGGGCAATCAAGTGTTAATATTTCATATTCTCCTCCTTTACCACATACATTTATACCATATAACCTATCAAATGAAGAAATTCAGTATTAGTGTGTCAGGATAAGCAACCACACTCTCATAGCACAATATCAACATACATGTAAGAGCACATTGATCAAAATATTGCACAAGACTAATTACATAACCAGTCATGGTTGAAAATGATAATAAAATTTTGAAACAAGCTTTATGCTGCAAGTTTTGGGATCTGCTATAAAATTTTGACATGATTCCACACTCATTGGCAGGGCCTACTAATTTTTTTTTCCAAGTTAGATATCGGTAGAATAGCCAACATTTTATGTATAATTAAAAAAAGTTATTATGTTGCTGACTTGTTGTCCATGCTTATGTATCGGAGTTTCCTTGGAAATTTACAATTTTAAATAATTCTAAAGTCATACGATGGTCCAAACTTGCCTCCACCCTTAATCATTGCAGTAACCAAACTAAGTAAGAAATAGTGTGATATATTTTACCGAGCATCACAAATTTTCAAACGAATTTATCATGCACCAATTGACAACCCATAGGCAACCTAAGTTAAACAAACATTTCGTGGCTCTCTTTGCCACTGAAGCTGTAAAAGAAATCTGCAATTAGAAATGAATAATGTGTGTTAATCTATAGTTTATTTGCTAACAATTTCAATTTAGTTAACCATCATTTTCATACTTTAATGAAAAGTTAATGAAATAATGTAGATGCCTACATACTCTTTCACCTGGAGTAGATGGGGTGTTAGTTTTGCAAGTTCTTTTTCCAAATGCTTTGCAGGGTCAAGCCCCATAGCTGTAACCTGTGTAAATTGGATGAATGTTGAGGGTATAAACTAAAGAACAAAATATTATCAGTAAGTTTGTGGTTTGTGCACAAGTACCCAATTTGTTCTTGAACAAAATAAACACAGACAGACAATCCCTGTAGAAAATTTGACATCTATATTGAGTGGGTACATTTACAATCCTTCCATGATTATCTCTACTGTGTGATAATCAGATTCTCTAGAGTGCTACAAAGATTAGCGGGCAGTGCATTAATATAATATTATTCATTGTAGCATATCTACTATTTGATAAACCTTTAAAAAAACACTACTTGTGATGTGCCAATTCACTTTTAGCATCTTTTGGAATCCTCAGCGTGCTGTCACTGAATAAAAACTGATTTCCATATATTGTCTTTACTCTTTATTATATTAATTAGTAGTGGACACCAAGAAGATACAAGTGTAAGTATCATCCATCCATGGGAGATGGAGATAAATCAATCATACAAGGTAAGATATGGGCAAAATCTGATCATTATCAGCTAAGAAACCAAACCAATCACAGCATAGTGATAGGAAATCAACAGGATTATGGAATAGAATGAGCATCAGTACCTTTACAGTGATGGATATAATGTCCCTTCTAATATGAAAATCAACAATAAAGCCAAAAAAAAGTTAGGGAAACATAAATTTTACTTAGAGAAGCTGATTCATTTAGAGATTCTTCACACATGTAAATAAATAACTAAAGCAATTTAAGGATTACCATTTCCTCAAGGAGAAAAGTTTGATCTTGTTTCCATAAATAAGCCAAAGAGATGAGACCTAACCGGGACACTCTCCACCCGCAGTCTCTGGTAATCAGATGCAATTGCACCTGAAGAAACTGCTGTGATAGAGGGAATCTGCTTTTTAACTTCACATAGTAGAATAAACAAATCTTCAACTTCATCTCTAGAAGTAGTTTTGTAAGTAAGATGCTCATGCCTGCAGATGCAATTGCACCTGAAGAAACTGCTGTGATAGAGGGAATCTGCTTTTTAACTTCACATAGTAGAATAAACAAATCTTCAACTTCATCTCTAGAAGTAGTTTTGTAAGTAAGATGCTCATGCCTGCAGATGAAGCAGCATCAGAAAGCAATGACAGCAAACTGAATTCAGAATTCTTTAGTAACAAAATGCTACAGATTACTGTATCGTACTATTCACTGATATTTTGCACAAAATTAGTCTGATTAATCAAACATTGAGTGAACGTACAAAACCTACCATCAGATCAAAACAAACATTCATTCCTACTGATCAACATAAACTTTCCCCTATAACATATCGTAAAACCCGACAAGATCGTGAATACAAAGCTACCATAATTCCTCCAAAATGAAGCCAACCTATAATCCATAATGATCAGAAACATACGGCCAAGAGCAAGAAACAGAAAACATAAGCGAGCTCCAATGATCATCAGAAACCCACGATCACATATTCAAACCTTTGGAGACAAATCAAATAACAAAATTGAAATCAAGCCCCAATTCAAAAAATGATCCAAATCTATGAGATAGACCCAATCCAACACTCACATAAAACAGAACAGAATCAACCTATAAAATCCAGGGTACAAAGCAAGGATACACGAATGGATCAGAAGCCCTCCAAGAACAAAACGGAAATCAACACAAAGCTTACCTTCGGTCTACCCCGAGCCAAATCTGCCAGATAGGAATAGCTGCCGCGAGCTAGCCTGTGCGGTGTCCACAGCCCGACCTCCTATTCTCCAGTAGCAACCCTTGCCAATCTTTGGCCAACACAAGTAGTAAGAGGAATCCTCAACCAACCCTAATCCACGGTAATTCCGCAATCAGCTTCACCAATTAGGTTGACAAGGTATTGCCAGAGAAACAAATCCTTACCTGACTATGGTTGAAGTGAAACCACGCAAGGTTTGCTAGCCCTAATCATCCTTGGCGTCTGGTGGATCCCGGACTACAACTTGGCATCCTAGCTCATCTGCGCGTGAAGAAAGCGGAAGGAGAAATGGCGTCGAGTAGGGATTTGGCTAGGATTAAGGTCGATGCAGAAGAGAGGGCAGCGTGTGTTAGCTGGGGGCAAAGAGCTCGCGGAGAAGGGGAAAGATCGACTCGGCTTGGCTGCGGGCGAAAGGAGAAGAGGAGAGGGGAGTCGGGTGCTCGGCTGCGGGGTAGGGCACGCGACACGGAGAGAAAGGAAAAGGGTTTTATATAGTTAAGAATTAAACTATTGATTAAATAAAAAAATTGACTGTTGTGTATTATCATGTAAGCAACACTAATAGATAACGGTGAATTAAACCCGTTGTCGTAGGCTAAAAAAATAAGCTTATAGA
This sequence comes from Boesenbergia rotunda, assembly GCA_024364735.1. Taxonomy (NCBI): domain Eukaryota; kingdom Viridiplantae; phylum Streptophyta; class Magnoliopsida; order Zingiberales; family Zingiberaceae; genus Boesenbergia; species Boesenbergia rotunda. The sequence goes on from JAGFNQ010002341.1 coordinate 285,122, forward strand.
CATCAATTTTAAAAAATCATTGTCTTTGACATACATAAGACAACGGTTTTTTAAAAATAGTTGTCTTTTTCCAAAAAAAATGATTAACTACAACAGTTTTTAATAAAACCATTGCTAAAGAAAAACGACAATGGTTTTTCAAAAAATCGTTGTCTATTGGGTGTTGTTAAATCCTAAAATTCTTGTAGTGATCGGAGATCAGGTGCTTTGGGTGCAACAAAAAAGGTCACTTAAGCATAAGTGCTCAAACCTGAAGGAGAAGTCTCTCAAAGCGACTTGGGACGAGTCATACTCGGATGAGTCAAATCTGGACAAACCAAAGCATTCAAGCCACCTAACACTAATGGCAAGATCCGAGCTCGAGTCCGAACCCGAGTCTGAGTTTGAATACGAAGAACAAAAGGTATATTTACTTTCAAAATTTCAATTACGCAAATTAGTTAAATATTTAGTTAGAAAGTTGACTAAGTCTAAGGATCAGATTAGCTCACTCCTTGAGGAGGTTAGCCACCTTAAGGAGCAAACTAACTTGAACCTCTCAACTGATCAAGTTCAAGAAGGAACTTCAACTCAAGTTGTAAAACTTAGGAAAAAAATTCCTCCTTGAAATAACAAGTTGGGGGACTCAAGAAAATGTTGGGCAAGTTCAACTTGGGCATCAAGTATCTAAATATGATGCTTGGGTCTCAAAGGGTTGTGTACAACAAATTTGGGCTCGGATATAAATCTAAGTCAACTAACAAATCCTATCTTTCATAGGTTACTAGTCAAAACCTTAGTAACAAGTCCAAGCATGGGTCCCGAAAGCTTCCCTAACAAAGTAAGTAGGATCAAACTAATACTTTGTACCTAAGGATCAAATCTGTTTTCTTAATACTAAACTCAAATTTCAAATAGGAGGCAACAAACTAATCATCACCTCAATAACTCAACCTACTCACATGGGTACCTATGATTAGTTAAATCAGGGTTAGTTCTTACTTATTAAGAGTCTAAGTTAAGTACTAAGTCTTCTAGGTAAAAACAGTTGAAAAGTTTTGCAAAGATTGTGGTTGTCTTAATGGTGTCCAAGTGACTCACCAGAACCTGGGAGCTTACTCAAGGACGCTTGCTTGGGGGACCCAAAACTATACTTAGACCAAACACAAGTTAAGACTACTCTTGATAATTAAACAATAATTCATCACACAAAATTATAGAAGTATCCTATTTCAAAACCCATGGCTGTTTGAAAACCCATGGGTGAGATAAAACTCAAACCAACTTAAATCAAACACAAATCAAAATCAAATCAACTTAAACCAAACCATGCTAAAACCAACTTAAACATAACTAAACATAAACCAAACTCAACCAACTTAAACCAAACCAAACTCAAACCAACTTAAACCAAATCAAACCACCACATTCAAACTCAAATCAAATCAACTTAAACCAAACCAAAATTAATTAAACCAAATAAAAAATTATAAAAATTATTTTAAACTTACAATTATTATTAAATAAATAAATAATATATTTTCAAACTTATACAAATTATTTTTCAAATTTATTTTTCTCTTAAAATTTTTTTTTTCAAACTCATAAAAATTATTTTTCAAAATTATTTTTTCAAACTCATAAAAATTATTTTTCAAAATTATTTTTCTTATAAAAATTATTTTTTAAACTTATAAAAACTATTTATTCAACATATAAAAATTAATTATTTAAACATAAAAATTATTTTTCAAACCTATAAAAATTATTTTTAACTTATACAACTTATAAAAGTCAAAATATTCATCTCACACATTTGCTTCTAACAAAAAATTCTTGGTCTTACCAACACGATGGGTTGATCTACCCTTCTATCAGGCCTACTATCCCAAAGCCATTGATATTATACAATACTACTCATTGGACAATCTAGCATATCACAAACATGCTCACAATATCACATTGTGTACTAAATTTTATCATAACATTTTGTGAAATTGATGCCTTCCACTTTAAGAGTAGAGATGCTCTAAGAGACATACTATTTAACTTCGCCACCTTTTCAATATTTCTACGCATATGACCACTGTAAACTAAGAACAAAGTATGTTTATTTAAAAAAGAAATTAGCCATTACATATACACTAAATTTGTATAGTCAACTAAAAATTAAAAATAATAACTTAAAAGAATATATAACAAAATTAGAAAATACTCATGCATGCATGCTTAAATTCAAAAGTGTCTCAAAAATTGAGTTAAATATTAGAGTAATGATACGCACAGTGAAAGTAAATGTCTCAGTGAAAACTTTGATTATCAATTGGCGTCACGTCCGATCGCTGATCGGACACTACCGACGTCCTCCGACCGCCGTCCTGAACCAAACTGTACCTTGGAGGGCATGGTGAACCCGTCGGGGATCGCCGCAATTACGATCTAGCATTATTCACCGTCGATTTCGATGGGTTCACCGTTGCTGGCAATCCTGACGGATTCATCGTTGCCGGCGATCCTGACGGGTTCACCTTCTTCCCAAGGTATAGTTTAATTTGGGACGGCGATCAGAGGCCGCCAGTAGTGTCCGATCAGCGATCGGACATCGGACGTGCCGCCGAGTGATGGCCAAAGTTTTCCACTGAGACATTCACTTTCACTCGTATCATTTTTGTAAATATTATGGGGCTTTAATTGGTATTCGAGAAACCATAAGGGTCAAATCATAAAAATGCCCAAAAATTAAGTTCCGCCTAAATTTTTGATAAATTAAATAGATAAAGATTTATATTGGATCAAACTATTTTAAACTGTTAGATAATTTTTTTTCCATTATATGCATGCTTAGAAGTTAAAAATGAATAAATTACTATTAGAATTTTATTGTTACATGAAAAATCTATTTGACAATTTATTTTTTATTTAATTAGTTTTTAAAATTTTCAATGATAGACACAATTCAAATCTATCAACAGAAAATATTTCAGATTTTTTTGAACATTAAAGGAATATTTGTAATTTTTTTAATCAAAAATAGTATTTTTAATTCTAAAAATAATTCGAAAATTATGTTTTGAAAACCAAAATTTTCATATATTAGGCGTTATATTTTGACCATAGACAAAAATTATCAAAATTTTTCGAAACAAAAATCTTATTTTAAAAATTATTTTTCAAATATTCTCAGTTCTTGTGTAAAAAAATATTTTTTAGACATAGAAAATTTATTTTACTATGAAAAGTTTTTCATACTCAAATTAATCAATTTTACACATGGACAAAAATTTTCCGAATTTGTTGACAGAAAATTAATTTTCTATAAATTGTTACTTCAAAATCAAATTTTTAAAATTTTTTAGAGATAGATTTTTTAAAACTCAATATTTTCGATGACTCTATGTTAAATTCCAAATACCTACAAAAAATACTCACTTATTTTTTAGCAAAGAAAAATATTTTTAAAATTTTCTTTCAGAAATTTAGCTAAGTTTGACAAATTTAAAATCTTTTGGGGATTTACTTGTTAAACTTAAATTTCTTTAAAGGAGGAGAAGTATTTTAGGTATTTTTTAAAATTTTTACAATATTTTCACAAACACCCCGTATTTTTTACGTTAGCAAGGGAGAGAAGTATTGGGGTTAAGTTAAGGGGAAGGTCATAACTGCAATATTCAATATTTTTTTATGCTAAGTTGCATAGTTAGTTGTTATTATTTTTTTTAAAAATAATGTTATTTTATATGTTGGTTTACCCTAACTTAAGTTGGATTGATGCATATCAAAAAGGAGAAAATTGTAAGTATCCCAGTTTAATTTTGATATAATCAATCAAGTCAAGTTTAAGTCCTATATGATTTGATCCTTGTGTCTAAGTTTGCAGGGTCTTAATAGCACAAGAAGTCGAGCAGAAGACGTAGCAAACGCGAAGGAAGGCACGAGAATGGGAGCCGACGAGCTCGGTGCATCCGAGAGACGCAGAGACTACGAAAAAAAAACACTGGTGGACGAGAAGGGAGTGCGTGACATACGAGAGACGAGAAGCTGGGGAGCAAGGTTATTCGAGGAGAAGGTCGGTGTAAAATACGGTAATTCGAAAATCCATTTCAGAAAATTATTCGAAAAATATTTAGGATTTCTGGACCCTGGAACGAAGTTGAAGGACTAAGACGCTTGATAGATTAAAGTTTGGAGGGCTTAAGGGTTTAAAATCCTAGACCTAAGGGCTGATTTGGCATTAGGCAAACGTGGAGGGCAAATGTGCAAAAGGACAACACCTAAATCCCTCCTCCCCGATCTCCCTTTCCCTTCTTCTCGATCCTTTTCCGCCCGACGCCGCCCTACTCCCGGTTCTTCTCCTCGACTCGAGCCGGCCTTCGTCGGTGCGCTACCTTGATCCATCACCGTCCTCTTCACATCTCCTTCATCTCGAGCTGATCGGTGTCGTCTCCCTCCTACACAGCCAAGCAGTCGTCCAACGTAGCACCGGTTTTGACTAACCCCTCTCCTATGCTGTCGGTCGTCACCACCATTCCACTGTCTGTTGCCCATGGTTGCTTGACCAAGCCATTGCCGGCCACTAATGCCACCGCGGACCACCAGCCAAGAGCAGCTGTTGGAGGAGAAGCCCTAGGGTAACAAATTTTTCTCCCTATATTCTGTTTATACAAGTTCATGAAATGTTAGCTGAGAATGAATCTTGGTTAGTGATCTTGGGAGGGGATAAATCATTTTGGTTAGCTCTAGTGATGATCCACGAGCTGTTGAGGTTGATTTGGATTTATTGATTTATGAGGCTCAGATGATTAGTTAATACATAGGATAAACGATTTGGATTAATTGGTTCATGGTGCATTTCCATGAGATAGTTGATTAACTGATGTAACTAGATATTTGGAGTAATTGAATCAAGTTTGATAATTAGATTTGGGTAAATCTAGGATTAGATCATATTAATTAGAAACAGATTGTTAGATGAGATTGATTAGTTCCCACTAATGGTTGGGAAGGAAATCATTAGATTAGTGAAATTATTAATTAATTAATGAGTTCATTAATTAATTAAGGGATGAATAAATTGAGAAGTTGATTAATTAATTTATAGTGTTTGTGTTTTGTTGGGACCTTGTCTTAGGTTAGGTTGTGGCTCTGTTCTATTGGTTAAAGCGTGCTTCTTGGAGGAGGTGGTTTTGGGATCTCTAATTGCTATACTTGGTGTATTGTTCTAGTTGTTTCATTACTGCTATGAATCTCCTTAGGGAGTGTGTGCCGTTGAGGAGTTTGGTTTCCAATCCAAGCTTGGACTGTGAGCTACCTATTTAAATCATAATTGCTATTTGTGGTGTTTTGGGGCTCTTAGGTTTGATCCAAGCCTTGACCGTGAGCTAATCTTGGAGGGCTCCTAATGTTAATCTAACCTAGCTTAGCTAAGAGGAATCCTTGACTTAAATCACACTTGATTCATGGAAGTAGCTTTGACCTTTGGTTGGGTTAAGTTGAGGATACTGATTGACTTAGAAATAATTAGGATTATTTCTATGCAGTGTAGTATTTAATTTAGCTAATTACTTTAGTGTAAATAGCTAAGATATCCTTTGATACAGGATATTGACCGGTTGTGGACTTCTGGACAGGAGGATCTCATTTGATACAGACTTCCACCTCGAGGCGGGTACTTCTTACTTGTATTATGTAGTACCACTTTATCTTTTATGCATGACTATCTGATATTTATATAGTAAGCTGTAATTTACCTTTATCTGCTACCGTTTTGTTATCCTGCTTGATACTTATGCTTGACCTTAGACATGATCTAGATTTTTCTTCTATACAGTCTCGTTTATTTGTTATTTGATTCTGTATAGCATTAGTATGACATGAGTATATAGATATAAAATAGCATACCACGGTATGGTTGCATTGATTGCTCCTAGTCATACTAGCACATGTGTCTGGATATATAGAATGATTGGGTTATGGCGGTATGTCACTTGATAGCTGCATTGGTTTGATTTTTGTTATTACTTGCATGTGCACCTAGATACATAATGGTTAGGTTATTATACCTGTGATCAACCTGTGCATATTAGGTTGAGTTATGTATGATGACCAGGAGGGGTTGCATGTGTTGAGAGTCATGCACCATCCCTGCATTGTTGCATGCCGGTAATCAACGACTCCCTTGTGGTTGAGCCTATCGTCTTCCGGTACATGATATGCACACACGGTCATTCATGGGTTAGTGGATATCGTTGGGTGTGTGTATTTGCTCTATACTGCTCCACTCGGCCGCTCATAGGTAGTGGTTCCGGAGCGTGGTAGCAGGCAGGGATCCCTTCTCTTTCCATAGACCAAAGGAGATGAGAGCGATGCTCCCTCATATATACATGGGGTAGGGGGTAGTCCCCCACCAGCATCCTGTCCACTCGGTCACTCAGGAGCAGTGATAGCAGAGTGCGTACAGTGTCACAACCCTACCCACTCGGTCGACAAATTATCATATATCTCGGTGGCTTGACTAATGTCAGGGGTGACCATGTCATTGCATCATGTGCATATGATGCATTGTGCATTTTGATTGTGATTACTGCATTTATTTGCTGCACTTGTTTGACATGTACATACAGGTTATACCATTTGTGTTGTTTAATGACCCTGCACTTGCTCGTGTGGTACGAACCCTTTAATGATCAGGATAGGCTGATTTCTGATATGTACAGTCAGTTGTACTTTCAGTTATGCATATTCTGATATTCCTATTGAGACTATATCCTGTTGTTTCGTTATAGCTTATTCAGTTATTTTGTTTCAGCCATATATATCTTTCTATATACCCGCAGAGTCCACTTGGACTCACCACCCATAACAATGATTTTGTTTTCAGGTTGATTGCTCACCGGAGGAGCCCAGTTGCCTGCCCCCGGTCCCCACGACTCCATGGGATGGGTGTTTCCGCTGTGTTTTGTTTTGTTTTATAGCTTAGTCTATATTTTGTATTCATTATGATATCGTGGATTGCATTTTATTTATTCATGTGGTATTGTATTTTGAGTCCTTTGTTGGACTTTTGTGATATGGTTTTGCTGCGCGCCTGCCTTGGGGCAGCTCAGGTGAGTTTTTATGATATTCTATTTTGAGGCTTGAGGTCAATTATATTGCATGGGTGTTTGTGTGAATGTGTAAATTGTCCGTGAACAGGGGAGATGTTGTCCGATTTTATATTGGATCAGCGGCTCCATTGGTCTCGGGGCATGACAGTCGGAGTTTGATTCAGATGAGCTTGACTCTCGAAAGCCAGAAATCACCCAAGCGGACGAGGACGAATGAAAGTCAACTCGGATGTTGACTTTGATCAGCTATGAGTCCGGGGTGCCTCAGTTGGTTTTGAAGTCACCTTGGACCATCACAAGCAGTTTTGCGCAAAAGCGTAAGTACCTGAGGCACCTCAAGTCAAAACTGAGGCGCCTCGAGTCGGAGCTGAGGCACCTCAAATCGAAAAATTATTAAAAATTACTGTTGGCTACAGTGGATAAAATCTATCTGAGGTACCTCATATCACAACTAAGGCGCTTCAATGCTATGTCAGCACAATGGTAACATCTTGTTTTGGGCTATAAATAGCCCCTAGAGCTAGGTTTATTCAACAACAACTAGTAATCAATTTCTCAGTCTTTCTCTGAGCTTTCAAGTGTCTGTAAGATGCTTCTCTGCCTACAACGAAGGAGTATTTTATTGAGTTGTTCACTGTCTTGGATTAACAACATTTTCGATTGCAACCAAGTAAATTTTTCCTGTCTCTTACTTTTCCTTCATGTTGTTGATTATTATAACTGCTTAATTAATTTGTCTATCTTTGTTAAGAAATAGCAAAAGATCTAATTTTTATTTGCAAGGCTATTTACCCCTCTCCCCTCTCTCGCCGACCTGCACAGGACCTACAAAAACAAAAGGGGGCAACTCTCTTGTTGATCAGTGGCAAGGAGAGGAGGGAGAAAGAAGAGGATTAGGTTTTCACAAAATCCTAATCTAATGAATTAATTAATTTTTATCCCAACTTTATATGATTATATAGATCTCATATATGGGATTGATGAGGAAGCTCAAACCCAACTCAATATTCCTTAACCAATACACAAACCATTAATCTCTTGGTTTAAATCCAAAACTCTTATAATTAAAACCAAACCAATTTTGACTTATAATTAAACAAAAGAGGATTCAAGTTGTTTTCAAAAGACGTGGCTCATCCGCGCTTCTATTCCGGTAAATTTCTTTTCATATTTGCTCTCAGTCTGGTCCAACCAGACTTAGTCTCTCTTGAGAATCTAATTCTCAAACTCATTTAAAATTTTTTTGGATAAACTCATAGTGTGTGTGACCCAATAGATTCTCAGTTATGTTAGTCATCCATAATTAACCATTAATTATGAATCGATAATGAGTGACACCTAGTAGTATATCATGATCTCTAATTAATTGGAAAATCATGTGGTTGATTCCAAAACCACTTTTGAACCTTTTAGCAGCTACAATGAGTCGTACCTTGTTCCTTTTACTTGTCTTATACATACTTAGTTCAAGACATGATCTATGTGTCTTGTCCCCACTAGGCTAACTATATCACACCTAGTTCAAATAATACTTTCTCGTTCTGTGGATTCAAAGTACTCGTACATGTATACAAGAGTCTTGTACTCTTGACATGTGATACTTTGGACAAAAACTTTGAGTAACAATCTTGACTAGTGGTAATAGGGTATACGTCTGCTCATAAGGAGTAGTAAATTCTCTATCGGCTATCCAAACACTTTCGGGCAGTTCTACTTATACCCAACGATCCCAGGGTCACACCTCAAAGAGATGCTTGCTTAGGATGTCAAAGTACGTCTCCATGACCAACATAACTTGAATACATCAAGTCGAAGTACTTACACTTGTGCTACTAATGTGCGTAGATTTTATATGGTTTTATGCATTATTTAACGCACATCTACTTGTATTTCAAGAATATACCTTAATTTATAGTACCCTATTTCGTATGACTTCACTATTATTACTTCCTTTTTGTTTGGAGATCTACTCCTTATTTGTTTTGATTGATAGGATGCGATATGGAGCAAAAATGATGCAATATGGAGGCCGGAGCAAAGGAGCAAATGGGGTCGTGTGAAACCACACGACCATGTGCTTTGGCCGTGTGTCACACGGCCCGACCGTGCCTTCTGGCACGACCCGTGCCATCCTTGTTGAACCTCGCACGACACGTTCATAACATTTGGCACAGGTCATGCGGTCCCTAGACCGAAACAAGCACGACACGATCATTCATGGTGGCACGGTCATTCATCCCTTTCTCGCCAACCACACGATACAACCGTATAGATCTACACGATCATGTCGACGAGAGAGCAGGAGGTCGTGCCCCCTGCTATAAAAGGGGTTTTCCTCCCCTTTTCATCCATCTTAGCTTTGAGGCTCCGTCCCTTGGCATGGGGAAGGGTTCTTCCGATAAGGGAAACCCTAGAGAGACCATCTTCATCATCTCCGATGATCCATCCACCTTCAGAGCAAGGAGACACGCTGAAGACATCGAGAATTCACTCGATAAGAATTTCTTCCTCCTTTCCTTAGTTTTAGGTTGTAAGAATGTTATCTTTTATATCTTTGATTTGTTCTTCCTTTCTTATAGAGTAGTTTCTCCAATCTAGGATGTAAGGAGTAGCTATTATGTGATGTTGATGTATAAAATATGGATTTGTTCATTTTTCTTGTTCAATGAAATATTTATTGTCTTGTTTTATATGTAATGTGCTTTGTATTGTTTGATAAAATATGTGAGTAGTGAATACATGTAGTTGTGAAGGTTTGGTCTGTTAGTGATATGAGAGAAGTGTCCTAAGGCAATCGCCTTATGATGTAAACATTTATATTAATAAATGATAATTCACTATTTGAGTATATATGTTTTGTGTATTTGATTGGGATCTTAAACTCATCTACTGAATGTCCGCAATACAACTCACAGCATAAGAGAATTTGTGATGGGATCACAACTAGTGATTATCTCTTATGTGCAATTGTGAAATATTGAAATTATCCCTAGTCGATGAATTGATAAAAATGGACACTATCAATTCTGTTGAGACTAGCATGAGTTATTCTCTAATCAGCTGATTCTCACTGGCTGGAGACATTGGGATGTCCGGAGATAAACATGGATGCTAGTTAAGGGAACTAGTTCATTGGAGTGACTAGCTGTAAAACTTCATATGGTTATCTATAAAGATATGTCAATGAAGTTCTTACTGCAGCTTAAGTGCGATGTTCCTTTGACTTGCGGTGTTTAAGTCATCTTGGTCATGGAGACTTATACTTTAACGTCTTAAGCAAGCATCTCCAAGGAGGTGTGGACCCAGGATGATTGGGTATGAGCCGAAGTGCCCGAAGATGTTTGAACAGCCTACAAAGGATTCACCACTCCTTGCGAGGAGATGTATACCCAGGCCTATCGTCGGATTGTTACTCAAAACCTCTGGCCAGAGTATATCATGTTAAGAGTGCGAGTCTCTTAAATACATGAGAGTAATTAGAAATCCAAAGGACGAGAAAGACATTACTTGGGCTAGGTGTGACGTAGTCAGCCTAGTGGGGACTGACACAAATAGACCGTGTCCTGAACCAAGTGGGTATAAGATGGTGAAGGGAATGGGGCACGACTCATTAGAGTTGCTGAAGGGTTTCAGAATAATTTCTTTTGAGGTCAAACCGTTGATCTTTCGATTAATTGGGGATCATGATGTACTACTAGGTGCCACTCATGATCGTTCTATAATTGGTTGATTATAGACGGCCAACATAAATCGAAAGCCTATTTAGTCACACGTACTACGAGTAATCTGAGGGATTTAAAACGAGTTGAAAATTAGATTTTCCGATCAAGAGAAATAAGTCGAATCTGAGTTAATCAGAGGCGCAATGGAAGCTAAAAATGGCTAAGTCTTTTGAAGGCTTTTTGGGCGAATTAAATGAGTTTAATTCGCGTTGGTTCAGCTCGGTTTGGGCCGGCCAAAGAGGGTGCCAACCCTCCTTGGTTGGCCGGCCACCTAAAGGGAGAAAAACCAATTAATTTTGGTTTAATTAATAAAAATAAATCTAGCGCGATTTATTTTATAAATTATGGATAAATAAATTTGTATAAAGAAATTTATATAAATAAATTTATAGAAATTTATTCTTTTTATGGAAGTTAAAATAATCCATGAATTGGTTTATTTTAATTTTATAAAATCAATTATGAATTGATTTTTCCATAATAAGAAAGTTTATAAATTTCTTATAAAATTTATTCCATAATTTAAAGAGAAGAAGAATTTGTTTTATTATAAATACGTTATAATAAGATTAGGCTTAACGGAATAAGTCATAAGAAATTTTATAAGATAAAAATTCTTATGATAACTAATTCCGTTAATTCTGTTAAAGAGGAGACTTAGCGAGGGAGAAGCAACTATATAAGGAACCATAGGCAAGCCTTGGATTCCCAATCAATAATTGAGTAATTGATATAGAGCTCCCTCTCTCTCTCTCTTTTATTCTTCTCCTTCCCTTCTCCCCTCTTCCCTTTAGGGCCGGCGCCCACCCTAGCCTTTCTAGGGCCGGCGCCCAACCTACACCCAAGCAAGGGTTGGCGTGAGCAAGGGTTGCCGTGAGCCATCTACACCAAGGAGAAGCCAACCAAGAAGAAGAAGAAGCGGATCACATCTCCTTCCTCCTCGGAATTCGATTCCGTTTCTTTGGTGGTTAGTTTCCATACTTTTCTCTTCTTGTTCTTCTAGTTGTGCCTTCGGAGAATCTAGTAGTTCTCGTCGGCACAAAACTCGTGACTTTGCGAAGTCATCCCGAAGAGAACTCGGCGTGGACGCGAATAGAGGCGGAGCTTCCAAGGGACGCTACGGTTGGATCTCGTCCCTTACTTCGAGTTACGAGAGGTATAATGTAAATTAGTTTACTTTTCCGCAAAGTTTTATTTTATGATTATGTCAACACACTATAAGGTTGCATGCTAGATACGAAGTTAAAATAATTTAGGAAATTATTTTATGCAAATTCTTCCGCTGCACGTAAAAATTTAAAATTTAACGAACTCGTATCCTTGTCAGCATGCACCCGGTCCCAACAGACCACGTGGAGGGAATATCCAAGATCGTATGACCGATGAGTCCTTAGTGACAAAGGGCTACCTTTAACCGGACATCTCGAGTATTATCTTGAAATGGAAGTCAATTCTTTACAAGAAATTAGCTAATAATACTTAATGGGTTTCTCTTTATCCCGTGTTAGGAAGTATTTTGTATAATCTAGAGACGTATGACCGGGGGCCCTCAGTGACAAAGGGTTACTTTTAACCAGACTCTCTAAATTACCTTCTCTACTTAATGACATTGAATGCTAAGGGAGAAGCATTCCGTTGCACTTCCACAGGGTTCACACCGATACCTAGTTAGGAACTCTACAAGCACATAAACATCAAGATTAGAATATGAACAACCCATCAGTCATCAACTTGCATTGTAGTAAAACTGAAGTCCTAGACCTTTCCCCCAAGATCAATTCTTCCCCTCTCTTGCTCTCACTCTCTCTCTCCTTCTCTCTTTCTTACAAGCTTTCACACAACCCTGCGATAGTCTAGATAGCTTACCTTGTAGACTCGACTGGTGCTTAGTCCCTATGGATACGATAATTTTTTATATTACTTGACGACATTTCCGTGCACTTGCGGATCCACTATCAAGTTTTTGGCGCCGTTGCCGGGACTGTTCAGATTAACATTATTTGATAAACAATTTAACTAGTCTAGACATTTTTTCTTTGTTTTTATATATAACTTGTTTTTTCATTTCTCTTGCCTTTGTTTCTGCATTTATTTCCTTGTTTTAATTCTGCATTTTTGTTAATAATTTTTTCTTATATGATACAATGAGTTGTAGCATAAGTAATAGCCCATTGAGAGAATTTTCCACACCCGTATCTGCAAGATTTGTATCTCCCAGTGTACAACCTCAAATTGAGAACTATGATTCAGAGAATGATCAATATGAGTACCTCTGTAGAGTATGTAGGAGCACGACTCATCCAGCTGCTATGTGTCACTTATTCCAAAGAGCTGCCAACACATACAAAACTTCAGTGTTTATTTCAATCCCAACAAATTCCTGAGTAGCATGAGTATTTTCAACCACAGCTTGTTCCTAACCCACCTCAATACTACAATCGGGATTGGATAGATCGTTAATATTTTGATTATAAAAGCATGGAAGGTGTTGAGAAATCTGTTCAAGCACTCTAGAGTCTATCAAAATTCTAGGATGATTTGATATTAAATGGACCACATCAAGCTCAACATATTGAGCCCACTTTCTAGGAAGAATCTCAAGACTTAGAAACTCTTGCTTCCAGTCAGATGACGATCACAATACAAGATTCTGAAGAGCTATTGGTGCAACAAGGGATTTGGTTTCTACAAACATTACATCAAATCAATGAGATATTAACTCTGATTCTACATCTCTCCATGACTCCTTTGTTGCTTTGCATGAAGTTGATATAGTTGATAGTACTCCAGATATGGACAGAGCTTTTGATGTTCTTGTTGTTGGCCCGAAGATATTGAGGATAGTTCATGCTTGTTTATTGATGAAATTTTAGATGGGTGAATATTGATGTCGAGAGTTGTGTGGATGATATTGATGTAAGTGGACTCTTCACCTTTTATGATCAAGTTGATATGGTGGATACAAATATAGGGACACATAATTTAGAAGACACATCCCGAGAATCACCTCCTTTGCTCACTCGGTTAACTAAAGCAGTGAGATATGAAATGGTTGAGGATACATATGTAGGAACTTGTGCAGTGGAAGCAAAGCCCCGAGATCACGACTTTCAGAGGCGCCACTACCTAAGTCAGAGCTAGAGCTACTACAAGACCATGAGGAAGTCACATCCACGTGTTTAGAATTTTCAGATAACTCCCAGCAATGCAAGGTTAGTATTTATGGTGATCTTTTGAAAAATTTCATAGAGGTACCAATAATTGATTTTGTTGGATGTGATTCAACTTTTGATACATGCTCAGTTAGTTTTAATATGGCTCTAGTTCTTTCTTATCTTACATGAGCATGGACGAACGAAATGTTTTTCCATAAGGTGTGTACATTTTTGTAGGGCCGAAGATTGGATCCTTCACTTGAATCGTCTCCGACCACTTGAACAAACTTTCAAGGAGACAATAACACGGAGAGTTTTGCTTCATCTTATTCTGAAAGCTCTCTCCTAACCTTGGAAAATGGGAAAGAAATCCCAGAAATATATCACTCTGGCCAAATCGAGATTTTAATAAATTCACCAAGGTGATCGAGCTAATGACCTAAAACAAACGCTTCTTAAGAGGCAACCCAAAGTTTTCCTTGTTTTATTTCAGTTTTAAATTTGTATCTAGTTTCATTTCAATTTTTATTTGTTTCTTATCTATTTTCTTGTCTACTTAACTTTTGTTGTCTATTTCCTTTCTTATGGGATAGTTTCTCCACTGAGAAGCTATTATGTGATGTTGATATATAAACTATGAATTTGTCAATTTCCTTGTTCAATGAAATGTTTATTGTCTTGTTTTATATGTATTATGTCTTATATGTTGATCCCGGCCTTGCCTACGGGTAAGCCGACCCGGTCAGCCAGCCAACCTGGCGCCACGAAGGTCCAGCAGATGGATTAGCAAAGACATCGCCCGGGGGGTCCGCGAGCACGGAAGCCCCCCCCCCCCCCCCCCCCCCCCCCCCCCCCGGGGCACTATTCTGCCAGTAACGTGCAGGGGTGGTCGGGCCAACCCCGAGCCTTTCCTAGTCCGGTCACCTCGACCCGTTTCCTGACCTAGACCTAGGTCGTGCACTCCAGTCGGATGCATGGCAATCCACGTTCCCGTCGCATCACATGGATTTACACCCAACCAGGTCAGACAGGCATATCCCGGTAAACTCCTGACTCAGGGCGTATCCTGCGCCTCAACATTCCCAGTTGGACGCGTGGCTACCCACGCTCCCTGGCCCTTACCCAACCCGGTCCTCGACACCTGGACCCGCTGGTCGGCGCTCGGGGTACGGACTATCTCGTCCCTATGCCCCCTATGTCATCATATCCAGGGTATGACCCTGAGGTCGGAGTACCGCACGCCTTACTCATTTCTGACGCATCTCACAGCTTGACCGCCAATCCAGTACTATCGTACTGCTCGAGCACCCCGCGCCCTGCCGCTCCGCTCCCTAGTGCTCTCATACGGGCTGACAGGCAACACACCCTAGTCTTGTCAATCACGGACAAGGGTTGTCAGTCCCCCCCAGCAATATAAACCCTTCACTCCGCTTCCCTCAGGTATGCGTGCTCGAGCTTTCTCATCTACTACTGCATTTCAATTCAGCTCCCACATATTTCCTGCGAATACTGACTTGACCGTTGGAGTACCTGACCGGGGAAACCCCCTGGCGGGTTTGCTAACGGTCACCATTTTGCAGGCGAGAGCTAGCTCGGAGCCAGATCAGCACCATATTCACCACTCATATCGCGGAGAAGGCCATCTTGCCCTTGGGATCGCCACCTCACTTCACGACAGGATCAAATTTGGCGCTAGAAGGAGGGCACATCCCGCCTGATCGGAAGCAAAGATGGAGGATCCCAATCGGGCCATGATGACCGATACTCCTGAGGAATACGAGCTCCTCTCGGTTGTTAGGGATCGAGGAGTCCCACCGAGGTTTTCACGTGCTAGTGGCCCAGCTACTCGACCCCGGGAGCCCGTGGCACCTAATGCCTCAGAAGGGCGGGGAAAGGTTGTTTCGCCAAAAGAAGACTCGACCTCTTCCCTCTCACCTACCCACCATAGCCCGGCTGAGACGGCGAAGCCCACGCTGGTCGAGGCATCCGCGTTCAGTCAAGCGCGTTCACCGCGCCGTGATAAGGGGAAAGCCCCCGTTGATGCACTAGCTGCTCGAGCCCGCAGCCCTTTTGCTTCCTAGATCTTAGAGGATCCAGCCCCCAGGTATCTCAGATTCGTCACCCTGCCTGAGTATGGGGGGGGGCTGCCGATCCTGAAGAGCACCTCATGAAGTTTGAGAGTGCCGCCTTGCTACACCAGTACTCAGAAGGCGTGAATTGTCGAGCCTTCTTGGCAACGCTCTCTGGACCCGCTCAACGATGGTTAAGCCAGATGCCCAATGGGTTGATCGATAGCTTCGGGGAACCCCAGAGGGCATTCCTCCAGCATTTCACCAACAGCCAAAGGCATCACAAGGCAAGCATTAGCCTGTTCACCTTGAAGCAAAGCCCAAAGGAGTCGCTCCGGGCCTACCTTAATAGATTCGCTGGGGTGGCGCTCGACGTGCCAAGGGCCGCCCCGGAAGTATTGGTCGGCGCTTTCGCTCAAGGGCTACAGGAAGGGGGCTTCTTTCACTCGCTCATCCGAAAGCCCCCCCAAGACTTGGATATCCTACTAGAGAAGGTCGACAAACACATCAATGTCGAAGAGGCCTGAGCCGCTCAGAAGAAGGAGCCGACTAGCACGCCACCCTTGACTTTGGGGCAGCGAACGGCTCAGAGGTGCCGGCCGACCCGCGGGAGACCATATTGCACATTTCATCATAGCCGCACTCACGACACTCAGGAATGTTGCAGCTAGGCCGAAGTTGCAACCCTGGCACCGGGGGACAAGTCGCCCCCGGGCAGAACACCAGCCAGGGAGGGCGAGCCCCTACTCCAGTAGAGAGACGAAGGCCCAAGCCTCTGGTTGCTCATGATCTACTCCTATCAAGGCCCCCTGGTAAGCCCGAAGGAATGGGCCGATGGCAAGCCAATCGGCAGAACGATTGTTCAGAAAGGAGCATGCAGGGGTTTAAGTAAGCCAGCCCGAGAAAGCTTCCATCCGCCGGGATAATGAAAGAAATGCATTTTTCAACCCTTCACTAATCCAGTAAAAATCTAGCCTTCTCAGGAGGGGCCAGACTCTCGCTCCTCGCGAGTAATAAGTGGGCTTGATCCCACAAACCCTCGGATCGGCGCTCAGTCGGACGCGTGGTGACCCACGCTCCCTAAGATGTTCCCGACCAAGGAGCCAGACTCTCGCTCCACGCGAGTTATAAGTGGGCCTGCTCCCACGAACCCTCGGATCGGCTCTTAGCCAGACGCGTGGCGACCCACGCTCCCTGAGAGATCCCCCGACCGAGAGGCCAGAACTCGTCTTTGAATGAGCCATACACTGGGATCCGCTCCCGCTATCCCTCGAATCGGCTCTTGGCCGGACGCGTTGCGACCCACGCTCTCTAAGAGGTTCCCCGACCGAGAGGCTATCCCTCAGATCGGCTCTTAGCCAGACGCGTGGCGACCCACGCTCTCTAAGAGGTTCCCCGACTGAGAGGCTATCCCTCAGATCGGCTCTTAGCCAGACGCGTGGCGACTCACGCTCCCTGAGAGATCCCCCGACCGAGAGGCCAGAACTCGTCTCTGAACGAGCCATACACCGGGATCCGCTCCTGCTATCCCTCGGATCAGCTCTTGGCCGGACGCATAGCGACCCACGCTCCCTAAGAGGTTCCCCGACCGAGAGGCTATCCCTCGGATCGGCTCTCAGCCGGACGCGTGGTGACCCACGCTCCCTGAGAGATCCCACGACCGAGAGGCCAGAACTCGTCTCTGAACGAGCCATACACTGGGAACCGCTCCCGCTATCCCTCGGATCGGCTCTTGGCCGGACGCGTGGCGCCCCACGCTCCATAAGAAGTTCCCTGACCGAGAGGCTATCCCTCGGATCGGCTCTCAGCTGGACGTGTGGCGACCCATGCTCCCTGAGAGATCCCCCGACCGAGAGGCCAGAACTAGTCTCTGAACGAGCCATACACCGGGATCCGCTCCCGGTATCCCTCGGATCGGCTCTTTGCCGGACGCGTGGCGACCCACGCTCCCTGAGAGATGCCCCGACCGAGAGGCCAGAACTTGTCTCTGAATGAGCCATACACCGGGATCCGCTCCCGCTATCCCTCGGATCGGCTCTCAGCTGGACGCGTGGCGACCCACGCTTCTTGAGAGAGCCCCCGACCTAGAGGCTAGAACTAGTCTCTGAACAAGCCATACACCGAGATCCGCTCCCACTATCCCTCGGATCGACTCTTAGCCGGACGCGTGGCGACCCACGCTCCTTGAGAGATCCCCCGACCGAGAGGCTAAACTCTACATCGAGATCCTCTCTCGCTATCCCTCGGATCGGCTCTTGGCCGGACGCGTGACGACCCACGCTCCCTAAGAGGTTCCCCGACCGAGGGGCTATCCCTTGGATCAGCTCTCAGCCGGACGCGTGGTGACCTACGCTCCCTGAGAGATCCCCCGACCGAGAGGCTAAACTCTACATCGGGATCCGCTCCTGCTATCCCTTGGATCGGCTCTTGGCCGGACGCGTGGCGACCCACACTTCCTAAGAGGTTCCCCGACCGAGACGCTATCCCTCTGATCGGCTCTCAGCCGGACGCGTGGCGACCCATGCTCCCTGAGAGATCCCCCGACCAAGAGGCTAAACTCTACATCGGGATCCGCTCCCGCTATCCCTCGGATCGACTCTTGGCCGGACGCGTGGCGACCCACGCTCCCTAAGAGGTTCCCCGACCGAGAGGCTATCCCTCATATCGGCTCTCAGCCGGACGCGTGGCGACCCATGCTCCCTAAGAGATCCCCCGATCGAGAGGCTAAACTCTACATCGGGATCCGCTCCCGCTATCCCTCGGATCGGCTCTCAGGGGAATGCGTGGCGATCCACGCTCTCTGAGATGTCCTAGACCGGGAAGCCTCGGATCGACTCTCAGGGGAACACGTGGCGATCCACACTCTCTAAGATGTCCTAGACCGGGAAGCCTCGGATCGGCCCTCAGGGGAACGCGTGGTGATCCACACTCCTTGAGAGGTCCTCCGATCGAGAGGCCATATTCTCGCCCCGTACGAGCCCTACCCTCGGATCGGCTCTTAGCCGGACGCGTGGCGGCCCACACTCCCTGAAGAGGTCCCCCGACCGAGAGGTCATACCCTCGCCTCGTGCGAGCTATGCAAGGGCCTACGCTCAACATCCCCGGACCGACTCTCGACCGAGCGCGCAGTGGTTTACGCCCCCTGAGTACTAGCCGGCCGGTCGTACCGACCTTTAGCCCGCTAATAGGTCATGGCCGGGCCTATCCCCCGCCTACCACCTAGCTCAGCCTCCAGGCCCAGAGCATTGGCTAGCCAAACACCTCACCTCTCGCTTGATTATATGGGGTGAGCCACTAGGTCTCCTTGACTGCTGTGAGCAAACGTCCCAGTCAAGTGCACTCAAGTTGACTCCAGGACGGGTCGCTTGAACACCACGATCCCTAAGATCTCCGGCGCGCACGCTCGAACAGTGGACATTAGGAAGGTATCATACTTAAGTATTTTACCTGGCCACCCGCAGGGGCTTAAACGCCCGGGTAGTTGATATATGGCCGCCATGGAGCTCGGATGTCGCGCATACTCGCCCGCCCAGAAGGGTCAAACGAGCATTCACCCATTCGGATTGCCTACGAGCCCTCCGCGCTCAAAGGTCAAACACACGGGGGTAGAAGTATACAAGCACGGAGACGCTAGAAAGGAGAGATAGTATTCATAAATATTGGCTTGGCCTCCGCCTACATGAGGAAAATAGAAAAAAGCAGCACTAGACTACGGCCTATGTGCAGAAGGCTGAGACGGGGCCTGGCCCTGAACCCTCTCCAACTCCTCCTGAGCCGCCTTTAGCTTTGTGTCCAGAGCCGCACAATGCTTTCACACCCGTGAGAGGTCTCTCGAGCAGGCGGCTAGTTCTTCCTCCTTAGCCTTCAGATCGGCGCGTAGTGCCACGATCGACTGGCATTCCTCCTGGAGTTTCGCCTTGGCCTGGGCCAGCTCCTCATGGGCCTGTAGCTCTAAACTCGAGCCTGACGCTCGCTATGCTCCAGGAAGGCGATTTGTCGCCGCATTTGGATGGCCGTCGCCCGAGCTACATCCAGCTTCGCCAAGCGTTCCTGAAGCTACGCCTCGGCGTGAACCGCATGCCCGTGAAGGGTCACATTCTCAACCTGCAACATGTCCCAGGCCTCATCGCCCGGTTGTAGCTGCGCGCAGTAAAGCTGAGCCTCCAGCTCCTCTCTTCGAGACTCTGCTTGACGAAGGGACTGAGCTTGAGCGGCGAAGGACACGCCCATGTCATAAATCGAGCCAGCTAACTGCAAGGAAAACGAAAAGTTAGCCAAGAAGGAACTGGGCGAGCAAGAGCCATCAGTAGAACACACCTGACAAGCCTCTGCGACGACGCCATTAGCTCTGGTAATGGGGTCCTGATGATCAAACGCCCGAAGACCATGGTATAGATGGTCGCTCTAGGGAGCATATAGATGGGCCACCCGGGCAGACCCCAGCGGTTCGGAGACAAGAATCTCGTAGGCAGAACGAGGGTCCGCCCGCGATGGCAAGATTAGATGCAACGGGCTAGGGCCCGTAGCTCCCTCAGGGAGAGAGGGAGAAGGCATATCAGGCCGCACACTTGAAGAGTCGGCCTGAGTCGATGGGGCCACTGGAGGGATAGCCCCTTGAACGGAGGAAGGCGGGACAATAGGTGCAGGTATCGGTGGAGCAGGAATCGTCGGCGAAGGAGGCATGGGGGGGGGTCTCCCTCGGGAGGATAGTCATGGTCCCGAAGGGAGGCAAACAGTCACCTGACTGATCCCGGTGGCGCCTGGTCGCCAATGGACAAAGATCCATGTCTGAATCCTCAAGATCATAATCCGGCGTATCCCCCTCAGGAGCCTTACCCCTACTCAAAGAGGGTGCGTCAGTGGAATCTACCACCGGAGAAGGAGATACCAAAGTAGCTGATGGCGAGTTAGTCGGATCGGCAAGCATGGCCACTACCACTGCCGCAAACTCGACGTCATCCTTGGTGAACCCCGCCTTCAAGGATTCATACAACATTCTGGATCCCAAAAAAGATACAAGGTCACCAGAGGAGGTGGCTGAAGTGGAGAACGGTAGCAGAAGAGTCTTGGGAGAGCGAAAAGCGGCGAAGAAGATAACCGCTGGCGCCTATATAGAGGACAACAGTCAATCCTAGCCGTCGAAAAGAGGGTTACGAGGAAGGGCCAGATCTCCTCAGAACCCTCCGATAGGACCTGAAAGGAGACGAAGGGACGCGATAAGACGTAGACATTCTCGGCGAACAGACGTTTCGCTGCCCGAGACAACGAAAACAGAGGACATACGCTTCGACGCCTGAGAAACCGCTAGGCAGGAGACGCGTGTCCCTGCCAATTAATGCAGTCCTGAGGCAGAAAGGACAGGCGAGGCAGGCGGCTAGCCTACCGAGTTGCTTAGACAAAAGGAGGCTGACTTGGCCAGACCCCACGGGCCAACTCCAGCTAATCCCTTGGTCCGGGTCCCGGTCGGACGCGTGGCGGCCCACGCTCCCCGAGTCCGACTCGACCAGGTGGCCAAATCCCCACGGGCCAACTCCCACCAATCCCTTGGTTCGGGTCCCGGTCGGACGTGTGGAGGCCCACGCTCCCCGGGTTCGACTTGACCAAATGGCCAAACCCTTACGACCGGGCACACTTCCGCGGGTTCCTCGACTAGGCCCTCGGGTGGCCGCATGACGACCTACCATTTCCGAAAGATAACCCATGAAAAAACTCATCTCGAGTACCTAGAACACTCATCAACGGATGACCTTTCAAATTTTTCGGCTCTCGGTCACCCGGCTCAGGAGACGGGCAATCCAAAGTTGTAAGGCCCAGGCACTCAGCCGGGTCCAGTAGCCCGGGTAGGTGCTTTCTCAAAGCATAGATACTTGGAAGTTTTTTTTACCCCAACGACTGGACAGGCGGCTCACAGAAGCTAAGTCGACTGATCGGCATCTCGCCCGAATAGCTCTTGCTAGTGCTCGAAGCGGGGGTATTGGAAAGTAAAGGCAGCTACACTCGAAAAAGAATGGGCACCAAAGGAAAATTTCATTCAGTATTACAAAATCGAAGACTCTTCATCTATACACCAAAAAAAAGAGAGGGAAAACGGGAGGCCCGACCCTCATTTGAAGGGTTGTTTGAATATGTCGGGAAAATCCTTTGACATATCTCGGAGTTGAAGAGCTGAGGGAGGCATGTCAGTAGGTATGTGCCCACCTTGTCTGAGTTGCCGGACCATGCTGAGCCCTTGATGCTTCAGCACCACTCGAAGCCGCACAGAGACTTGGTCGGTAAAGGCCTTGGAATTGAGGTACTCGAGCCGACGGATTTCCCATCTCTCAGGCTCCGCCTCCTTATAGGAACGTAGTTCCTCCAACTTTGCTCAGGCTGCATCCCAGGACGCTTGACGTCCTAGCAACCTCTCTAGCTCCTCAGCCTGAGCCCGCAGTTGGTCCTGCAATGAACCAACCTCTTACTCCCTGGCCGCCAGTTGGGCTCGCAAGGGTTGAACCGCCTCACTTGCCCAATGAAGCTCGGCCTTGGTCTTCAGAAAGTCCGCTCGCAGCTGCTCCTTGCGTCTCTGATCACCAAGCTGCACATGCTCGGCCTGGGCAACTCGGCGCTGCGCTTGAACCGCCTCCGCGTCAGCCAAGACAATCTGGGCTTTGGAACTCTCCAACTCCTCCCAAGCCTGACTAAGTAAGTCCTGAAGGCCGATAATTTCCGCCTTCAAGCTGTTGAGAGAGGCGTCATCGGAAGCCAGTTGGGATGATGGAGTCAGGCTTCAAGATCCTCCGCCCTCCGCTTGGCACGATACCGGGCCTTGGCGTGACTCAACATGGATATGCACATGCTGAAGCTTTGGGCTCAGGACTGCAAAAAAGAGCTGGTAACATCTTACCCGAAGAAAGTGCAAGGCACACAACAGCCAGTAAATATATACCTGCATGGCCGTAGCCATGAAGTCGTCCGCCCCGATGCTTGGTCCACCCGAGTTGCCCGCTCGCAAGCCGGACAGAAATTGGTCTGCCACAGTACCATACAGCCGAACGTCTTGCGACCGTATGGAGGCTGTGCCGCTCGGCACCGTCATGCTCATAAGCAAGTCAGACAGCGAGGGCGGCAACATGTGCATTAAGCGTTCATTCGCAGGCTCCCCCGATCAGGTCGGGGAGGCCTCCCATGAAGGGGCAACAGCTGACTCCACCGGGAGCATCGAAGGAGAAGGAGGCGACAGCACGGGGAAGTCAGTCATTGGTGCTTTGCCCTTTTGCCTTTTTCTGGGTCGACTAGAAGAAGCTTCCATTGGGTTGGCCGAGTCGGGCGTGGACCCCTCACCCCGGGGTCGCCTCAGCAGACGACTTAGAGGTCGGGCATCCTCTGAGTCAGACCGGGAGAGTTCCTCATCCTCAGGCACGGAGGCAGGATGACAGGGGGTGGGCGACTTAGAGCCAGAGAGAGCCACCTCCTGCTCGGTCGACAACGCCGCACGCAGTTCCTGCTCAGCCTGCTGTTCTGCTACGCGCACCCCTCGCTCTTTCATCAACTTCAAGATACGCGCCTCCATCTCCAGGGGCTCCAGGCCATAACCCTCTTCGGGGGCAGCCGGATACATCATCACGGCTACCAGGCAAATAAGGGTCAAGTGACAGTAAAGAGACAAGGAGGAAGAAAAAGTGCTTACCAAGAGAAGTAGGCTGGCGAAACGGTGCAGGACTGAGTCCGAACGCGGACAGAATGTTCTCACACAATAAGGGTACGCTGGGGAAGTGCCGACCTCCGAGCACGGAGAGGACAAGCTCGAAGGGAGGGAATTTTCGGGAATCCGTATGATGAGGAGGTGTCTGAGGAAAGTTCAACAGAAAGTCGGTCGGCCAGGCTGGGGGCACAACAGGGCGAATGTAAAAATATCGCTCTTTCCAACCCTTGTTGGAAGATGGAAGCTGGGAAAGGAAGGAAGTACCAGGACGGGCTTGGAAGTAGAACTCACCCAGCTCTTGCTTTTTCAGGCAGAAGAAATAGTAAAAGATATCAGCTCGAAGGGGAATCCGATACAGCTGAAAGATAATAGCCGACCCGCAGAGGAGGCGGATGGAATTGAGAGTTAGCTGGGACAGATTAAAGCAGAGATAGCGGCAAACCGAGACGATGAAGGGGTGGACTGGGAAACGTAACCCAGCTTACAGGTGATCTTGAGAGACAGTGATGTAGTGTGCTGGAGGTTTTGCGGGTTGATCGGAGGAAGCGGGCAGCAAGATATGATGGTCGGATGGAATGTGGAAATCTGCCCTAATAATGTCGAGGTCGCAATGTTCAAGGATTGACCTCATAGTGACATACCAGGGAGCCGGGTCGCGAGATGAAGAGGTCATGCGGAATAAGGAAATTTAGCCAATGAAGAGGCTGCCGGAGAAGAAAGACGAGATCGGAGGTTCCGCCGCAGCCCTAGCCGGAAACAGAAGTGTAGTACGCTGGTGTAAAAAGTAAAGAGGCGGTGGTAAAAGTAAAAACCTACTTATACAATCTCGGGGGCTATAATAACCGCCCGATGGCAGGCCATAGAAGAAGCGGCGGTTAGGGATAGTCATCCGATCAGGCCCCGAAGGGCCCGGGAAACCAAGCATTTCATGCATGACCTCATTATTCGCCGGGCAGACGGCAAACGCCTCGGCGCTAGGAGAGACAATGGAGAAAGGACACGTGGGACAATCATTAACTGCGGGCATTAAATGTATAAGATTTCAATTTGCTCGGATATCCCGGGTAGCAGAAGGCGAAAAGACGGATGATGTGACATATCCGGCCGACCAGGATGCCTGCTTATCAAAGGCCCATTGAGGGCCGCAAGACGGGGTCGGGCCGTCCTGGCGCGCCAGGCTTGCTTCAATAGATGACAGTCCAGTCAGTTAGACTCAGCGCATCCTTCGACTAGACTCAAGGGGGATACTTATGATCTCGGCCTTGCCTACGGGTAAGCCAGCCTGGTCAGCCAGCCACCCTGACGCCACGAAGGTCCAACAGATGGATTAGCAAAGACATCGCCCGGGGGGTCCGCGAGCACAGAAGCCCCCCCGGGCAGTATTCAGCCAGTAACGAGCAGGGGCGGTCGGGCCGACCCCTATACTCTCCTAGTCCGGTCACCTCGACCCGTTTCTCGACCTAGACCTAGGTCGTGCGCTCTAGTCAGACGCGTGGCAGTCCACGCTCCCGTCGCATCACATGGATCGAACACCCAACCGGGTCAGATAGGCATATCCCGGTAAACTCTCGACTCAGGGCATATCCTGCGCCTCAACACTCCCAATCGGACGTGTGGCTACCCACTCTCCCTGGCCCTTACCCGACCCGGTCCTCGACACCCGGACCCGTCGGTCGGCGCTCGGGGTACGGACTATCTCGTCCCTATGCCCGCTATGTCATCATATCCAGGGTATAACCCTGAGGTCGGAGTATCGCACGCCTTACTCATTTCTGACGCATCTCGCGGCTAGACCGCCAATCCAGTACTGTCGTACTGCTCGAGCACCCCGTGCCCTGCCGCGCCACTCCCTAGTGCTCTCATATGGGCTGACAGACAACACACCCTAGTCTTGTCAATCATGAACAAGGGTTGTCAGTCCCCATCGGCTATATAAACCCTTCACTCCGCTTCCCGCAGGTATGCGCGCGCGAGCTTTCTCATCTACTATTGCATTTCAATTTAGCTCCCCCATATTTCCTGCGGATACTGACTTGACCGTCGGAGTGCCTGACCGGTGAAACCCCCCGGCGGGTTTGCTAATGGTCACCGTTTTGGAGGCGAGAGCTAGCTCGGAGCCAAATCAGCACCATCCTCACCGCTCATACCGCGGACAAGGCCATCCGGCCCTTGGGATCGCCACCTCGCTCCGCGACAGGATCATATTGTTAGTGATATGAGAGAAGTGTCCTAAGGCAATCACCTTATGATAAATGAATATTTACTATTTGAGTATATATGTTTGTGTATTTGATTGAGATCTTAAACTCATTTACTGAATGTCCGCAATACAATTCACAGCATGAGAGAATTTGTGATGAATTCACAACTAGTGATTATCTCTACATGTGCAATTGTGAAGTATTGAAATTGTCCCTAGTCGATGAATTGATAAATACGGACACTATCAATTCAGTTGAGACTAGCATGGGTTATTCTCTAATCAGCTGATTCTCACTGACTGGTGACATTGAGATGTCCGGAGATAAACATGAATGCTAGTTAAGGGAACTAGTTCATTGGAGTGACTGGCTGTAAAACTTCATATGGTAGTCTACATATAGATATGTCAGTGAAGTTCTTACTGCAGCTTAAGTGCGATGCTCCTTTGACTTGAGGTGTTCAAGTCATCTTGGTCATGGAGACTTATACTTTGACATCTTAAGCAAGCATCTCCAAGGAGGTGTGGACCCAGGATGATTGGGTATATGCCGAAGTGCCCGAAGATGTTTGAACAGCCTACAAAGGATTCACCATTCCTTGCGAGGAGATGTATACCCGAGGCCTATCGTCGGATTGTTACTCGAAGCCTCTGGCTAGAGCATGACATGTTCAGAGTATGAATCTCTTAAATACATGAGAGTAATTAGAATCCGTAGGACGAGAAAACGTTACTTGGGCTAGGTGTGACGTAGTCAGCCTAGTGGGGACTGACACACATAGACCATGTCCTGAACCAAGTGGGTATATGATGGTGAAGGGAATGGGGCACGATTTATTATAGCTGCTGAAGGGTTTCAGAATTATTTCTGAGGTCAACCGTTGATCTTTTGATTAATTGGGGATCATGATGTACTACTAGGTGTCACTCATGATCGTTCTATAATTGATTAATTATAGACGACCAACATAAATCAAAAGCCTATTTAGTCACACGCACTACGAGTAATCCGAGGGATTTAAAATGAGTTGAAAATTAATTTTCCAATCAAGAGAGATTAAGTTTGGTTGAGCCAAACGATAAGTCAAATCTGAATTTTTCAGAGACGCATCGGAACCGTAAAATGGCTAAGTCTTTTGAAGACTTAATAGATGAATTAAATAAGTTTAATTCATTGGGGCGTGGCTTGGATGGGCCAGCCAAAGAGGGCCTCCATCCTCTTTGCTGGCCGACCACAACAAAGCGAGAGAACAAAGTTTTTGGTTCAATTTATAAAATAAACCAAGTGTGGTTTGTTTTATAAAATTATGGATGATATAAATTTTTATATAATAAACCAAGGTTTGGTTTATTTTTCATGAAAATTAAAATGAACCATGGATTGGTTTATTTTATAAAATCAATCATGGATTGATTTACCATGATAATGAAATTTATTCCATAGGAGAGAAGATTTTTATCATGAATTAAAATATGATTTTAACCATGATATAAAATCAAACTTGGCATGATGGAATAAGTTATTTTATATTTGAGAGGCTTGATGGTTGAGAGTCCATTATATAAAGGACCCAAGGCAAGGCTTGAGTGTGAATTAGAGAGATGAAGGCATAGACTTGTTGGATCGAGAGAAACGATAGAGGGGGGGAGGTGAATATCGTAAACGCTTTTCGGAAAAATTAGAGCAAGTACGCAGCGGAAAAATCAATCGCGAACACAGGTAGTTTTACTTGGTTCGGAGCCTAGGTCGACTCCTACTCCAAGGCCCACGGTCGTTGACCGTTTTCTGCGGGTAATTCTATAAGTTCGCAAAACAGTTTACAAGATTGAATTACAGAATTAGTGCAGTAAGAAAAAGTAACTCTTCTTTTACCGACGTCTGATGTAGATTATCTTTTCGGAGCAGTGGGACGTCGTCGGCGCTTGAATCTCGAGTCGGGAGGTTTCCGGAGCAGAGCGCGGGAGCAGAAGAGCGTGAATGCGTTGAATGAATTCGTTGTTCTGAAGCCTTGGTTCGAGGGTCCTTTTATAGCACCTGGGGGCGCCCGGAACGTCGGGGGTGCTCCTCCACGTGTCGGTCGATCCACTTCCTTCTCGGTCAGCTCTGATCCCTTAAAACTCGGGATCAAGCTTTGACCGGGGCGCCCGAAATGCTGGGGGCGCCCGGATTGACCGGGTCAGAATCTTATCCTCTTGGCTTCACTGGAGCTGCTTTGACTACTTGACCTGGGGGCGCCCGGAGCGCTGGGGGCGCCCGGGAGCAGCGGGGGCCCCCGGAAGCACGGGGGCGCCCCGAACATAAGCTGTCGAAGCTTGCCTTTGCTTCATGTGTTTTGTTTTTCACCTTGGGGGCGCCTGGGACACTCCGGGCGCCCTGGTCAGCTGCTGCCTCACTCCTTTGAGGCTCTCTGAGCTGCAGACACTCATTCCTTCGGTCCTGCATTCAGGGTTAGTCCAAAACACCATAAAGCAATAAGATGCTAGTTTATACAGCCTTAGCTGTCTTGGTTCTGACTTTGGGCCTCCAAAATGGAGCCCTAGGTCGAACCGACGCCTACTGTTCCCTCGACGGGGAACGCGTCCTCACCTACTCCTCTCGAGAGAATGTACCTGATGCCAACCGGCTCCTCCGATTGGACTTTTGCCTAGTGGTCCTTCGCCAGGTCTTCGATACCAAGCTGCCCTTCGCCCGGTGCCTAGCATTCCTTCGCCAGGTCTTCAGTCCCAAGCTGTCCTTCGCCTGGCGCCTAGCAGTCCTTCGCTAGGGCTTCAGTACCCTGGCATTCCTTTGCCAGTGCCTAGCAGTCTTTCGCTAGGACTTTTTACCCTGGTATTCCTTCGCCAGTGCCTAGCAGTCCTTCGCTAGGACTTTTTACCTTGCACACTAGAGTAACATGTTTAGATAACAAGT
>JAGFNQ010002342.1:0-28624 GCA_024364735.1 Boesenbergia rotunda
CTAAATAATGTCCTTTGATACGGGGCACTGAGTTGGACTTATTGTTGCAAATTTTTGGGCGGGTGGTTCTTATCTGATACAGACTCCTACTTTGAGGCGGGTACTGCTTACTTGTTTCCTTAGATCCACTTACTTTATGTATGACTATTTATTGATGTGCGGTAGGTTTTATTTACCTTAAATCTGCTATCGTTTGTTATCCTGCTTGATACTTATGCTTGATCTTGGATATGATCTAGATTTCTTTTCATACAGTCTTGTTTATTGCTATCTGATTCTATACAGTATTTGTGTGAGCATGTGCACGTAGATAGGGTAGCATGCCACTGTATAGTTGCATCGATTTGATTTTAGTTATACTTGCATGTGTATCTAGATATATGATAGATAGATTATCATACATGTGATCGACCTGTGCATGTTAGGTTGAGTTATGTATGATGATCAAGTGGGGTTGCATGTGTTAGAGTCATGTATCATCTCTGCACTGTTGCGTGCTGGCGATCATCGACTCCCTTATGGTCTGAGCCCATCGTTCGGTACATGATATGCACACACGACCACTCATGGGTTAGTGGATACCATTGGGTGCGTGCATTTGCTATGTACTGCTCTGCTCGGCTGGTCATAGGTAGTGGTTCCGGAGCGTGGTAGCTGATAGGGATCCCTTCTCTTCCCATAAACCAGAGGAGATGAGAGCGACACTCCCTCATATATATATATATATATGTGTGTGTGTGTGTGTGTGTGTGTGTGTGTGTGTGTGTGGGGTAGGAGGGAGGGTGGTCCCCCGCCAGCATCCTGTCCACTTGGTTACTCAGGAGTAGTGATGGCAGAGTGCGTACAGTGTCACAACCCTACCCACTCGGTCGACACAATTGCATGTCTCGGTGGCTTGATTGGCGTTAGGGATGACCATGTCATTGCATCATGTGCATATGATTCATTGTGCATTTGATTATGATTGCTACACTTGTTTGCTGCATATGTTTGACATGCACATATACAGGAGATACTATATGTTGGTTTGATGGCCCTGCACTTGCTCATATGATACGAGCCCTTTTATGATCAAGATAGGCTGATTGTTGGTATGTACATTCATTTGGTACTTTCAGTTATGCATATTCTGATATTTCTGTTGAGACTATATCTTGTTGTTTCTGTATAGCTCATTTAGCTATTTATTCAGCAATGCATATCTTTCTCTATATTTGCAGAGTCCACTTGGACTCATCACTCGTCACAATATTTTTGTTTTTAGGTTGATAGGTAACCGGAGGAGCCCAGTTGCCAGTCTCGGGTTCCCACGACTCCATTGATGGGTGCTTTCGCGTATTTTGCTTTCTTTTTATTGCCTACTCTATGCGTTGTATTCATTTTATATTGTGGACTTGCATAATGATTCATTCATACGGTATTGTATTTTTGAGTCCTCTATTGGACTTTGTGTTGTTGTTTTTGCAGCGTGCCTGCCCTGAGAGCAGCTCAGGTGAGTATTATAGTTTTACTTTTGAGATATAGTTATTATTTTCCATATTATCTGCTGTTTTGAGGCCAGAGGCCTATTATTATACTGCGTGTGTTGTATGCGTGTGTAAGTTGTCTGCCAAACAGGGGAGATGCTGTCCAATTTTATATTGGATCAGTGACTCCGTTGGTCTCGAGGCGTGACATAAACACAAGACAAATAAACAGTCCTAAGCCTTAGTTCTGTAAGTCTACCTGACCTACTAGGCTTTGCTTGGAGTCAACTTTCCATGATTTTACTATCTATGGTCAACTCCTTAGGGTTTCCCAATGCCTAGCCTCACTCACTAGAACTTTACCTTGCCTGATTTCAGTCACCATTACTTTTACCCAACTTCACCCACCAGGATTTCGTACCCAACCTGCGGTCATGTCTTCGTTCCCAGCTTCACTCACTAGGACTTCGTCCACCTAGCTTCACTCACTAGGACCCAGTTTCATTTACTAGGATTTCGTGCCTGATCTTCGACCAGGATTTCAATGCCCAACCCTTGGCCAGGATTTCGTGCCCAATTTCTCGAACCAGGACTTCAGTGCCCAACCCTCGGCTAAGTCTTCATGCCCAATTCTCCGAACTTGGACTTCAAGCGTAGCTTCACTCACAGGTCTTCGGTGCCTTGACAAGGACTTCTTTGCTAGTCATCTGACTTGACTAGACTTTTCTATGCCAAACATCAAGTCCTGTTTGGCTAACCCTTTGGTCAAACTAATCAAACCTAGGTTTACCCTACCAAACATCAAGTCCTATTTATCTTAACCCTTGATCAGACTGACCCGACCTTAGTATATTGCCATACATTGAAACACTAGAGGTTGACTGTTCTTGTCTGATACTTTTTGCACCAACAATCTTCCCTTTTTTGATGTTTGACAATAATCTTATGTTAGACTTAGATCTAAGGGTTTTTGGTAAATACTTGGGAGAAAAAAATTTCAAACTTAAGGTACTCTCTCCATTTGACACACATAAAAAAAATAAGCCAAAAAAATATTAAGTATAAGATTTGCACCAAAAATGTGATTTTTGAAAATACTTAGAGTTTTTAATAACATGTGTGATTTTCAAAGATTTTTTTTACATAAAAAAACTAGTTCCCTTTTTGTTTTGAAATAACATTGGGGAAACTAAGAAGAAAATTTTTGAGAAATAAAATAAGTGTGTTGATTTGAACTTCTCTAAATCTGACACAGTCCTAGGAATCTTGTTGTGCAAAGAAAATTTTCTATGTATCTTATATATTTTCTAATGAAAATAACATATTTTCAATATGTATTTCAGTTTTCGAAAAATAATAACTTTCTTAGTTTGGATTCCTCTCCAATCTGACACAATCCTAGAAAACCTTGCTAACTACAAGAAAAATTTTCCTATGCGTCTTAGAGATTTTTCCAATCAAAAGAAAATTTTCAATATGTATTTAATTTTCAAAAATAATTTCTTAGTTTGGATTCCTTACCAATTTGACATAATTCTAAGAAACCTTGTTAACTACAAGGAAAACTTTCCTATGTGTCTTAGAGATTTTTCCAAATAAAAGAAATTTTTCAAAAATCATTTAGAAGACTAAAAGATTTTTCAAAAATATTTTAGAAAATAAAAATATCTTAATTTTAAAAATTATAATAGTTCATTTTAATTTGAACTCCCCTAAGTTTGACACAATTATAGAAAGCTTGTTAACCACAAGTTGATTTTCCTCTATGTCTTAGGGTTTGACTCAAATGAAAAGAATAATAAAAAAACATATAAGATTTTTAAAGTAAGTTAGAGTCAATTTACAAAATCGAACTGTTCTTTTGATTAGGACTCCCCCTAAGCCTAACACAATCTTAGGAATCCTTGTAGATTATAACACCCTATTTGGAAAGAAAGGAATTGGAATTTTTTTGAGAATTGGAATTCAATTCCATCCTTTGGTAGCAATTTTCAGGAAGGAATTGATAAGGAATTGAATTTCAATTCCTTTCAAACCCCTCAAAACAAATCACACCTAAACACCTCTGATTTGTGAAAGGAATTCACTTGAACAAATTAAATTACCAAATCACCCCCTCAGAAAACAAATCAAAGTTGCTCCGGCTCCATCCTCGCAGGATAAAATCATAAAAGTATAACAATTGAATTCAATTGAATTCTGTTTTTACAATTCATTCCAAACATGAGAATTGGAATTCAATTCCGGTCGGAATTCAATTCCGACCGGATTTGAATTCCGATTCCGACCGGAATTGAATTCCAATTCCTTACTTAAGATGTTTCCAAACAGGGTGTAAGGGAAATTTCCTATGTATCTTTAGGGTTTATACAAATCATAAGATCAATTAATGCATATTTTCCAAAAATAGATTTTTCAACAACATTTTTAAAAGCATAATAATTTTTTAGAGAAAGGTTTTCCAGAAATAAATTTTTGAGCGGAATTTTTCGGAATTTTTTTTTAAAGACATGATAATTTTTGAAAGAAAAATAATTTATAAAAACATAAAATTTGCACGAAAAAATAAACAAACTCCTCCTGAACCTGACACTTTCTGACTATCCTTGTTAACTACAAGGAACTCTACCTAAGTGTTTTAAGGGACTTTAGTGTTGATCTAGAGGATTTGTGTCTAAGTGTAGGTCAAATAATTTTTAAAAAGATATATAAATTTTTGGAGACTATAAATACACACAATCATGCATGAAATTCATTAAAACATTATTATATTTAAATTATTATTTTGAAAACAGATTTTTAAAAAAATATTCTAAGGATTTTTAAAAATATTTTAAAAATATTTATCAATTAATTAGTCTTTATCGTCTCACCCATTCTAAGTGTTGTAGTACAAATAAGCATGGTAGTCTTATGGGTGTTTGAGAAATGCTTGATTATTTTTTTTCAATTTAATTTTATAGATTGTTTGATCTTGAGTTAGATTCAAGTTTAAAAATTACAACTTAAAAGTAAATTTCAATAATTGGCTTCCAGATCTTGGCGAGGCACAGAGGCCTTCTTAGGTATCGGAACAACGACCCTTTTCTTGACAAAGCCTTTTAAAGAAATAATACTTTTAATTTACACTTTGAGAAACTCTGATCTAACTAGTCTAGGATCTGGCGAGGTAGCTTCGGCTAGTTCCACTTAGCTAAGTCGACCAAGTGGGGTACTCTTACCCTTCCTGACTTCTTAGACCAAGCCTCTCTAACGTATTATCATCTCATCCCACCCTGGTACTATGTTAGGCAAGTATCAAATAATCTTTTTCCTATCTAGCCATTCTAGATTAAGCATGAAATAAATTAGCATGAATAACATGATAGATATAAAGAAAAAGTAAGCAGATGCATGAGAATGACAATTATGCATATGTCAATTAAGACAAAGCATTTTAATTTGATTTCTAATAAAGTATCAAATTCTCGATTTGATTCAGATTGTGTAAATCCGTGAATATGTCAACCCACTTTGATATATTTGTTATTATTAAATTAATTATTTTATTTGATAGAATTTTATTAGTTTTATAATTGCAGGTGTTTAATTCGAATTTAGTTCGTGGATTATAATAACAAATTTTAAATTTTGAATTAGGATTTTAACATTGAGTTTTCAATTAAAAGTTTACCCGGACAGTTGTCGCTCGAGGTTGAAAAAACCTCGTTAATCAAATCCCCTGGGGCTATGGTGCAACAGTAGGGCGACTAGTCGCTATCCCAGACATCCACAGTTTGATCCCCAGCTACGGCATATTTGCAGGAATTTTTTTCTCCAAATGGGGCGCGAACCCTGGGATGTTGGGCTTCTAAACTGCCCACTGCGAGCACTTCCCGATTTACCCTGACGGCCGATGGAAAACTTCCGTGGGACCGGGCTGGTCGCCTGAGAATGAAAAAATCTCGTTAATCTTTACAGCCCCCAGGGCTATGGTGCAACGGTAGGGCGACTAGTAGTAATCCTAGGCATCCGCGGTTCGATCCCCAACTACGACGTATTTGTAGGAATTTTTCTTCTAAATGGGGCGCAAATCCTGGGACGCTGGTCTTCTAGACCGCCCACTGCGAGTGCTTCCCGATTTACCCTGGCGGCCGGTGGAAAACTTCCGTGGGGCCGGGCTGGTTGCCCGATATTGGAAAAACCTCGTTAGTGAGACGTTGAAGGCTGTCGGCAGGGTCAGTCGGCCAAATGGATTAGTCGGGCGCATGCTTAGATACCCCTTGTAAATAAAAAAATTAATTAATTAAAATATAAGATTTATTTAATTAGATTTGACTATTTAAGAATTAATTAAGAATTTTATATTTAGATTTTAGAATTAAGATTTTAATTTTCAATTTTCAATTAATGTTAAATTATAAATTAAAATGAGATTTATTCACTTAAATTTAAATATTTTAAGAGTTAATTGAGAATTTAATATTTGGAGTAAGATTTTAAATTTCAAATTAAAGTTAAATTATTGTTATTAATTAGAATTTAATATTTAGATTATTAATTAAGATTTGAATTTTAAGAATTAATTAAGAATTTTATATTTGAATTTTAAAATAAGATTTTAACTTTGAATTTTCAATTAAAGTTAAATTATTATTAATTAAAATTTGATATTTAGATTATTAATTAAGATTTGAATTTTAAGAATTAATTAAATTTGATATTTTAGGTTCAATTGAGTCTTTTCAATTAATTCAAATAATTCAGATTCATCTATTGATTTTTTTTATTTTAAATTTTTAATTATGTTTAATATTTCTGTTTATTTATTTCCTTATAAGATTTTTTAAGTAAAGTTTCAAGATGCATTAATTCAGATATATCAATTGAATCATCTTTATCTTTAGATTTATATTCAGAATCATTAATTAACATTTGAAAATTATCTTCAAGATTATTATTTAAAGTTTGAAGATTATCTTCAAAAATATTAATTAAAGGTTGAGAGTAATCTAAATTATTAATTTGAGAATTATTTTCAAGATTATTAATTAAAAGTTGAGAATTATCTAAATTATTAATTGGAATTTCAGAATTATCTTGTAAATTATTATTTGATTATTGGAATTAATTTTATCTTGAGGATTATCTATAAAATTATTTAATATTAAATTTTTATCTTGAGAATTTTTTGAAAAATTATTAGTTAAATTTTTATCTTGAGAGTTATCTGAAAAATTATTAGTTGAATTTTTATCTGAAAAATTATTTAAAATATCAAAGTTAATTTCCAAAATTACAACATTAATATTAAAAATTAAAGAATTAATATTCAATATTTTAATATTATTAATGTTTGTTTTGGATATATTACTAGCTAATTTATTATGCAACATATTTAATTTATTGTACAAAATGTCTAAGTTATCCAAACTATTTAAAGCTACGTTTGCATGCGTAGGGGTATTTTTGGAAACAAAGTTATCATGTAAATTAGAATCTAAGCTAACGGGGATATTTTTGTAAGAAATAAATTTTTGTATCATCCTCACATTTTTCGATATTGCCAATTTATTTTTCTTCTATTCTTGACACTGATTCTTGTAGTGCCCATGCTTGCAGCATTTGAAGCATTGGATGTGATTCTTGTCCCTTCGAACTCTTAGCGCTGGTATTTCCGTTGCTACCGGTGGTGATGTCCGAATCTTACGAGTAGGACACTTATTTTTGTAGTGCCCTCTCTCCCTGCACTTAAAATAAGTTATATGAAATTTGAAATTAGACAAAATTAAATTTACCTTTTTCACCCTTGTCTCTCCCTCAATTCATGGCCTCCTACTCTGATACTAATTGTGGGATTGGTAGCGTCGATAGAGGGGGGGGGGGAGGTGAATATCGACTTACGTTCTTTTTTCAAAATCTTGTCAATTGTTCATTCGTTATTTCTATCAAGAGTCTTAATAGTACAACAGAATAATAAATAAAAAGAAAACAAACAATAGTGACATGCGAGATTTATTTACTTGGTTCCCAACCTCCCAAGGTCAGTACGTCCAAGTCCTATGCACTTGGTGTGTGTTCACTAATGGTCTCCTTTTCGAAATTTTTGAATGCAGAGAAAATCCGTCTTACAGTTTAATATTACAAGCAAAAGATAACTGAAATTAAGTACAACTTATAAAAGCAAACCAAAATGCCTATTTCTGTAAGTTTACTTGACCTACTAGACATTGCTTGGAGTCAACTCTCCAAGACTTTACTACCTAAGGTCAATTCCATAGGGTTTCCCAATGCCTAGCCTCACTCACTAGAACTTTACCTTGCATGGATTCACTCACCAGAATTTTGTGCCCAACCCGCGGTTAGGTTTTCATGCCCAGTTTCACTCACCAGGACTTCATCCACCTGGCTTCACTCACTAGGTCTCAGCTTCATTCACCAGGATTTTGTGCCCGATCCTTGACTAGGACTTTGGTGCCAAACCCTTGGTCAGGACTTCATGCCCAATTCCTCGAACCAAAACTTTGGTACCCAACCCTCAGCCAAGTCTTCGTGCCAAATTCCTCGAACCAGGACTTCGTGCCCAGCTTCACTCAGTAGGTCTTTGGTGCCTTGACAAGTACTTATTTACTAGTCATCTGATCTTGACTAGACTTCTCTCTGCCAAACATCAAGTCCTGTTTGGATTAGTCCTTTGTCTAACCGACCAGATCTAGGTTTAGTCACTCTGCCAAACATCAGGTTCTGTTTGACTAACCCTTTAGTCAAACTGATCAAACCTGGGTTTACCCTACCAAACATTAAGTCCTGTTTGAATTAACCTTTGATCACTCTGCTAAATATCAGGTCATGTTTGGCTAACCCTTTGGTCAAGCTGATCAAACATAGGTTTTACCCTACCAAACATCAAGCCCTGTTTGACTTAACCCTTGATCAGACTAACCAAACATTAGTATATTGTCAAACTTCGAAACACTAGAGGTTGACTATTCTTTATGAGCCAGGAGAACTTTACGAGCTAGGGTCCTGGCCCCTGTATAATTTCCCCATATGTCCTCATGAACTTCTCGCATAACGTAGTCAACATTTGTTGGTCTGAGACATTTATGTGGTGATATGGAAAAGGAGCGCTAGTATAATAGGTCCTCAATTAGCGTGAACCATGCTACTCTCCTCTTCAATACCCGAGATTGACCTAGATCCTCGGGGAGGATGTTCCGTGCCAAGTAATCGATGAAGGGCACTCTCCAGTTAGCGGGAACCTCTGATCAAGTAAGTTGTTATACTTGGTAGATTAACAAAGTATGAGCTATGCAATCTTGAGTCTTCCATTGTGCTAGGGTGCTAGTAAATTTGGCTAGCTCTTTTGCTTTCTGATTCTTGGCTCGGGGAATCATCTATAGGTTAACTTCTTGAAAATATAGCTGGAATTTTTTAAAGGCTTTAGTATAACTGCATAACCTTTCACTCTGGACCTTAAAGTTCCTTGTCGTCTATTGAGCCACCAGATGAGAATTAGAATACACCGTTACTCGGGAAGGCCCGACCTAATTGGATACTAGGAATCTAGGTAACAGTGCTTCATACTTGACCTTGTTGTTTGTGTTGGATCGGATTGGACCGGCTAGAGGGGGGTGAACAGACGGTAAAAAAAAATTAAAATAGAAGGCACTCGTCTTAAAAAAAAATTAGGTTGCAACTAAGGACGTTGCTTCCAAGGCAGTGGACGCTTAATAAAAATATCCTTGTGGCGGAGAAGCCTTACAAAAGTAGCGCGCTTGGCTTTTAGAGATTTTACAAGAATGAATTAATGATTTATTCTCTAAATAAAAAACTCTAAGCCTATTTATAGCCTAAGAGAATAAATCTGGATTGTTGATTGTTGATGAATTTTCTCTTGGTCGTTGATCCATGGATGTAATCTGGATGGGAATAAACTGCATCCATTGAATCTGATTAAAGGATAAGGTTATCAATTAAGAGATAAAGTTTAATTAAAACTTTATCTTCTGCTCGCAACAGCTAAATAACTTTATCTTCTGCTCGTAACAACTTTAACCCGATCGCTTGCTTATCCCAATCGGTAAGTATGGAGATCTATGACTGTGAGGTTTGAGGTTCAAATTTTCACAGTAACAAATAAATCTCTTTTTTTTCAGGCGACCGGTTTGACTTGGTCAAATTGACCAGTCTTTTGGTTCTTTGTCTTCTGGGTGATTTTCGGCCAACCGGAGTTAGGCTCACCCGAACTCGACTCCGGCCTTTCGCCCCTCAAGCGTCCTTCCTCCTGGCTTCTCGTCCCTCGGACACCGCGCACGTCCTTCTTGTTAGTAGGAGCCCTAGAGCCAATTATGTGATGATTGACTAGGGGCATTTTGTATCATATTCTATTATTAATAAAGGCATGTTTGGTTATTATACTTACTTTGTATTCTGTGCCGAATGACTAAGTATAATAATGTCCTTGTGAAGTAGGTTCTTATCTACATTATATCGATTGATTGAATCGATAGTGAGATAATGTAGAGAACACTACACTAAATTATTCCTTGTCAAACATCAATTATTCAGGGACAATATTGATGCATGGAGACTAGCATGTAGGTCAACTGATGACTTGAGCTCACAAGTCATGGATATGTGATATCAAGTTGACACATGGGTATACATTAGAGAATGTGTACTGAATGACCCGCCATGAGAAAGTTTCATAGATTGTCATATGAGTGTCATAGACTTTCTCATGTGACTATTGGTATGAATAGTCCTTAGACCTGAAGTCACTACGGTTCCCTACATAAGGAGTTATGTATTTTGGTATCGTCAAACGTCATCCGTAACAGGGTGGACTACAAAGGCAATCACTGGGTATGTAATGAATTATGCGGAGGGATATGAGTGATATAGATGGGATCTATCCCTCCCATATAACGGGAGTGATATCTGTGGGCCCCTTGATCGAGTAGGACTACTGAAACGCATGACCATGCTCAAATGAGTCAATATGAGATATTGAGCTCATTTGTTTGAGTGAGTCTACTCGGGGATCAAGAAACACAAGATTGATTGAGGATGACACGGTCTATGCCTCATTGGTCAATCTAGATATCAAGGATAGAAGGACAAGGTCATACACTATCATAGTCACGGAGGTTTAGTCGGATCTCGACTTTTTTTGTTACTTGGGTAGCAATGATGAATTGCTAGATGCCGCTCATTGTTTATGCGTCTAAAGTGTTTACGCGCATTGCCAACGCCACGAGAACCTATTGGGTCACACACAAAGGACACAATGCTTTGGGAACTCGGGAGGTCAGTTCGTGAGCCGAGTTGGAGAACTCGGGGAGTCCGAGCCCGAGTTGGAGAACTCTCGGTGTTCGAGCCCGAGTTGGGGAATTCGGGGAGTCCGAGTCCGAGTTGGGAACTCGGGAAGTCCGAGCCCGAGTCGGGAACTCGGAAGATCTAAGTTCGAGTTGGGAACTCAGGAGCGCAGGTCGGGAGCTCGGCACTCGACAGTATGAGCTGAGAGCTCGACAGACTGGGTCGACACTCGGCAGACTGGGTCGGAGCTCGGCAGACAGGGTCGGGAGCTCGGCACTCGGGAGACTTGGTCGGAGACTTAGTCAGAATCCCGAGAGGTCCGGTCGAAATCGCATGCAGGAAAGAGAAAAGGTCTTTCTTCATTAGATGAAGAGAAGGTGAAGAGTCACATGCAAAGATGTGTTCTTTATTGGCTTTAATGAAGGGAAGGCAAAGAGACAAATGACTCTTGGTATTCATGGGATGAATATAAAAGGGGTCAAGTCATTTAGAATGTACGGAGTGTGCTTCCTTCTTCCCTTCCTCTCTTCTTCCTCTCCTCCACTCTTGGCCGAAACCTTACTGTAAGGTTCTTTGTGTTTTCGAGCTACCTAAAGTTGCTAGCACAACTAAGGTAGTCCTCCCAAAGTTGAGAGATTGTGTCCGTGTGGATACGAATAGAGGCACGGACGTTTGAACGTGCAAGAGACCCGGCGCATCTTGGACGAGCGGGATAACCGAAGGGCACACTTCAAAGGTATAAACAGTAGATAAATCTATTAGATAGATAGCTTTGTATGAATTTTCTTTCGCATGGATCGCTCGTGGGTTCTTGTTTGCGCTGCGTTTTTATTGTTTTGTGCCGAGAGAACCCAACAGTGGTATCAGAGCCACTTGCGAAAGATCGTACAAAGTTTTTATGCTTTTATATATGATATAAAAGTAGGTCAATTTTTTTATGAGTTGCATATACTGTATGATATAGTAGTCGGGCTCCCGACCTCCCACTCGGGAAGATGACCTCTGAGGTCATACCGAGCAGATAGCTTCCCGAGGCCACTCGGGAAGACAGATGCTCGGGTCGTCCCGAGTGAGAAAGCCCCTAGAATGTCTCGGGAAAGGGGAGTCCGAGTGATCATACCGTAGCTAAGAGGGTCTCGGATTCATGTTGATGAATCTGGAGCAGCGGCTCACTCGGGGAACCAAAAAAAAAATTTTGGATCGGGGCGCTGCCCCTTAACCCCGCCCGCTAGCGGGACCGCCGTGAGTTTCTGCTCAAGCGACTAATTTTGTTTTGCACTCATAATAAATTAAATGTCCTAAATCTATTGTGTATGATGACATGGTGAATGGTTATGACCTTAACCCCAATGTGATTGGATGTATGTGTGGTGTGCATGTTGTAATTCATAATACGACTTGTGTGTCGTGCCTTGTATCTATTCTTCCTAATTGTAAAATTAGATTTAGACTCGAATGTAACTCGAGTTTTCCTACATTGTAATGTACAAAAGAGGAATGGAGTGTCCATTGAAGAATGATGTTACAAGGAGGATACCAACCACACATGATGGCTGGAGGATGCTCTTGGAGAAGAAGTTATCCTTAGGTTGACCATTGATCTTTTCATTGGCTTGAGAAGATCATAGTATACGGGCCATAACCATGTCACATTTCTTGCTTATATGTTGATATATGCTATGTGTGTATGTGATGCATGATTACATAAAATGTTTATCTTAATTAAGTCAACTCCATATGCCTACCAAAGTTTGGTACTCATAAACTACCTCGATCATTTGTTGTTGGGTTC
The DNA here is from genome assembly GCA_024364735.1 of Boesenbergia rotunda. NCBI lineage: Eukaryota > Viridiplantae > Streptophyta > Magnoliopsida > Zingiberales > Zingiberaceae > Boesenbergia > Boesenbergia rotunda. The sequence continues at coordinate 12,559 of JAGFNQ010002342.1, forward strand.
TGCCAAAGTGAAGCAACGCATTTTATCTTGGTAGAGTGCGAGAGGACAATTGTGATGCCCCGCTATCGGACTTTGGGTGAGACTTAACTAAGTCACCTCAATTGGATTGAGAAACTTAGAGGCATATCCCAAAGAGTTGGGAAAATTGGGTAAGAGAACAAATTATACTAAGTCTTGGGTGATTAGCCAAAGCTAACTCAAGATGATGTGTAATGACGTGTATCTTCACCCTTTTCAAGAGTTGCATATGATGTAATTGGTAAAATATTACCTACCGAATTGTACCTAGTCTTGGGCGATTAGCCAAAGCTAACTCAAGATGAAGTATAGTTTGGATCTTGTCCCACATAAATGTAGTCGCCATTTGGTTTGGAGCTAGTAGTGTGGACAAAATGAGTTTGCCTACATCCATGACTTGGCCCTACAAAAGCTCTACGATTTAGTGGGAGCATCATTTAATTAAAGGTCTAATTAAATGATCTAGATATGATACTTATCTCTGCATGTTGTATTGTTGTAGATCACCATGTCGTCTAATACGTCGAATACTCTCTCTTTGCGATCTGTCCTTGAGAAGGACAAGCTCAACAGAGCACATTTCCTGGACTGGTACAGAAATTTGAGGATAGTCCTCAAACAAACCCCTTCCAGAAGCACCTGGCGCTACTGCCACCCGTACCGAAAAGGATGCTTACAAGAAGCATCAGGATGATGCATTGAATGTATCATGCCTTATGCTTGCCACCATGAACTCTGAGCTTCAGAAGCAACATGAGAACATGAATGCATATGATATGGTTGAGCATCTGAAGCAACTATATTAAGGGCAAGCTAGGCACGAGCGGTTTGAGGTGTCCAAAGCCCTATTTGCATGCAAGATGCAAGAGGGAATGCCTGTAGGAACTCACGTACTCAAGATGATTGGGTATGTGGAGAACCTTGAAAGACTAGGATTCCCACTGGGCCAAGAATTGGCAACAGACCTTATCCTACAATCGTTGCCGGAGGGTTATAATCAATTTGTCATGAACTACAACATGAATGAAATTGATAAACCTTTGCCTGAGATGCTCAGCATGTTGAGAACTGTTGAGCCCAATCTCAAGAAAGCCAAGACCAGTAATGTACTGATGGTTAACAAAGGCAAAGGTAAATGGAAGCCTAAAGGCAAAGGTAAGACCCAAGCCAAAGGCAAGGCCAATTCTACTGCATCCAAGGCCAAAGGCAAAGTGCCTAAGGAAGGGACCTGCTTCCATTGTGGTGAGACCGGACATTGGAATAAGAATTGCAAGATCTACCTAGAGGAAGCAAAGAAGAAAAGAAGTGAGACTTCTGCCTCAGGTATTTTTGTTATAGAAGTCAATCTATCTATTTTTCTTCTTGGGTATTAGATACCGAATGTGCTTCTCACATTTGTACTAATGTGCAGGGCCTTCAAAGAGCTAGATCATTGACCAAGGGCGAGGTGGACCTACGAGTAGGCAACAAAGCAAGAGTTGCTGCTATTGCTATAGGGACATATTCCTTGTCCTTACCCACTGGGCTTACCCTAGAACTAGAAGAGTGCTTTTATGTACCCGCATTAACTAAGAATATTATTTCAGTATCTTGTTTGGACAAGAAAGGGTTTTCATTTACCATAAAGGACAAATGTTGTTCTATCATGCTGAATGATATGTTCTATTGTAATGCACCATTGATGAGTGGACTCTATGCTCTAGATCTAGAAAACCCAATCTATAACATAAATACCAAACGATTTAAACCAAATGACTTGAACCAAGCATATCTCTAGCATTGTCGCTTAGGACATATAAATGAGAGTCGCCTATCCCAGCTCCATAAGGATGGATTACTGGACTCATTTGATTTTGAATCATATGAGACATGTGAATCTTGTCTTCTAGGCAAGATGATCAAGACTCCATTTAGTGGTCACGGCGAAAGAGCAACAGAGTTGTTAGGACTCATACATACTGATGTATGTGGCCCTTTCAATGTCGCAGCTAGAGGATGCTATCAGTACTTCATCACTTTCACTGATGATATCAGTAGGTATAACTATGTGTATCTTATGAGACACAAGTCAGAATCCTTTGAAAAGTTTAAAGAATTCAAGAGTGAAGTACAAAATCAACTTGGCAAGAATATTAAGATGCTTCGATCAGATCGAGGCGGTGAATACCTTAGCCAAGAGTTTCGTGACCATCTAGCAGAGTGTGAAATCATATCCCAACTCACTCCACCTGGAACACCACAGTGGAATGGTGTGTCCGAGCGGAGAAATCGTACTCTATTAGATATGGTACGATCGATGATGAGTCAGACAGATCTTCCTACTTCCTTCTGGGGATTCGCTCTAGAGACAACTCTTTTCACACTTAACCAAGCTCCATCAAAGGCTATCATAAAGACACCATATACGATATAGACTGGGAAGAGTCCCACAATGTCTTTTATAAGAATTTGGGGTTGTGAGGCTTACGCTCGACGTCAAGTCTCGGATAAACTGGGACCCAAATCTGATAAGTGTTATTTTGTAGGATATCCCAAGGAAACAAAGGGATATTACATTTACAATCCCACACTAGGCAAAGTGTTTATCGCCAGAAATGACATCTTTCTAGAAAAGGAGTTTATTTCTAGAAGAGTTAGTGGGAGTAAAGTCTATCTTGAAGAAGTTCAAGATACAGATAACACTGAGGCCTTAATGGACACTGAACAGACACCACAAGATGTTGTGGATCATGAGGTTGTTGCACAAGAAGTTGTGGAACAACAAGCTGTTCAAATAGACCAACCTCCTCGCAGATCTGATAGGATACGTCGTCAGCCTGAGAGATACTCTTTTCTCTTATCTGACCATGATGACGTTACGCTCATTGAGTTGAATGAGCCTACATCCTATCAAGAAGTTGTGATGAGCCCAGATTCTAAGAAATGGCTAGAAGCCATGAGGTCCTAAATGGAATCCATGTATACTAACCAAGTATGGACTTTGGTTGATCCACCTGAGGGTATTAAACCCATTGGATGTAAGTGGGTCTTTAGAAGAAAGACTGACATGGATGGACTCATACATACCTATAAAGGGCGATTGGTAGCTAAAGGTTTCAAGCAGATTTATGGTATCGACTATGATGAAACTTTTTCACCAGTTGCGATGCTTAAGTCTATTCGGATCATGCTTGCTATAGCAGCTTACCATGATTACGAGATCTGATAGATGGATGTCAAAACTGCATTCCTGAATGGGAATCTACTCGAGGATGTGTACATGACACAACCTGAGGGTTTTGTAGATCCAGAGCATGCTGGAAAGGTATGTAAGTTGCAAAGGTCCATTTATGGGCTAAAGCAAGCATCTCGAAGCTGGAATCTTCGATTCGATGATGCAATCAAAGCGTTTGGTTTCATCAAGAATGAAGATGAACCCTGTGTCTACAAGAGGGTTAGTGGGAGCACAGTTATCTTTCTGATCTTGTATGTAGATGACATACTCCTCATTGGGAATGATATCCCTTCACTACAGTCTGTAAAGACGTGGCTCGGGAATTGTTTCTCAATGAAAGACTTAGGTGAAGCAGCCTAAGTCAGAGTACATATGTTGACAAGGTGCTTAATCGTTTTGCCATGCAGAATTCCAAGAAGGGATTTCTGTCAATATCACATAGTGTGAGTCTTTTGAAGACTCAATGTCCCTCTTCTAAGGAGGAGAGAGATCGTATGGATCAGATCCCTTATGCATCCGCTATAGGGTCTATCATGTACGTCATGCTGTGTACTCGCCCAGATGTCTCGTATGCTTTGAGCATGACGAGCAGGTACCAGTCAGATCCAGGTGAAAGTCACTGGACTGCTGTCAAGAATATTCTTAAGTACTTGAGAAGGACGAAAGAATATTTCTTGATATTTGAAGGTGATGAGGAGCTAGCTGTAAAGGGTTACAGTGATGCAAGCTTCCAAACAGACAGGGATGACTTTAGATCGCAGTCAAGGTATGTATTTTGCCTGAATGGTGGCGCTGTGAGTTGGAAGAGTTTGAAGCAGGACACAGTCGCAGATTCTACAACAGAGGCCGAGTATATTGCCGCATCTGAGGCGGCAAAAGAGGTTGTCTAGATCCGGAAGTTCATTACAGAGCTTGGTGTGGTTCCTAGCATAGCAGACCCGATAGACCTCTATTGTGACAAAAATGGGGTAATTGCGCAGGCTAAGGAACCTCGTTCACATCAGCGGACCAAACACATACTACGGCACTTCCATCTCATTCGAGAGATCATCGATAGAGGAGATGTGAGGATATGCAGAGTACTCACTGAGGCTAACATTGCGGATCCTTTAACCAAGGCTTTGGCACAAAAGAAGCATGATGATCATACCAGGTCACTGGGTATTAGATACTACGGTGATTGACACTAGCGCTAGTGGGAGATTGTTAGCAAGAGCCCTAGAGCCAATTATGTGATGATTGACTAGGGATTTGTATCATATTCTATTATTAATAAAGACATGTTTGGTTATTATACTTACTTTGTATTCTGTGCCGAATGACTAAGTATAATAATATCCTTGTGTAGTAGGTTCTTATCTACATTATATCGATTGGTTGAATCGATAGTGAGATAATGTAGAGAATACTACACTAAATTATTCTTAGTCAAGCATCAATTATTCAGGGACAATATTGATGCATGGAGACTAGCATGTAGGTCAACTGATGACTTGAGCTCACAAGTCATGGATATGTGATATCAAGTTGACACATGAGTATACATTGGAGAATGTGTACTGAATGACCCGCTATGAGAAAGTTTCATAGATTGTCATATGAGTGTCATAGACTATCTCATGTGACTATTGGTATGAATAGTCCTTAGACCTGAAGTCACTACGGTTCCCTACATAAGGAGTTATGTACTTTGGTATCGTCAAACGTCACCCGTAACAGGGTGGACTATAAAGGTGATCACTGGGTATGTAATGAATTATGCGGAGGGATGTGAGTGATGTAGATGGGATCTATCCCTCCCTTATGACGGGAGTGATATCTGTGGGCCCCTTGATCGAGTAGGACTACTGAAATGCATGGTCATGCTCAAATGAGTCAATATGAGATATTGAGCTCATTTGTTTGAGTGAGTCTACTCGGGGATCAAGAAACACAAGATTGATTGAGGATGACACGGTCTATGCCTCATTGGTCAATCTAGATATCAAGGATAGAAGGACAAGGCCATACACTATCATAGTCACGGAGGTTTAGTCGGATCTCGACTTTTTTTGTTACTTGGGTAGCAATGATGCATTGCTAGATGCCGCTCATTGTTTATGTGTCTAAAGTGTTTAGGCGTATTACCAACGCCACGAGAACCTATTGGGTCACACACAAAGGACACAATGCTTTGGGAACTCGGGAGGTCAGTTCGCGAGCCCGAGTTGGAGAACTCGGGGAGTCCGAGCCCGAGTTGGCGAACTCGGGGAGTCCGAGCCTGAGTTGGAGAACTCTGGGAGTCCGAGCCCGAGTTGGGGAACTCGGGGAGTCCGAGTCCGAGTCCGAGTTGGGAACTCGGGATGTCCGAGCCCGAGTTGGGAACTCGGAAGATCTGAGCTCGAGTTGGGAACTCAGGATCACAGGTCGGGAGCTCGGCACTCGGCAGTATGAGCTGAGAGCTCGGCAGACTGAGTCGACACTCGGCAGACTGGGTCGGCACTCGGCAGACTAGGTCGACACTCGACAGACTGCGGAGCTCGACAGACTGGTTCGGGAGCTCGACACTCGAGAGACTTGGTCGGAGACTTAGTCGGAATCCCGAGAGGCCCGGTCGGAATGGCATGCACGAAAGAGAAAAGGCCTTTCTTCATTAGATGAAGAGAAGGTGAAGAGTCACATAGAAAGATGTGCTCTTTATTGACTTTAATGAAGGGAAGGCAAAGAGACAAATGGCTCTTGGTATTCATGGGATGAATATAAAAGGGGCCAAGTCATTTGGAATGTACGGAGTGTGCTTCCTTCTTCCCTTCCTCTCTTCTTCCTCTCCTCCACTCTTGGACGAAACCTTACTGTAAGGTTCTTGGTGTTTTCGAGCTACTTCAAGTTGCTAGCACAACTAAGGTAGTTCTCCCGAAGTTGAGAGATTGTGTCCGTGTGGATACGAATAGAGGCACGGACGTTTGAACGTGCAAGAGATCCGACGCATCTTGGACGAGCGGGATAACCAAAGGGCACGCTTCAAAGGTATAAACAGTAGATAAATCTATTAGATAGATAGCTTTGTACGAGTTTTCTTTCGCATGGATCGCTCGTGGGTTCTTGTTTCCACTGCGTTTTTATTGTTTTGTGTCGGGAGAACCCAACATTTCTCGCTCCACCGGCGTACTCTTCCGCAGCTTCCATGTCCCTCGGATTGTACCGAGCCCGTCGGCTCACTTCCCCGCACAATCCTTCTCGTCCGCTATGTCTTATGCTCGACTTCCTCTGTACCTAAGCTCCTGCACACTGCAGAGGGATTAAACACACCAGGACCAAACTTAAATCGGTTGATCACATCAAAATCAACCAGGGGTACTTACAGTTTGAAGCCTGAAATTCTAGTCGAATAGAAAGGGACAGAGTATCCTCCTGGGGGGACAGAAGAAGGATCCCTACCCCGCTCCATTGTTTATTGGAGGCTCCATCTAAATAAACCTTTCACATTCCTTCCATCAGGAGAACATAAGTTTCGGCTAGAAAATTTGCCAAGGCATGTGCTTTAATGACTGTCCTGGGTTGATATTGAATGTCATATTCACTTAACTCGGTTATCCACTTGACTAGCCTCCTGAACATCTCGGGAATGGAGAGGACTCACCCTAGATTACTGTTAGTGAGGACGATGATAGTGTGGGCCAAGAAGTAGGCTCGCCATCGTCGAGTAGCCTAGGTTTGGCCCAGTGCAAGTCTCTCCAAGGTAGTGTACCTTTTTTCCACATTAAATAGGTGACTGAAGAAGTAAATAGGATGTTGTACCTTACCCTTTTTCCTGAGCAAAACGATGGCAATAACGGAATTCGAGGTGGATAAGTATACCCATATAGCTTCTCCCACGATGGGCTTCAACAGGAGGGACAACTGAGCTAGATATGCTTTTAATTCCAAAAAATCTTGATTGTACCTCTCGTCCCATTTGAACATGGTTGCCTTCCGAAGTATTTTGAAGAAGGGGAGGCTCCAACTAGCTTGTGAGAAATAATGCGAGATAAAGCCGTGATTCACCCCTCCAATCTTTGAGTTTCCCACAGGTTGCGAAGGGGGAGGGGTATGTCTTGCAAGGTTTGCACCTTTTTGGGGTTAGCCTTGATTCTGTGCTCCATGACGATGTAGTCCAAAAACTTCCCACTCGTGACCCCAAACAGACATTTGTTAGGATTGAGCTTGAGGTTATATCGTTTAAGGGTGCCGCAGGTTTCTTTCAAGTCAGAGATAAGGGTGTTGGCTTGTCGAGTTTTAATGAGGATGTCATCCACATTGTACAATCAGGTAGGGAACTGGACCTCCTTGATATACTCGGCAACTAGTAGTTTGTCCATCTCTGCTTGGATCACTTGACTTTGCTCAAGAGAAAACCTCCTGTTCTTTTGATGGTTATGAAATGCTTCATTTTAGCAAGAATAGACTAACTATGGGGAAAACAAATATTTAATTAATGGACATCTTGCCCATAAATTATAGTTGGATATTTCAAATACTTTAAAAATAATTCTATATTTTACTTTCTGTGGTATAGATTTGAAAAACATATGATTTCAAAACTAGGGTTAAGATTGATACAAAGTTGAAGGTTTTTTTTAAGTTTTTGAGTTTTGGTCAAGAATTAAAAAATACTTTGACTATTCATGCAAACTTTTTTTTTCTTATTGAAGAATAGTTCAAAAAATATGTTTGTAAAATTTCATGATTTTTCAAATTTTCTAAAAATTTTTATGCATTTCTGAATTTCAGCTCAAAAGGTTAAAATTTGGAATAGTTTAGTGTTAGTCGACTGGTGCAAAGGACTAGTCAACTGATAATTTTGTGAAAATTATTTCATCAAGGTCTGTCGATTGAGATAGATATTAGTCGACTGGTACCTTGAGTTTCTGAATTCTGGGTGTTTTCAAAATTTAAAACCTTATTTTACTTTGATGTTATAGGTTAGAATCGATTTGTGCAATCTTTTTGATGGTGTCAAAGGGGGAGAATATAAGAGTTTAAGTTAGAAACTTATTTCTTCATTTGTTTTGTGCTAAATTTAAAACCATGTGATAAAGCATAGGTTGAGGGGAAGCTTGGATAAATTTAATGCTTCATGTTATACCATGCTTTATATTTTCAAAATTATTTTATGCCTAACTTAATCATATTGCCACACATCAAAAGGGGGGAGATTGTTGGTGCAATCGACCCAAGTATGATTGGTATGATCATGGATTTTGATGTGTGTGTCAATATGATTAAGTTAGATTTTCATATTGGTTTGATGTGTGTTTGAGTTATGCAGGACTTGGTGAAACACACATATGGGAGATGTTATCTTGGTGCTTGGGTCCTTGAGTTAGTGAAGGATGGCACATCCAAGGGACCGTCGGACGAGGAGCAACGAAGTGGAGCCAAGGGAGGAAGCAGACTTCAAGGCATACGCGAAGGATGACATCAGGACGAGTCGAGGGCTTGGATGCATTCGAGAGATGAGAGCTAATGGAAGAGAGCTACAAAAAGGGTGACTCCGAAGAGGATGAGTGTGAGTATGTAACAGGACCAGTCAATTGGTAAGGATCCTTTTATAAGGTTCGAACAACAAGAGCAGTTGACTGGTCTGAATGATAGTCGACTGGTCTGTTCAAAAATTAACCGTTGGCTAAGCACCAGTCGACTGGGCTTGGTAGTAGTCAACTGGTGTCGGGGCTGAACTATTTTGTTAACAACTCTCTCCTCTATTTAAAGGGAAGGTTGAGACTTGAGAAGGGTTAGCTCTTAAGCGAGAAAATTTCTTGATCAAGTGTTCAAGCTCCCTAAACTCAACTCTTCCTCCTAACCCTAACTCTCAATCTTGTAAAGAGGAAGAGTGTGTTGTGAGAGGTTGTTCTCCACCGAGAAGGAGAAAGCATTAGCCAGAGATTGTTGGGGATTAATCCACTGAAGGATTGAAGGTTCGTCCACCTCAAGGAAACACCGTAGAGTAGAAGCAAGTAAGCTGTGAACCACGTAAAAAGTTAAGTGTTAGCATTGTTTCTAATTGCTTAGTTTGCATTTTTGCTTGTGCACTAACCTTATAGGGTGAGCAAAGCAAATTGGACGAAAAGCTATTTACCCCCTCCCCCTCTAGCCGGTCCATCGGTCCCAACATCCTCCCCCTCAATTCTTGAAGTAGAGGTTTCTACTATTTTTTTCCTTGGATGTTGAGCACTCCTCAACTTTTGGTTCCTTAAGCTCTTGAGTTGGTGAGCTTGATTCTTGGGGTTCTTCATGGAGCTCAACTAGCTTGCTCCATAACTCCTTGGCACCCTTATACTCACCTATCCAATTCAAAATGTCATTAGGTATTAAATTGATTAACATTTTGGTTACCTTGTTATTGATTTCAAATGATGAATTTGTTCCTCGGTCCACTTCTTCTTCTTAAGCGTCCTTCCCTTTTTGTCCTTTGGAGCATCAAAACCTACTTCTATACACAACTAATCTTCAATATTAGCCATAAGAAAATACTACATTCTACCTTTCCATTATGAGAAGTCATTACTATCGTATGGAGGTGGGATCCGGATATCTCATCTTAGCTAACCTTCCAAATTCATCTTCTTCTTCTTCCTCTAGCGCCTTTCTCTTTTGGCGATTAGTCGAACAAGAGAGACCTTGCTTTGTTACCACTTGTTGGGAATCGATCGGATGACTAGAGGAGGGTGAATAGTTGTTCACTCTCAATTGTCGGTCTTCTTCCTACAATATTAGCATGCACAACGGAAATATAATTAAACTAAAACTAACAAGAAGACAAATCGATTTACGTTATTCAGAGATAAAGCTCCTACTTCATAGTTGTTCATAAGGTGGACGATCCTGATCCGTCGGTGGATTAATCCCCCAGAGAACCTCTGGCTAGCTCACGTAGTTCCTTTTGGGTGGAAAAACCTCACCACAACCAAGACCTCTTGGCATCATAAGAACACTTGAGCATAAGATGACTACTAATTAGGGTTAACCACCACTAATTTCGTCAACCTTGTTTAAGCAAATCGAGTTCTCTTAAATAGAACTCATTTGCTGATCTAACCGTTACTAGTTGATTGGTGCCAACATCAGTTGACTGTCAGCTATCAAATTCGAACATTACAGTCCAACGTTCGAATTCAGCTAACACCAGTCGACTGCATAGAAAGATCAGTCGACTAATCTTTTTGTGGCCTCAACAAGTCGACTGATCTCATACCAATCGATTGGTAAAATCCTAAACCTAGGGGTTCCCTTCCCGAGTACATTTCACTCGCACTCGGACCCTCATGACTCACATGACTCTTCATTGCAGCTTTGACTATTGCCTTCAAGCTTTCTTTCTTTGGCTCTCGTCTCTCGTCTCTTGTATGCATATAAGCCCGCGGCTCATTTCCATGTCATCCTTCATGTATGCCTTTGGCTCTCGTCCCTCGGATGCATACAAGCTTGCGGCTTGTCTTCATGTCATCCTTCGTGTATGTCTCGAAGAGCATTTTCCTTGGCTCATCGTTGTTGTCTTGTTCATGGTCCCTCGGATGCACCATCCTTCACCGGACCTGAAGCCATCAAGCGAAATCTATGTGTATACTGTCGAACCTGTACACTCAAATATACATATCAAATACAAAGGCAAACTTAACTTAAACTCTTTGCTCAAACATCAAAACACATAGTCCCACGGACCATAGATTGTCTCAACAGTCGATTGCCACTCAAGTAGTCTGATTCGGTTGCTCGGACACTAACGATACATCTTCACGCTCCTCGGTCGGCAGAACAAAAGGGATGCCATTGACAAGCTGGACCTCAAATCTTCTAGTTCTCCGATTTTTCCATGAGTCGACCCACACCACTTCAACATAGCATTTCCTTGCAACTTAGCCCACTTGGTCATCTACAGGGAACTTCATTTTCTAGTGATAGGTGGACACTACGACTCAGAATGAACTCAAGGTGGATCATCCTAGGATGACATTGTAGGTAGATAGGGCGTTAACCACTATGAAGATAGTGGTAGGACTTTAGTTCCGAGGTTCATCTCCCATGAACAGTAGGAGACTAATTTGCCTGAGCGACCCTACCTCATGCCTGATAAACCCGAATAGTGCCATAGAGATAGGACGCAACTCATACCGATATATCTGCTTCTGGTCAAAGGTCTTTTTAAAAATGCATAGTCACCGAGCTCCCAGTGTCGATGAAGACTCTCCCCATGTTGTAATTAGCTATGATAGTCATATCACTATCAAATGCTCATCGGGAGTAATTACTCCCTCCAGGTCTCAGGGGCCGAAATTGATGAGGGGACCTTTCTTTGACTAAGACTTGGTTCCGATCCCATAACTCTCGAGTCTTCGACCATGAGTTTTCCTAGCTCGGTTTCAGTCTCCATTGGTTGAGTCTCTCAAGATCATATTGATGTCACCTGGACGTGAGGGAGCCTCTCGAACATCTTCAGGATGGGTTGCCTTTTGACGTTCAACTGGTTGTCAATATCGAGACATCCTGATCTGGTGAATATCTTCGATGATTTTCCCTTAGTGCTCTAAATTCTCTCCTTGAGCAAATCGATTTTGTGATCATCCAAAGGGCATTAGAGATGATCACCATGCAAGCAGACACTCCTCAGTGGTGCGGTAGAGTTCTCTAGCAAACTATCGACATTCATGGGTGTAATACCCATGAGACCAGTGATAAATGGAATAGTGCTCTGACTTGTCATTGTCCGACCTACTCGATTCTAGGTCAGAAGTCAGGGCTATATCTACTATTTGCACTATTCTCCCACCTGCCATGAAATGGGTATACTAGTGATTAGTAAGTGACTCCTTATACCAAAGAGGTGGCGGAGGGGCCTTATGCTCAAGTCGAACCGATATTGGTGTTGGTGCCAGGATATCCTTCTTCCTCACAGAAACTAATTAAATGAAACCAAACAAATTGAAATTTTTTGAGCTAATTGAACTGATCAAATTTCAAACAAAAATCAAAAAAATCGAATCGATAAAATATTGATAAATTTAGTTTTCGACCGAATTAACCAAATTTCTAAATATTGAGATGAATACTGGAGCTTAAACTAGGGGTTTGCAATTGACCTACACACGAGAAGAACATTTTTGAGCTTACAAGATAGACAAACTAAGTAAAATTCTAGATCAAAATTTCTATTTTGATCAAAACAATAGTCATCGCCAGATTTTTTTTCTCTAAGACAATATACGAATCAGAACAAAGACTAGCAGATTAATCAATCAAGCAATCTCTTCCAACCAAATAACATGAGAGGTGGACATGATGGAAAGAAGATATTAGAGTTTGGGAAAATGGAAAGAAGAGAAGTGGACACGATGAAGGCGCCAAGTCCGACGCTACCCTACCTAGAGAATTGTTGGAGCAAGGGGAGACGTCAATTCTGGTCTACGCCTAGGACAACCACTACCTACCTTGAGCTCAACCATGGGAACCTGTGACAGAAGCATCACTGATGTCGTGAGAGGTGGACATGATGGAAAGAAGAGATTGTTGGTACAATTTGCACTAATAGTCAAACTCAGGTTTTGATGTATAATAAATGGGTTAAAGTTAAGTGTATTGTTGTTTAACCTTATTACCAAGTGTACAAGATTGAAAGGGTTAAGATTTGACACTAGGCTGAAGTCCAGGATGGTTGAGTCCTGACAGGAAGTCCAGTTGCGTCCGTCGGGCCTGATAATTTACTGAAGCCAAGGTTGGTGGAGACTTAGCATGAAGTCCAGATGGGGTATCTGGTAGAAAGACTTGGTGGGTTAAAAAGCTGAGTAGATCTACAATGGTAAGTAAGGAAAGCCACTAGAGAAGCAAAATTTGGGGAGGACGAGTTCCTTGTAGGACCGTAGGCGTGGTCCAGCTTAGAACTATTTCAGAACTCTAAGCTGAGGCCTTGGCTAGATCCTGATCTTAGGAAGACAAGATCTAATTAATACTAACTTTATTTTATCCTATTTTATATTTGTACTAACTCTATTTTATAAGAAATATTTTATTTCTAGATTAACACTATTTTGTAGGCTCTAAACTGCAAAAATCAGTTTGGATGAACAGTGCCTGATACACCTTAGGTGGGACCTGAGATGCCTCAGTTGAGACTAGAGGTGCCTTGAGTGTTTGAAGGCACCACTGCGTAGTTGCCACTGAAGATGAGATTTTTAGCATTGAAGGTGCCTCAGCTTGGAGCTAAGGCACCTCAGGTTGGATTGAGAGCACTCTCCAATGAATAAGCTGTGTGAAGTTCATATTTGATCAAACTTCGAACTGAGGCACCCTCAATGGCCTTTATAAGGGTTGTTCGAGAAGGGTATGAGAAATATTTGTTCTATGAGCTCAAGCAACCATTCTACGACTTCGTCTTCGTGTTGCGACCCTACTACTACTCGACTACATTCGACCACTGCCGAAAGACCAACACCAACACATGAACGCATCCTAATATCTATCGTGTTGGTAACGAAGTTAATCATTTCTGTACTTATTTCATATATTCACTTAAGAACAATATAGGGTGTTACACTGGTCTTATTCTTTGTATTCGACTACTATATCCGGTGTTTACCGATAGAGAGATTAGTGGGTTGGCAGTCAGAAAAGTCCAACGGACCTGAGCCGTGGAGTAGGAGTCGTCAAAAGCTCCAAACCAAGTAAAATCGAACTATGCTTTGACTTGTGTTTTTCATTTATAATTTCTGCTACGCAATGATTTCCGAAAAGATGAGTTTTTAAAATACACGCGATTCAACCCTCCCCCCTCTCACATACAATGATCCTACAAAGATTAGGTTTTGGGAAGATGGAAAGAAGAGATATGCACACAATGAAGCCGCCAAATCCGGCGCTACCCTACATGGAGGATAGTTAGAGCAAGGGTGTTGATGCAGTCTGACCTGATTGTTGTTTCGGTGTTGACACCGATTTAAGTTTAGGTGAGTAAGATAAGTTCGGCTTAAGTCCTGGTCGGGGACTGAGCACGAGTTCCGGTGAGTGAAGCCTGGTGAAGAAAATCCTAGTGAGTGAAGCTAGGTGAACAAAACCCTGGTGAGTGAAGCCGGGTGACGAAAACCCTGGTGAGTGATGCCGAGTCCTAGTGAGTGAAGTCGGGTGACAAAAACTCCGGTGAGTGAAGCCGAGTCCTAGTGAGTAAAGCTAGGTGGAAGGAAACCCCGGTGAGTGAAGCCGGGTCCTAGCGAGTGAAGTTAGGTGAAGGAAACCCTGGTGAGTGAAGCCAGGTCCTAGCGAGGGAAGTTGGGCATAAAGTCTTGTCTAGGGGACTGAGCATTGAGTGTACAGGTCGGAGAGGGCACGTGAGCTCTTTCTCCGGGACCAGAATGAGTCAGAGAATGCAAGGGAGCCTGTTCTCTGGACTTAGGGTCGAAATGATCGGAGCTGGATCGGTCTGTGGTCCGATCAGGGAGTTGGCACTAACTCCTGCGGTTGTGGATCGGTCTGGAGTCTGATCAGGGAGTTGGCACTAACTCCTGTGGTTGTGGATTGGTCTGGTGACCTATCCAGGGTGTCTGATCATTCTGGTGAACGATCAGAAAGAGAACAGAAATCTTCTGTGTGGTTTTGATCGTTCTGGTGAACGATCAAAAAGAGAACAGAAGGTTTAGGTATAAACCCAGATCGGTCAAGCTGACTGATCAGGGCCATCCTGGACCGATCAGGATTGTTCCTGATCAGTCAGGAAGTGACCTGATCGGTCACCTTGACCGATCAGGATCTAACATGATCGGTCAAGTGACCGATCAGGGGGTTTGAGTTAAGAGATTAGGCAGTGGCCTGATCGGTCAGTGAACCTATCAGGCCGTGGCTGGATTCTTGAAGCTAAACTCTGAAGAAGTTCAGGATCAGTCTGGTGACCAATCCCTGATCACTAATTGGTCTATGAGACCGATCAGATTGTTACTGGATCGATCAGGAAGTGACCTGATCGGTCAGAGGGGTAACTGATCGGTCCGAGTGACCGATCAGTGTCGGATAACTTTAATTTGAATCGTTGCCAGATTTACTGATCACTTCTAATTTCTCTCTGATTTCTTTCTGATACCTCCTGATACACTTTGATTTGCTGTGCTAATCTTCTGATGAGTGTGCAGGTGATATAGGGATGACACAAACCAAGAAGGAGGGTCAATTGGCGACTTTTGCTTCGGTCAGGTTTGTCTTTTTTCCATTCGCAGGATTCAACGGCTTATGGCGCGGGTTGGCAACTGTCTGGCCGAGCTGGCGACTGACCTGAGGCTCAGCTAAAGAGGTTTCAGTGGACTGAGCCCAGTAGAGGTCAGTTGGTCAGTGGTGACGGAGATGTGTTCAGACGTGCCTAGTGATGAGCTGGTTGCAGACGCACCTGGTGATGACCTGGTGATGAGCAGAGGTTTAAGTGAAGGTTGGCGAAGAAGAGACAGTATCTTTTGAGAACGTTGCGAACTTGGCGAGTAGATCAGAAACCAAGCGAAGAGCTGAGTGAAGGTTCTTGCGTTGGTTGTGCTGTGTTGCTCTGTGAAGTTTGTTTCTCTTCTTCGTGCTTTTTGTGATCGCGTTCTGTAAGCCTTCTCTCTGTCTCTGTGCTTATTCTTATATCTTCTTGAGACTGTTTGTGGAGAGGTTACTCCACCGAGAAGGAGACTGTTTTATCCGAATTTTCGAGGCTTGATCTGTCGTCGATCAAGGGATTGCCCACCTCATGGGCACGCCAAGGAGTAGGGGTAAGTTATCCCCGAACCTAGTACATTTCTGAATTAACGTTTGTTCTTTCTATTTTCTGTGTCTGTTCTGTGTTGTTTGTGTCTTCCGCTGCTAACC
>JAGFNQ010002342.1:28961-107991 GCA_024364735.1 Boesenbergia rotunda
AAACTAAAACAATGCTAACACAAACCGATCTACGTGGTTCGTGTGTTGGTGCAGAAGGCACCAAAGTCTAACCTGTGTTTTGATAATGGCAACATAGTCAAAAGTTAAGTCTTACTTGTTTTCTAACAAGTTATTTTAAGTGTGCAGTATCAAGCCCTAGCAAAGGACTGCTAGGCAACTGGCGAAGGACTGCCAGTATTAAAAGCCCTAGCGGATGCTAGGAACTGCGAAGGACTGCAGTAAAAGCCCTAGCGAAGACTGCTAGGCAACTGCGAAGGACTGCCAGCATCCAAGACCTGACAAAGGACCGTCAGGCAAAAGTCCAACCAAAGGAGCGGTTGGCATCAGGTAAATTCTCCCGAGAGGAGTAGGTGAGGACGCGTTCCCCGTCGAGGGAACAGTAGGCGTCGGTTCGACCTAGGGCTCCATTTTGGAGACCAAAGTCAGAACCAAGACAGCTAAGGCTGTATAAATCTAATTAATTGTTATGTTATCTTGTTTTGGACTAACCCTGGATGCAGGACCGAAGGAACGTGTGTCTGCAGCTCAGAAAGCCTCAGAGGAGAGAGGCAGTTGCTGAGAAGGGCGCCCGGAGCGTCCCGGGCGCCCCCAAGGGCCATACAAAACAAGTAACAAGAAGACTGGTTCGAATACACACTGGGCCGGGCGCCCCCGTGCTCCCGGGCGCCCCCTGCGCTGCGGGCGCCCCCTGGCGCATACCTCGAACCAAGAAGCCCTCGAAGCCAGATAACCTTTGACCCGGTCAATGCGGGCGCCCCGAGCGCTGCGGGCGCCCCGGTCAAAACTGATCCCGAAGATAAGGGGATCAGACGCTGACCGAGATCGGAACGGATCGGCTGCCACGTAGGGGGGCGCCCCCGACGTCCCGGGCGCCCCCTAGCCCTATATAAAGGGCCCTCGACCCCAGGCTTCAACAATCACTTCTTCCAACGCTTCAAAGTTCTTCTACGCTCGTGCCTTGCTCCGGAAACGCTTCACCTCGAGCCGACGACGTCCCGCTGCCCCAAAAAGATTCGATATACTCCGGACGTCGGTAACGAAGAACTTAATATTTTATTATTAATTTATTGCACTCCCTTTGTAATTGAAATTATTGTAACCGATTTTGCGCAAATATAGAATTGCCCAAAGTAAACGGTCAACGACCGTGGGCCTTGGAGTAGGAGTCGACACAGGCTCCGAACCAAGTAAAAATCACTGTGTCTTTGTGCTGTGTATGTTATTTTTATTTCCGCTGTGCACTTACTCTCAGTTTTCCGAAAAAGTAACGACTTCCGATATTCACCCCCCCTCTATCGGTTTTCACGATCCAACAAGTGGTATCAGAGCGGGGTAGTTCAAACTTGGTGCAACCACCAGTTTGAAATTATTTTTCGGATTTTTTTATTTAATAATTTTTTTTAATTATCTTTATCCCACACTGCTAATCCAAGACCAAGTCTTGGGACACTTTTTTTGTAAGTTTTCTTTTACAGAACAAATGTCTATGCAAGAGGGATTCAGCACCGCTAGACCTCCACTCTTCAGTGGAGAAGACTTTTCCTACTGGAAAAGTCGCATGGAGGTCCACCTGAAAACTCAGGTGGACATGTGGATCATTATCCAGTCCGGTCTGGAGATCCCCCGAAATGCGGAAGGACTTCCACAAAGCTACTCGGAGTGGGACAACACTCTAAAGCGCAAGATAGAAGCCGACGCAAAAGCAACGCAAACCCTACAATGTGGGCTGACAAAGGAAGAGCTGAACCGTGTGGGCCCCTTCAACAGTGCAAAAGAACTATGGACGAAACTGATCGAGCTGCACGAAGGGACTTCAGACACAAGGATCAGTAAAAGGGATCTGCTACTGAACAAGCTCTACACCATCAAGATGGCTGACAACGAAACAGCAGCCCAACTCCACGCACGAATCCAAGAGGTAATGAACGGTCTTCACGCAATAGGTCATAAGGTCGAAAACCGTGACATGATAAGGTATGCTCTAAATGCATTTCCAAGAAATACCTTGTGGGCATCTATGGTAGATGCATACAAGGTATCCAGGGATCTTTCTAAAATAAAACTAGATGAATTATTTTCTGAACTAGAACTGCACGAACAGACTAACACCAATTCGGTCGAAAAAGGTATCGCTTTCATTGCAGGTAAAAATCTAAAGACAACGAAGAAGAAAACTGAACCTGAACCTGAGTCTGACTCAGACTCTGAAGATGATGAAGGAGAACAAACTAAGCTGGTCCGGCTCGCTCGAAGCTACTACAAAGAGCTGAAGAACCGAATCAACAAACGGAAAACCGGCCGAAGAAAAGACGAACCAGCTGAACTCACGAACAAGCCTAATGTAACCTGCTACGAGTGCAAGAAGAAGGGCCACTACAAGACAGAGTGTCCAAATCTGAAAGAGTCCAAGAAGACGAGAAGAAAGAAGGCGCTCCAAGCAACCTGGGACGAGTCTTCCTCAGAAGAAGAAGAAGAGGCACCCCAGTCCAATCTCCTAGCTCTGACCGCCTCAGAGAAAGTCGAGTCAGAATCAGAACAAGAAGACGGCGAGTTAACCTTCTCAGAAGACGGAGAAATTAAGGTAACTGGTTTTAATAGATTACAGTTAACTGAATTGATTTCTTTTCTTTCTCGTGATTTGGCAAAAGCCAAACTCCGGGTCGAATCCCTCCGACAGGAAGTAAAACTCCTGAAAGAGGGAGCTGACTCTAAACCCTCAACCGAGAAGGTTCAGGAAGGAACTCCCACTCAAGTTGAAAAACTTGAAAAGGAAAACTCCTCCCTGAAAACTCAGGTTAAGGATCTTAGATCAGCCCTAGAACAATTCACTTCTGGTTCCAAAAATCTTGACATGATTCTTGGAAAACAGAAGTCCATTCTAAATCGATCTGGACTTGGCTACCGAACCAAATCCCGACAACGATCGTATTTGGCTGTACTGAATCAGTCCAGAGGCAAAATTCAGGCATGGGTACCTAAACTATGCCAGAACAAACCAACTGGATCAAATCAGTATTGGATCCCCAAGGACAAGATTCACATCTTGCCTAACCATCACCGTGGCTTTAGTCCAGGGGGAGCCAAACTGAAAACTATTTTTATTATTAGATAAACTTGCAATTCTTGATTGAAACTGCTTGATTGATTGTCTATTTAATTTCTGCAAATTACCATGCTTAGACTTAGGCTAGTTTAAAGGACCAAACAAACTTAACTGAAATTTGACAACATAGTATTGGGTGGAGGTGAGATGATAGTACGTTGGGGAAACCAATTCTAATAAGATCAAGTTTACTTGGTCTCTTTAGACTGGTGAAACCAGCCGAAGCTACCGATCCAAAATCCAAACTAGTTAGACCAGAAATTTTTCAAATAATAATTTTGAAAATGAAATTTCATTAAAAGGCTTTGTCAAGGAAAGGGTGGATGATCCCATAAGGCTACGGCCAAAGAAGGCCTAGTGCCTCGCCAAGACCTGGAAGCCAATTTCTGAAATTCAAATTCAAACCCTAGCGAAGGACTGCTAGGCAACTGGCGAAGGACTGCCAGTATTAAAAGCCCTAGCAAAGGACTGCTAGGCAACTGGCGAAGGACTGCCAGTATTAAAGCCCTAGCGAAGGACTGCTAGGCAACTGGTGAAGGACTGCCAGCATCCAAGACCTGACAAAGGACCGTCAGGCAAAAGTCCAACCAAAGGAGCGGTTGGCATCAGGTAAATTCTCCCGAGAGGAGTAGGTGAGGGCGCGTTCCCCGTCGAGGGAACAGTAGGCGTCGGTTCGACCTAGGGCTCCATTTCGGAGACCAAAGTCAGAACCAAGACAGCTAAGGCTGTATAAATCTAATTAATTGTTATGTTATCTTATTTTGGACTAACCCTGGATGCGGGACCGAAGGAACGTGTGTCTGCAACTCAGAAAGCCTCAGAGGAGAGAGGCAGTTACTGAGAAGGGCGCCCGGAGCGTCCCGGGCGCCCCCAAGGGCCATACAAAACAAGTAACAAGAAGACTGGTTCGAATACACACTGGGCCGGGCGCCCCCGTGCTCCCGGGCGCCCCCTGCGCTGCGGGCGCCCCCTGCGCTGCGGGCGCCCCCTGGCGCATACCTCGAACCAAGAAGCCCTCGAAGCCAGATAACCTTTGACCCGGTCAATGCGGGCGCCCCGAGCGCTGCGGGCGCCCCAGTCAAAACTGATCCCGAAGATAAGGGGATCAGACGCTGACCGAGATCGGAACGGATCGGCTGCCACATAGGGGGGCGCCCCCGACGTCCCGGGCGCCCCCGACGTCCCGGGCGCCCCCTAGCCCTATATAAAGGGCCCTCGACCCCAGGCTTCTACAATCACTACTTCCAACGCTTCAAAGTTCTTCTACGCTCGTGCCTTGCTCCAGAAACGCTTCACCTCGAGCCGACGACGTCCTGCTGCCCCAAAAAGATTCGATATACTCCGGACGTCGATAACGAAGAACTTAATATTTTATTATTAATTTATTGCACTCCCTTTGTAATTGAAATTATTGTAACCGATTTTGCGCAAATATAGAATTGCCCAAAGTAAACGGTCAACGACCGTGGGCCTTGGAGTAGGAGTCGACACAGGCTCCGAACCAAGTAAAAATCACTGTGTCTTTGTGCTGTGTATGTTATTTTTATTTCCGCTGTGCACTTACTCTCAGTTTTCCGAAAAAGTAACGACTTCCGATATTCACCCCCCCTCTATCGGTTTTCACGATCCAACAGTTCGGAGATGACACTCCTACTCCACGGCTGCCCGTAAGGTGGACGATCTCTAATCCTTTGGTGGATGATTCCCCGAAGCACCTCCGGCTAACTCTTGTCGCTCCTTGTGGGTGGAGAAACCTCACCACAACTCTTGGACAATACCTGAGCAATATAGGCTACTAACAAGTTTTAACCAAGCAAGTTTCGCCAAGAAGAAATAGTCTTAAACGAGCTCCCTTAAATAGAGCTCGAGGCTGAGAAGACCACTACCAGTCGACTGGTCCATTGCCAGTCGACTTGTCCCACTTAAACTCGACCGTTACAGCCTAACGTTCGAATTTCTAAATGCCATCAGTCGACTGGTCCATTACCAGCCGACTAATTTTTCTGTGGTCTTTACCAGTCGACTGCCAAAACATCAGTCGACTAGTCCACTCCCAAACCTAAGGTTTCCCTCTCCCAAGTACACTTCTCTCAGCACTCGAACTCTAGGATTTCTCGAGTATATTTCACTCAACACTCGGACCCTCACGATCAGGTTGATTCTTCCTCCAGCAGCCTCGATCTGTTGCCTTCACACCCTCGTCATCTTTGGCTCCCATCCCTCAGATGCGCACGCAAGCCCTCGGCTTGCCTCCATGCCATCCTTCACGCATGCCTTGAAGTCCGCGTCCCTCGGCTCAACGTCCCTGCTCCAGCAGCCTTGACCTGTTGCCTTCAAGCCCTCTTCGACTTTGGCCCTCGTCCCTCTGATGCGCACACAAGCCCACGGCTTGCCTCATGTCATCCTTCACGTACGCCTCAAAGTCTGCTTCCCTCAGCTCATCGTCCCTACTCTGTCCATGGTCCCTCAAATGCACACACAAGCTCACGACTTGCCTCCATGCCACCCTTCACCATACCTGAAGACATCCAACCAAGTCTATGTGTACCTGCAAACATGCACACTCACACATACATATTAGACCAACATGAGATCCTAACTTAATCATATTAACACACATATTAAAATCCATGATCCTCCCGATCATACTTGGGTCGATTGCCCCAACAATTTCCCCCTTTTTGATGTGTGATAATATGTTTAAGTTAGGTGCAAAAACAACAATAGCAATTGAAAATTAGAGAGATAGCACATTAAGAGACATACACATGCCCTCCATTTTAATCTATGCCCTCCACATAATTTTCAACTTCCACAACACCAAGTTAAGCTAAACCTAACTTAAAATCACAAGTTCTCCCCCTTTGACACTATCAAAAAGACTACCCAAAGCAATCCTAACCCTAGTGTCAAAACGAACCTATTTTATTTCTGAAAACCCCCTCAGAAATCAATCAACAACCATACCAGTCGACTACCCCTGCATCAGTCGACTGGCCTGTGGAATTATTAATCCCACAGAAACATCAGTTGAGGGCAGTCGACTGATACAGTCCATTTCTGAAATTTCCATCCAGAATTCAGAAACCCCTAGAAAATTTCACAAAATTCAGAAAAATATAAAACTTTGCAAGCATATTTGTTAGGATATAATCTATCCTAGAAAAATATGGTTTCATGAAAACTACCAAATATGCTTGACTTTTGGTACAAACTCCAACTCTTTTGACAAGTATCATTTTGTATCAACTCTCAATCCTTTATTTGATTCTATGTGTTTGCCAAGCATATCCTATACCATTTCAACCATAGAATTGTTTTAAAATCTCCCCTTTCCCTTATATAGATTCTCAAGACAAGGCACATAATAAAATCTCCCCCCTTTCCATTCTTTACCTCTAGATAGACATGTATATCAACCTTCTCTTATACTTCACAATATCAAGATATCATTACTTCATATTAATAACATCAAATTATGAACTGAAAATTCATAGAAGCAATACGAAAACATAAATTCAATGTTTTATACAAAACTCAAAGCAATGCATAAAGGAAGTCACAAGGGTCATGCCCCGAGTTTTCAACCATTACATGACCAAAATAAGTGTTTGAGAGATAAAATATAAACCCAAGCCATACACTCTCAACACTAGAACCATCAAATCAAACTAAACTACATGTCGTCGCTTGGAGGAGGAGGGGCCTGATACATGAGGTTTCAGCTCTCCATCATCGCATACATCTCGTCCTGTCTTTGCTGGAACCCCTGAAACTACCCTGTGAGGCCATGAACTGCTCCCTGAATATCAATCTGAGACTGCTGAATGTCCACTTGCCCCTGCTAAAAACCATGAAAGTTCTCCTGGAGGCCGTAAACCTCTGCCTCCAGCTTGGAGAACCTCTCCTGTGTGACCCCCACAGCAGGCGCAACCTCCTCATCAGAACTAGAGGAATCAGAACGCTGTCTCCAGGCCATCTCCCCCTGTCGGCACTCAATCCCCACCAAGGACAGCTGTCGTGAGCCGATCTGGTCGTAGTCTTTGGACAGGCGATGCACCTCACCCCTAGTAGTGCAAATGTCCCTAGATTCAAAGAATTCGGTCAAAACATGACCGAAAGGCATGTAGATCTTGGCATTGACACTATAACAAAAGTAGACAATGGATGTGAGGACATGCAAGGTGATGTCGATATCTAATCTCCTTTCTAGTGCATTTATCATTACCAAGTGAGGAAGCCGAATCTTCGACCTCCCCTTGGTGACAATAGGTAATATGCAATCTAAGATAATTTTATACAATACATTGCTAAAAGGAGTCATGTTCTTAGCCTCAAAAATATGTTGTGTCACACATCGATGTCTTGAAAAATAATGGAGATGGATTTAGTCTATGGTTACATTGGGGAAGGTGAAAGGCTCGACGACTTTTGGAAAATATGTAAATGCATTGTTAGAAGCCCTACTCCCTAAAAATGAACCTAAGATTGCAACTGAAAAGGAAATGGTGACACTTGCCACCATGGACTCATAGGTCCCATCATCGGGACCCACGCATGTAAGATTGGTGTAAAATCCCTTGCACAAGTCCAGGTTAACAGGGTGCTGACAATATACTAGCTGCTCTAGACCAAAATATGTGATTATCACAGCAATGCGGGGGGTTTTCTCTTGGAAGTATGCCCTATTAAGATATCTGTAATTCATTATCGATAAATTTCCGCCGGCACTCCTCGGAATGGAACCAAGGTGCCTCATGATCTACATGCCCCTGTCGGGATTGTTGATGCAGTCTGACCCTGATTATTATTTTGGTGTTGACACCGATTTTAGTTTAGGTTTATGATTATGATTATGATTAAGTCCTGATCGAGGATTAGGCAAGGTGTGGAGAAATCCTAGCTTGGAGGGCTAGGTGTGGAGAAATCCTAATCTGGAGGATTAGGTGTGGAAAATCCTAGCTTGGAGGGCTAGGTGTGGAGAAATCCTGATCTGGAGGATTAGGTGTGGAAAATCCTAGCTTGGAGGGCTAGGTATTGGAAAAGTTCTAACTTGGAAGGTTGGGTGAAAAGTCCTAGCTTGGAGGGCTAGGTGGAAAGTCCTAACTTGGAGGGTTAGGTGAAAAGACCCAACATGGAGGGTTAGGTGAAAAGTCCTAGTCTGGAGGGCTAGGTTGGATGAAATCCTGGTGAGTGAAGCCAGGTCCCGGTGAGTGAAGCCGGGTGACTGAAATCCTGGTGAGTGAAGCCAGGTCCCGATGAGTGAAGCCGGGTGACTGAAATCCTAGTGAGTGAAGCTAGGTCCCGGTGAGTGAAGCCGGGTGACTGAAACCCTGGTGAGTGAAGCCAGGTCCTAGCTTGGAGGGCTAGGTTGAGGTCCCAGTGAGTGAAGCTGGGCATGGCACGAGTCAGAGATGGGCCGGAGGCTTGTTCTCATGACTTAGAGGGGATTTAGCGTTCCCTGGATCGGTCTGGTGACCGATCAGGGAAGTTGGCACGGTGCTCCGTCGTGGATCGGTCTGGTGACCGATCCAGTGATGACTGATCGATCGGGTGACCGATCAGGGGGCAGTCAGTTTCCTCACTGCTTGGCTCCTGATCGGTCTGTTGACCGATCAGGGTGCACACAGTGAGTTGAGTTCCCCCACTGATCAGCTACTGAACGGTCTGGTGACCGATTCACGACCTAAGATTTGATATCCGCGATTACTGTTCACTCAGAAGTGGAGCCTGATCGGTCTGGTGACCGATCAGGATTCACTCTGATCGGTCTAGTGACTGATTAGGATTCACTCTGATCGGTCTGGTGACCAATCAGGCCTATATCGTCGCAAAAGTTGGGAGTCCCAGTAAAGCAGTGGATCGGTCTGGTGACCGACCCACGAGCCCTGGATCGGTCCGGTGACCGATCACTTTAATTCAAAATGCACTGTCAAATGCTCTGATCGTGTCTGAACGTGTCTGATTCTCTGCGCTTAATCTCTGATACTCGATTTTCTGCTTGATATGCTGTGCTAATGCTCTGATTAAGTTGTAGGTGACAGGGAAGGATTCAAACACTCAAGGAGAGTCAATAGAGACCTTTCCTTGGAGCAGGTTTGCCCATTTTCCATCTCAGGTTGCAACGGACGCTGGCGCTGGCTGGAGCTGCTGACTGGGGCTAGTCTGAGGGAGGCTCAGGGAGTCCAGAAGAGCTCAGTAGTGGCTGGTGGTTGCAGGAGAGCAGCTGGAGGCTACAGTGAGGTGATGACCTGGCAATAGTGGAAGGACTTAAGCACTTGGTGGCGAACAAGTCTCCACAACTCTGATCAATAACATTGCGTGCTTGTGTTCTCTGCTGTTCCATTGTTCTTGAGCAAGCAGCTGCAATCTTTGAAGCAACCATCTTTTACTTGAGCACTTGGAGGAAGAAACAAGAGGCTTGGAGAGTCCATCAGCGAGAAGACACGAAGAAGGGTGTTCTTGCGTGAGATCTGCGCTGGGTGGAGCTCGAGAGAAGTTCTGCTTGTGTTCTTGCCTGTTCTAAGTGCTAAGTAAGATCCTTCTTGTGTTTCATTGTGCTTAAAACTCTATCTTTGTTGAAACGCTGTGGAGAGGTTACTCCACCGAGAAGGAGGTTGCTTACTATCCTATTTTTCCGAGGCTTGATCTGCCGACGATCAAGGGATCGCCCACCTTACGGGCATGCCAAGGAATAGGGGCAAGTTATCCCCGAACCTTGTAAATCCTCTTGTTAGCATTCTTGTTCTTGTGACTAACTTAGGGTTTAGTTTACTGCATACTTTGTTTTATTGCTTCCGCTGTGCTACTAAACCTTTGAGTTGCAGAAATTTCAAAAGCGTTAAAAGTTAAGTGTCTGGCTACATTCACCCCCCTCTCTCTAGCCATCCAAGTTCCAACAAGTGGTATTAGAGCTTGGGGCTCTGTTCTAGCGGATTAACAACCGAGATCTATCATCCATGGCGTTGAGAGAAGGTTTTAGCACCACCCGACCTCCCTTCTTCGATGGTGCAGATTTCTAATATTGGAGATCGAAGATGGAGTATTACTTAAAGATGGACATCAACACGTGGTTCGCGGTGAAGGAGGGTTTTACCCCTCCAAAGGATGATGAAGGCAAAGAACTAGAATCTTGGTGTTGGACGGCTGAACAAACCCGGAAGAGTGAAGTCGACGCGAAGGCGGTGGTCACCCTACAATGCGGCATGAATAAAGACCAACTCATCAAGGTTGGTCCATTCACAAGTGCAAAAGACTTGTGGAACAAGCTCATAGAACTTCATGAGGGAACCCGAGATTCAAGAATCGCAAAGAGGGACTTGTTCCTCAACCAACTTCAAAATCTCTCCATGAAGGAAAATGAAATCGTAAGTGAACTTCATAGCCGGTTCAAGGAAGTCCTCAATGGTCTTCATTCTATTGATGAAAAGGTCGAGAACCGCGACCTTGTGAGGTATGTGTTAAAAGCATTTCCAAGGAATGCTTTGTGGTCATCCATGATGGATGCCTACAAAGTTTCCAAGGATTTATCAATTGTTATACTAGATGATCTATTTTATGAAATGGAATTGCATGAGATGGCTAACAAAGGCCCCAAGGAGAAGGGGATTGCCTTAGTTGCAGGGGAACGATCCAACAAGAAGAAGAAGGAGAAGGAAGTCTCTTCATCTTCATCCTCTTCCGAATCTGAGTCCGATTCTGAGGAAGATGGCAGCGACTCTTCTTCCTCCGAGATGGCAAATTTTGTTCGAAGGATGATGAGGAAGGGTCGACGCTTCAAGGGTAAAGGTAACCCTAGTGAAGCTAAAGTTGAAAAGTCTAATGTCTCTTGTTATGAGTGTGGTAGGAAAGGACACTTCAAGAGTGAATGCCCAAAGCTAAAGAAGAAGGAGGAGAAATCCAAAAAGAAAGAGGAGAAATCAAAGAAGAAGAAGAAGGCCTTGAAGGCCACTTGGGATGAATCCTCCTCAAGTTCATCCGATGAAGAAAAGGAGGAGAAGAGTACCGACATGGGGCACTCATGGCTCTTGGAGAGAAAGTAGTGATGAATCCTCCGACTCCTCAAACGCGGCTTCATCATCTTCGGATGATGAAGAGGCAACCTCTCCCGAACTTGAGAAATGTTATAGAGCAATTGCATGTTTAACCAATATGTTAAAAAAGTCAAAAATTAAGGTTAAATCATTGCAATTAGAAATTGAACAATTGAAGTCATCTAGGGATGAGAACATAGACGACTTGCATGTTGAAATGTTAGAAGATGAGATTAAATCTTTGAGAATTGAGGTTGATCATTTGAAATCCTCTAGGGATGAGGATGTAGATGATTTGCACGTTGAATTATTAGAGGAAGAAAACAAATCATTGAAGAGTGAAGTTGAGAGACTCAAGAATATTCTTGAGATGTTCTCAACAAGCTCGAAGACCCTAGATATGATTTTGAATGCCCAAAGGGCAGTCTACAATGGGGTCCATTACCGACCCAAAGAACCTTCATTTGTGTCCTTAATGTCTAGGACTGGTCTTAGGCCACTTAAGATACCCAAGGTTCAAAAGAAAGTTGTCAAGGCATGAGTGCCTAAGTCTTGTTTAGTAAATGCTTTAGGTCCCAAGGTTTGGGTACCTAAAACTTCTGTTTTTCGAATTGTGTAGGTTATGATTGAGGGGGAACATCTATCAACTTGGTTCGTTGATAGTGGGTGCTCCAAACACATGACCGAGGATAGATCATTATTTACTACCCTTCAATGAAAAAGTAGAGGTAATGTTTCATTTGGTAACAATAGTAGTCTTAAGGTTATAGGAATAGGGGACATTCCAATATCTGAATGTCTTAGAATTTCAAATGTCCTTCTAGTCAAGGGGATGACATTTAATCTCCTAAGTGTCAATCAATTGTGTGATGCGGGTTACACAATTGATTTCCAACCAAGTCAATGTCTAGTTAGATAACATGACACTTTTGACACGGTACTAGTAGGAACAAGAATAGATAATATTTATCAAGTTTCTTTTAAAAGTGCTATTAATGCTTTTGCTAAGTGTCTCATGTCAAAAGAAGAGGAGTCCACCCTTTGGCACCGGAGGTTAGCACATGTTAACATGAAGAATATCGGGAAGTTGGCCAACAAGGGATTAGTTCGTGGCTTACCAAGCATCAAGTATGAGAAAGAAAAGATTTGTGATGCATGTCAAATGGGTAAACAAACAAAATCTGCACATAAAGGTAAAAGCACTGTAAGTACTTCTACCGCATTGGATTTACTTCATATGGACTTGTTTGATTGTAGCACTATCATATCATTGAATGGAAGTAGATATTGCTTTGTTATCATTGATGACTTTACTAGATATACATGGACTTATTTTCTCAAATATAAGGACCAAACCTTAGATGTTTTCATTTCTTTTTGTAGAAGAGTTGAAAATGAAAAATCTTCAACCATTAAGACAATTAGAAGTGATCATGGAGGTGAATTTCAAAATCAACGCTTTTTAAAATTTTGTGAAGATAGAGGGTATAGACATGAGTTCTCCACTCCTAGAACACCGCAATAAAATGGTGTTGTAGAGAGGAAGAACCGTGTTCTACAAGAGGCTACACGAAGCATGCTTAATGAGTACTCATTACCGAGTTACTTATGGGCTGAAGCTATAAACACGGCTTGCTACGTGCAAAATCGAGTTCTCATACATAGATTCTTAGGTAAGACTCCTCACGAACTTTGGTTTGGGAAACCACCTATGGTTAAACACCTTAGGGTGTTTGGTTGTAAGGTGTTTATCCTAAACACCAAGGATCACCTTGGAAAGTTCACGGCAAAGGCTGATGAAGGAATACTAGTCGGGTACTCCCTAGTTAGCAAAGCCTACCGAGTCTACAACAAGAAATCTAGATTGGTTGAAGAGTCTTCTGATGTTGTCTTTGAAGAAATTCCGAAAGTCAATGAACAACCAGAAGATGAAGTCTAATTCGAACTTAGGAGACTAAGTTTGAATGAAAGTTCAAATGTTGTTGATGGTGATGAATCCAATGACGGTGAACCTAGACAACCCACAGATCAGCCAGATCCTGAGGCTGAGCTTGTGTCTAGTGAAACCATTCAAGAAGCACCACCAACACCTAGGCAAACTAGATTAGCCTCTAGTCATCCCCAAGATCAAATTGTTGGAGACATTCATCATGGGGTAAGAACTAGATCATTCTTTAGGAATGAGGCTAATGAAGTTGCCCTAATTTCTGAAATTGAACCTAGAAAAATTGACGAAGCATTAAATAATCCCGATTGGATCATCGCGATGCAAGATGAACTAGGTCAGTCCGAAAGAAGTCAAGTTTGGGACTTAGTCCCTAGACCTAAGAAGACCACCATTATTGGAATCAAATGGGTCTTCAAAAACAAGTTGAACCATAAGGGAGAAATCAAAAGAAACAAGGCACGCTTAGTAGCCAAGAGCTATAGTAAAGTTGAAGGTCTTGATTATGATGAGACTTATGCTCCCGTGGCACGATTAGAGTCCATCCGATTGATGCTTGCATTTGCAGCACATCGAGGTTTCAAGCTATATCAAATGGATGTCAATTCGGCCTTTCTAAATGGTTTGATTAGAGAAGAGGTCTATGTCGAACAACCTCCGGGGTTTGAGAGTACTGAATTTCCAAACCACGTGTTCAAGATCAAAAAGGCACTTTATGTAGGAACGGTGTCGTCGATAGAGGGGGGGAGGTGAATATCGACCATTGAAAACTTTCGTGAAATCATCGTAAAACTTTCGATCTACTCAGAGCGTTAGTGCAGCGGAAAATAAAATAGAAAAAGAAATAACAATACAAGGACACAGCGGGATTTTTACTTGGTTCCCGACCCCCCAGGTTCAGTACATCCAAGGCCTATGCACGGGAACGCTCGTCCACTATTGGTCTCCTTCCCAGACTTTCCGGAGGCGGAGAAACCCGACTTACAGTGCAAGTTTACAATCAAAAGATAAATAAATTTAAGTGCGGGATTAAATAAAAGCAAACCAACAAGACAAAGTCTGAAGCTCGGCCGATCTGGACCTCCGAAGTGCCGTGCACTTCCTCCTGGAGCCTCCCAGTCGTAGAGCCTCGTCTCTAGCGCATTGTCGTCGGTCAAAATGCTTGGAATCTCTCTTAGAAGTTATGTTTTAAGTAGAGGGGTCGAAGCCCCTTATATAGGCCTCCTGGGGGTGCCCCGATAAACTCGGTCAAATCTTATCCCCGCGTCGACCTCGCCGCAGCTGATAATACCTTTGACCAGGGCACCCCGGACCTCCCGGGCGCCCTCATGAAGGCTTATCTACGTTTCGGACTCGAAACAGCACAAACAGGTTTGAACCCGGGCGCCCCGGACGCTTCGGGCGCCCCGCTTGACACCTATTCTGCTTACCAAACACAACCACTATTTTTCTTCTTTGGCTAGGGGCGCCCTAGCTGTTGGGGGTGCCCTGGCTGATGGGGGCGCCCTGCTTCAAAGGCTGCAACTCGGTTTTTGCTTGCTTTGTCTTCCAATCTTGGCACCTGCAAGATACATGAACACAAAGCATATATACATATAATATTAGCCTTAAGGACTTAGTTCGGACTTCGGATCTCCACGAAACCCTAGGTCGAACCGGCACAAGTTCCCACCCCCGAGAACGCGCCTTTCACCTACTCCTTTCAGGAGACGGTTGCCACCCAGTCCTTCGGGTGGACTTTTACTTAGCTTCCGATACCTCCGGACCTCGAGACGCCCAAACCCTGACCCGTCTCTACTCCTGTCCTTAGTCATGGCTCAGCTAAGTTACTCAGTCCCTTGGACCAAGACTTCATTCCCTAGCAGTCCTTCGCCAGGTGTCTAGCAGTCCTTCGCCAGGTCTTCATTCCCTAGCAGTCCTTCGCCAGGTGCCTAGCAGCCCTTCGTTAGGTCTTCTATACGTAGCAGCCCTTCGCTAGGTCTTCAATGCCTAGCAGCCCTTTGCTAGGTGCCTAGCAGCCCTTCGCTAGGTCTTGGGGTTTCGATACCTAGCAGCCCTTCGCTAGGTGCCTAGCAACCCTTCGCCAGGACTTAGTGTTTCGATACCTAGCAGCCCTTCGCTAGGTGCCCAGCAGCCCTTCGCCGGGACTTAGTGCCTAGCTTCACTCACCAGGTCTTAGTGCCTAGGTTAACTAGGACTTTTCTTCAACTTAGGTTACTTCACTCTTACTCCCCTTTGTCTGTTCAATGTATCACTGACTTAAGTGTATTTTCAATCATTAAAACACTTAAAGAGGAACATTATTGATGCAACTTGCACCAACAATCTCCCCCTTTTTGATGTTTGACAATAACTTAAGTTAGATTGGTTTAAATGGGCTAACTTACTGTCCTTGGGATAAAAAAATGAAAAAATGATATAAGTTTTGAAACTATATATTTTTTATTTTTGGGAGAAAATTTTTGATTTTTGGGAGAAATTTTTTTCTAACTTCTAACTTAAGCACACCTCTCCCCCTTTGTCATACATCAAAAAAAACAAAGGAAATACTTGCACCAACAATGAAGATCTTTGGTTCTATTCGAAAATATGTAGTGCAAAAATTTTTTTTTAAAAGCATTGTATTTTGAATGGTATATTGCATTTTTTTTGAAAAATGCACATTTTGAAAAAGATGCTATGTGCTTTGAAAAGTACTTTGAGAATTATAAAAAAAATGTAAGTACTTTTGTAATTTTTGAAAACTCTAAGTACTTTTGGAAAATGCATAACTTTTGAACGAATGCTATTTTAGAAAATATAAATATTATGCATATTTTGCAAGTACTAACTCTTTTTGAAAAAGATGAAACTTTGAAAAATCTAAGTAGTTTTTGAAAAGTATTATGCATTTTGAAAAAATAGCATTTTACTTGATTTGATTTCTTTTCCAGTCTGACACAATCCTAGAAAATCTTGTTAACTACAAGGACATTTTCCTAAGTATCCTGAAAAGTTTTTCAAACTCAAGTAAATATAAAAATAATTTCTCTGAAAAATAGAATAATAGGATGTAAGTACATTTTGAAAAAAAAATGTATAAATTTTTGAATTCATGATACTTGATTTGGTTTATCTTCCAGTCTGACACAATCATAGAAAACCTTGTTGACCACAAGGATATTTTCCTAAGTGTCCTGGAGGATTTTCCAAACTCAAGATAAACACCCCTTTTTTTAAAGTTTGGTTGACCAGTCCTGGGAAGCTTGTTGACCACAAGTACTCTTCCTCTGAGTCTTAAAGTTTGGTTCAGATCAAAAGAATAATCTAATAATTTTCAAAATAAATAATTTAAAACTTGTCAGAATGTTGACTCAGACTCCCCCTAAAACTGACACGTCCTAGGAGTCCTTTTTAGATTATGAAGTGGACCTTCCTCTGTGTCTTTAAGGTTTGTCAAAATCAAATGAATGATAATTTTTCAGTAGATAAATTTTGAAACCACAATTTGAAAAGAAGATAATTTTGAAAACATATGTGATGGAAATTAAGGTGCAGTTTTCGAAAAATATTTTTAATAAAAAGAATAAAACACTCCCCCTGCATCCAACACCGTTTGACTCTAACTATGTGCCTTAAGGAAATTTAGTGTTGTCCTAAGAGGCTTGTGTCTAATTGAGTGAATCAAACAATTTTAAACAGATATAATTTTTGAAAACATATAATATGTATATTCAATCAGACAAGCATGAATTCCATAAAAACATTATTATGTTGAAGCATAATTTTGAAAATATATTTTTAGAAAAATATTCTAATGATTTTGAAAAACAATTTTGAAAAATATTTTTCAATTCATTAGTCCTTAACATCTCACCCATTTTAGATGTATCAATACAACAAGTATGGTTGCTTTATAGGTGTATTGTGAGATGCTTGAATCATTTTTATTATTAATTATAAGATTTAATTGAAGCTTGTGTTAGATTTGAATTTGGCAAGAAGTAACTTGAATTTGAATTTCAAGAATTGGCTTCCAGGTCTTGGCGAGGCACTAGGTCTTCTTTGGCCGTAGCCTTATTGGATCATCAACCCTTTCCTTGACAAAGTCTTTTAATGAAATTTCATTTTCAAAATTACTTTTTGAAAAATTCTGGTCTAACTAGTTTGGATCTTGGATCTGTAGCTTCGGCTAGTTTCACCAGTCTAAAGAGACCAAGTAGAGAATACTTGACTTTATTAGAGTTGGCTTCCCTAACTTACTATCATCTCACCGCCACCCAATACTAGGTTGATCAAGTTTTAATTATTCTTTTTCCTATGGCCGTTCTAATACATGCATAAACTTTAAATATGAATGACATGTCATATATTAAAGGAAGTGGCAAATGCATGGCATGACAATTATGCATGAGTCAAACAATTCAAATTTTTATTTAAATTTCTAAAAATGTATCAAATTTTCGATTTGATATATGTCGTGTGAACCCGTGAATATGCCAACTCACTTTAACATATTTAATGTTATTAATTTTAATTGTTACAGTTTGGGTAAAATTTTAGTTTGAGTTTAGGTTATTTAAGATTTTAGTTGGATTCAGGTTAATTAAGAATTAATTGATGTTGAATTAATTAGAAATTAATGTTGAATTAATTTAAGTTTGAATTGATTACGATTTAAATTGAATTTAATTAGAATTTTAATTTAATTTAATTTGAATTTAATTAAGATTTAATTCGAATTTAATTAAGGTTTAATTTAAAATTCAGATTTAATTTTAAAAAAATTAAGATTTGATTAATTTGAATAATTAAGATTTAATTAATTTGAATTTGAATAATTAAGATTTAATTAATTTGAATTTGAATAATTAAGATTTAATTAATTTGAATTTGAATAATTAAGATTGAATTTGAATAATTAATTAATTTTAAGTTTGAATAATTAAGATTTAATTAATTTGATTAATTAATAATTGTGGGTTTAAATTCATCATTTTCATTATTTCAAAAATTTCTTCTTCATCTTTATCTTTTTTTTCAAGTTTTTCTAATAATTTTGATTTATTTGAATTTTTGTAATTTTTATTGATTATGGCTTTTATCTTGGATAGTTCCATGTCCTCCTCAATATTAGATCGTTCAATATCCTCAGCATAGGTGGAGTAAATTGGGCCACTAGCTAAAATTTTATAATAATCTTTAATATTATCTACGATTAAGATTTTATCTAGGAGAATTTCATCTTCAAAATTATCCTCAGATTTATCCACAGACACATCTTCAATCTTTTCAAGAAATTCAAAATTAATCTCTAGATTATCCTTAAGATTTTCAGAATTAATTTCTGGATTATCCTTAAAATTTTCAGAATTAATTTCTGGATTAATTCTACTAACTTCAGAGTTATCTTTAGAACTTTTAGATTCGAATTCAGAGTTATACAACGGATTTTCAAATTTGAATTTATAATTATCTAAAGTATTTTCAAATTTAAATTCGGTTTTATCCTTAAGATTTTCAAATTTGAATTCGATTTTATCCTTAGGATTTTCAAATTTGAATTCGGTTTTATCCTTAGGATTTTCAAATTTGAATTCGGTTTTATCCTTAGGATTTTCAAATTTGAATTTAATTTCAGATTTAGATTCAGAGTTAATTGTATCATTATCTATAGAATTATCAGAGTTTATTTTAGATTTAATTTCAGAATTAATTTTAGCAATTATTGAATTGGTATTAATGATTAAACAGTTAATTTCTGATATTTTACTCATATCTGTATTTTCTAATTTGACATGCAAAGAATTAATTTTACTATGCAGTAAATTTAATTGATCAGAAAAATTAACTACATTATCACAAGGCAGTGCAGGAACTTGTAAAATTTTTGGAACATAAATCTTACGTACCTTCGCCGAACACTTATTTTTGTAGTGCCCGTATTTCTTGCATTTGAAGCATCGTACGTGACTTTTGTTCCTCCGGCTTCTTGGCGCTGGTGCCTCCTTCGCCACCGGTGATGAAGATCGAATCTTACGAGTAGGGCACTGATTTTTATATTGCCCTCTCTCCCTGCATGTGAAATAGATAATATGGAATTTAAAAATGGACATTTTATAATTAAAAGTACCTGATTCACCCCTGGGCTCCCCCTCAACTCCTGGCGTCGTTGCTCCGTCGGCGGTTAGTCCGGTGAAGAGCGGCTCGGCTCTTATACCAATTGTAGGACCGGTGTCATCGATAGAGGGGGGGTGAATATCGACCGTTGAAAACTTTCGTGAAATCTTCGTAAAACTTTCGATCTACTCAGAGCGTTAATGCAGCGGAAAATAAAACAGAAAAAGAAATAACAATACAAGGACACAGCGGGATTTTTACTTGGTTCCCGACCCCCCAGGGTCAGTACATCCAAGGCCTATGCACAGGAACGCCCGTCCACTATTGGTCTCCTTCCCGGACTTTCCGGAGACGGAGAAACCCGACTTACAGTGCAAGTTTACAATCAAAAGATAAATAAATTTAAGTGCGGGATTAAATAAAAGCAAACCAACAAGACAAAGTCTGAAGCTCGGCCGATCTGGACCTCCGAAGTATCGCGCACTTCCTCCTGGAGCCTCCCGGTCGTAGAACCTCATCTCTAGCGTGTTGTCATCGGTCAGAATGCTTGGCATCGCTCTTGGAAGTTATGTTTTAAGTAGAGGGGTCGAAGCCCCTTATATAGGCCTCCTGGGGGCGCCCCGATAAACCCGGTCAAACCTTATCCCCGCGTCGACCTCGCCGCTGCTGATAAGACCTTTGACCAGGGTGCCCCGGACCTCCCGGGCACCCTCATGAAGGCTTATCTGCGTTTTGGACTTGAAACAACACAAACAGGTTTGAACCTGACACCTATTCTGCTTACCAAACACAACCACTGTTTTTCTTCATTGGCTGGGGGCGCCCTAGCTGTTGGGGGCGCCCTGGCTGATGGGGGTGCCCCCCTTGATGGGGGTGCCCTGCTTCAAAGGCTGCAACTCGATTTTTGCTTGCTTTGTCTTCCAATCTTGGCACCTGCAAGATACATGAACACAAAGCATATATACATATAATATTAGCCTTAAGGACTTGGTTCGGACTTTGGATCTCCATGAAACCCTAGGTCGAACCGGCACAAGTTCCCACCCCCGAGAACGCACCTTTCACCTACTCCTTTCAGGAGACGGTTGCCACCCAGTCCTTCAGGTGGACTTTTACTTAGCTTCCGATACCTCCGGACCTCGAGACGCCCAAACCCTGACCCGTCTCTACTCCTGTCCTTAGTCATCGCTCAGCTAAGTTGCTCAGTACCTTGGACCAAGACTTCATTCCCTAGCAGTCCTTCGCCAGGTGCCTAGCAGTCCTTCGCCAGGTCTTCATTCCCTAGCAGTCCTTCGCCAGGTGTCTAGCAGCCCTTCGCTAGGTCTTCTATACCTAGCAACCCTTCGCTAGGTGCCTAGCAGCCCTTCGCTAGGTGCCTAGCAGTCCTTCGCTAGGTCTTCAATGCCTAGCAACCCTTTGCTAGGTGCCTAGCAGCCCTTCGCTAGGTCTTGGGGTTTCGATACCTAGCAGCCCTTCGCTAGGTGCCTAGCAGCCCTTCGCTAGGTGCCCAGCAGCCTTTCACCGAGACTTAGTGACTAGCTTCACTCACCAGGTCTTAGTGTCTAGGTTAACTAGGACTTTTCTTCAACTTAGGTTACTTCTCTCTTACTCCACTTTGTCTGTTCAATGTATCACTGACTTAAGTG
Organism: Boesenbergia rotunda; assembly: GCA_024364735.1. Lineage (NCBI taxonomy): Eukaryota > Viridiplantae > Streptophyta > Magnoliopsida > Zingiberales > Zingiberaceae > Boesenbergia > Boesenbergia rotunda. The sequence continues at coordinate 49,809 of JAGFNQ010002342.1, forward strand.
TATTGTCAAACATTAAAACACTTAAAGAGGAACATCATTGATGCAACTTGCACCAACACTTTATGACCTTAAACAAGCACCACGAGCTTGGTATGAGCGGTTGTCGACATTCCTAATTGAGAAAGGTTTTGTAAGAGGCCAAATAGACCCTACACTATTTCTACGAAGAGATAGTGACAATATATTTGTAGCCCAAGTATATGTCGATGACATTATTTGTAGCTCAAACAACAAGGGCTATTTAAATGAGTTTATTGGACACATGGAGAGTGAATTTGAAATGAGTCTAGTGGGAGAGTTGACCTTCTTCCTTGGACTTGAAATCAAGCAAACTCACGACGGAATCCATATGCACCAATCAAAGTATACTCAAGAGATGCTTCGAAAATTCAATATGAGTGATTCAAAAGAGGTAACCACTCCCATGGCTACAAACACAAGACTAGACAATGATGAGAGTGGTATACCCGTTGATTTGACTCAATATCAGAGCATGATATGTAGTTTGCTATACCTCACAGCTAGTTGACCTGATATACTCTTTGCTGTGGGTATGTGCGCTAGGTATCAAGTATATGCCAAGGAATCTCATCTAATTGCTGTTAAAAATGAATTTTGAGATATCTTAAAGGCACAATTAGTGTTGGTCTATGGTACCCCCGCACCGAATCATTTGACCTAATCGGCTATACCGATTCCGACTACGCTGGATGTAAGTTAGATCGGAAAAGCACAAGTGGGGGTTGCCAATTCCTAGGATCATCTCTAGTTAATTGGTTAAGTCGGAAGCAACATTGTGTCACTCTCTCCACGACCGAGGCAGAATATATCGCCATGGGAGAGAGCGTATCACAATTGTTGTGGATGATTCATACACTAGATGACTATGGATTAAGTTACAAGGGTGTGCAAGTGTTGTGTGACAACATTAGCATAATTAACCTAACTAAGAATCCGGTCCATCACTCTAGAACCAAACATATTGAAGTGCGTCACCACTTCATTAGAGATCATATTGCTAGAGGAGATATAGTACTCTTACATGTAGAGTCCAAATCAAATTTAGTTGACATTTTCTCTAAACCACTCCTCGAAAATGAGTTTAGTTTCTTAAGAAGGGAGTTGGGAATGTGTCGCGCTTCATAGACATCAAAATGCATTCAAACCCTTGATGATCATTTCGAATTGTTGGGAAACAATTGAGTAACTTGGGGACATCACACACAAACTATAAGGGTTACCAAAATATTTTTGTTTGCTAGAAATGGGTTGAGATGTTAGGATCAACTCAATTTCTCAAAATGTCAATATATCCCTTGAGAAATTAAGTTGACGAGATAAAAATCACTTCGGTGACCAAGTGTTGGGAAAACCAATGCATAACACATGTGTATTTGGCTCCATGATCATACTTGAACATTCCAATCAAGGAAACTTGATTGGAAACTTGAATTTGGTACAAACTTGCTTGAAATTGCGTGAATGATTGTTGTTTGAGTTTGACTCCACTTGGGTGGAGCAAAGTGATTTGCCAAAACTATAAGGACCGTTGATCCTTGTTTAGGGACCAATCTTAGTCAAGGGATCACTTCCGAGATCGATATTCTTCATCAGATCCCTTCAAAAATCGTATGGAAGTCTGAAACTGAAAGTTTCAGATCGTATCAGGGAGTATCAGGAACCCTGATCGGTCACTGGACCGATCAGGAGTATGGCTGATCGGTCCCCGGACCGATCTGGCTATGTCCTGTGGTGATCGGTCCACAGACCGATCAGAGGGGTCACAGTGACTTGGCGAAATTCTGTCTAAACATTCTGTGCTGGCCTGGATCGGTCCCCGGACCGATCTGGCACCCCGTGGTGATCGGTCCATAGAACGATCAGGGGGCTCACAGAACACTCCCCGAACCCTACTGTTTGCTTATGATCGATCAGCCGATTGATCAGGAGCCTGCCTGATCGGTCATCCGACCGATCAGGATCAGGCCAGTCCGATCAGGCTAGAGCCTGATCAGTCTGGGCGCTATCAGATCAAACGGTGATCCGTTCAATCGTATTAAAGTTTGGTTAGTGGACCAATCCACCAACCGGTTTAATCACGTATTCTCCTCACTTCCCAAGCCCTAGCCAACCAAAACCCCTCAGCGCCGAAAACCTCCTCTCCTTCTTCCTTGCGCGTGCGATCCTCCTTCCTCTTGCTGTGCGATCCTGAGAAGGTGTCCTGCAAGCTCTTCCTTGTCTTCTGCAAGTTCCCTCTTCCTCAAGGTCTTGAGCTCATTTCTTGCGTCAAGAATCTTTTTCTGCTTCCAGACTTCAAGATCTTCATCACACTTCTTCAATGGCACCTAAGTAAGCATTTTTGGTCAGTTTCTTTTTCGGATCAGTTCATAGATTATGTATTTGAGGCTAACCATGGTTTGGTGTTTTACTGTTGTGTCGTGACCCTATGATTCTGCCGTGACCTTCCTTGCCATGGTACTGATTAAACCTCATCTAATTTGATCAATATCCTGGCCGTGTGATCCTTTAATCAATATTCAAATCTGTGTTCACTTCAAATTTGTTGCCATGATCCACACTCACTGATTAAATCAAATCCTGTGTTCTTGATCAAACTTGTGTGATCAATTCTTTAATTCCTCTAGAAGATCATCTAAGGGCAAAGAACCCGTGGAGGAAAGCTCAAAGGGAAGAGGCCCTTCATCATCTACACCTCCTTCGAGACCTCCTCCACCTCCACATACTAGGTTTCAAAACATTTATTATGCTCTAGACTTTCAATGGCACAATTTTAAACTGATGTCATGTCGAACTGTGGACCAAACCTTCATCTACGAACATTGCCCAACAGTTCGGCAAATTATTGAACACTATAATCTTTAATCCATTCTTTACCTTGAGAGGTCAATCAACCTTGATTTGGTCTCTGAATTCTATAACAACATGGTCAATGGGGAGGGCACGGGGTGGAGGACCCGTGTCGCCAGTGTCGACCTTAATTTTAATCGATCTGTTTTCACTGACTTTCTTGGTTGACGCCGGTCCGAGAATGCTATTTCCCTCTTCCCTTATTTTCCAGACCCTCTACCGATTCCCTTTGATGGAGTCACCCCTGACTCTATCCATGAGTACTTTTTCGATCATTCCAGGTCGAGGGGTCTCGGTGAGGTTACCAGTGTCTTCCCTACATTTGCTGCCTTTCGTCTTTTTCCCATTGATTATGTCTTGTTTAAGATTATTACGAACTGTCTTTTCCCTACTACTACAAAGCATCTAGATGAAATTCATCCATTCCACTGCTTAATGCTCTACAGGATGCATCGGCAGTTAGACTTTGATATCGTGCCGTCCATCTACTTCTCCATCATCGTTCACAGTCTGATGTATGATCAGACAGTTTACATGTCATTTGGCCATATCATCACTGCCTGGCTGCAATCTGTTGGTATCGATGTTTCACAGGGTCGCATTGTACCCATGGTCCGACAGGACTGCCGACTTGACCGTCGCATGTTGGCCCAGCCAGGTATTGTTGTCGGATCGCAAGGGCTGAGATGGAAGGATCGGAGACGTGTGGGGGAGTTACCAGGAGCAGACCATGACCAGGAGCGGCCCACAGGTGCAGAGGATTACGATGAGTGGGCTCCTGACCTACGCTGGCAGGTTGTGGATCTAGAGCAGATGATGCAACGTGAGCTACATATTTCCAAGCTCTAGCGACAGGAGGTCAGCTCAGAGTTTCGGTCCTTCGATCGCCGACTAGACGTCAGACGATGACCCCGCTGAGGGTTGATGCTTTCTGACTGTGTGGATCGTATGACTCTTTGGCTGTATGTCTCTGATTTATATGCTTATTGTTAGTTGATATGGTTGTTCGTAGAATTACTATCATTCTGTTTGCCTCATTATGCGTTCCTATGATGATGCTTATGAACTGCTATGCTTTATTGCTCTGCCATGTCCATATGATACATATGCTTGTTTTGCCATGCCTTATCTTTGTCTTATGTTTTTCATATGCCCTCAAACTTTTCATATCTTAAGTTGATTTGGGAAACCCCTAGGGTTGAGGGGGAGTATGGTTAAACTTAACAGCCCCTCTAGACCCTTTTCGATGTTCGACAAAGGGGGAGAGTGTGGTTGGTTAAGTTTAGAATGATCATGTTGTAGGGGGAGAATCCTGGTTCCCCTATAATCCTGAAATTTGAAAAAAAAAATTGATTGGGAATCCCTAAACTTAAAATCGGGTTGTCAAACAACAAAAAGGGGAGATTATTGATGTAGTCTGACCCTGATTGTTGTTTTGGTGTTGACACCGATTTTAGTTTAGGTTGATGATTATAATTATGATTAAGTCCTTATCGGGGATTAGGCAAGGTGTGGAGAAATCCTAATCTGGAGGATTAGGTGTGGAAAATCCTAGCTCGGAGGGCTAGGTGTGGAGAAATCCTGATCTGGAGGATTAGGTGTGGAAAATCCTAGCTTAGAGGGCTAGGTGTTGGAAAAGTCCTAACTTGGAAGGTTGGGTGAAAAGTCCTAGCTTGGAGGGCTAGGTGGAAAGTCCTAACTTGGAGGGTTAGGTGAAAAGTCCCAACTTGGAGGGTTAGGTGAAAAGTCCTAGTCTGGAGGGCTAGGTTGGATGAAATCCTGGTGAGTGAAGCCAGGTCCCGGTGAGTGAAGCCGGGTGACTGAAATCCTGGTGAGTGAAGCCAGGTCCCGGTGAGTGAAGCCGGGTGACTGAAACCTTGGTGAGTGAAGCCAGGACCTAGCTTGGAGGGCTAGGTTGAAGTCCCAGTGAGTGAAGCTGGGCATGGCACGAGTCAGAGATGGGTCGGAGGCTTGTTCTCATGACTTAGAGGGGATTTGGCCTTCCCTGGATCGGTCTGGTGACCGATCAGGGAAGTTGGCACGGTGCTCCGCCATGGATCGGTCTGGTGACCGATCCAGCGATGACTGATCGGTCGGGTGACCGATCAGGGAGCACACAGTGAGGTTGCGAACCAACTGCCCGACTCCTGATCGATCCGGTGACTGATCAGGGAGCAGGCAGTTCCCTCACTGTCCAGCTCCTGATCGGTCCGGTGTCCGATCAGGGAGCAGTCAGTTCCCTCACTGTCCGGCTCCTGATCGGTCCGGTGACCGATCAGGGAGCAGACAGTTTCCTCACTGCTTGGCTCCTGATCGGTCTGGTGACCGATCAGGGTGCACTTAATGAGTTGAGTTGCCCCACTGATCATCTACTGAACGGTCTGGTGACCGATCCACGACCTAGGATCTGATATCCGCGATTATTGTTCACTCAGAAGTGGACCGATCAGGCTTGAACCTGATCGGTCAGTGGCTATCCTGATCGGTCTGGTGACCGATCAGGATTCACTCTGATCGGTCTGGTGACCGTTCAGGCCTGTGTCGTCGCGAAAGCTGGGAGTCCCAGTAAAGCGGTGGATCGGTCTGGTGACCGACCCACGAGCCCTGGATCGGTCTGGTGACCTATCTCTTTAATTCAAAATGCACTGTCAAACGCTCTGATCGCGTCTGAACGTATCTGATTCTCTGCGCTTAATCTCTGATACTCGATTTTCTGCTTGATTTGCTATGCTAATGCTCTAATTAAGCTGAAGGTGACAGGGAAGGATTCAAACACTCAAGGAGAGTCAATGGAGGCCTTTCCTTGGAGCAGATTTGTCCGTTTTCCATCTCAAGTTGCAACCGACGCTGGCGCTGCCTCGAGCTGCTGACTGGGGCTAGTCTGAGGGAGGCTCAGGGAGTCCAGAAGAGCTCAGTAGTGGCTGGTGGTTGCAGGAGAGCAGCTGGAGGCTGCAGTGAGGTGGTGACCTGGCAATAGTGGAAGTACTTAAGCGCTTGGTGGCGAACAAGTCTCCACAACTCTGATCAGTAATGCTGCGTGCTTGTGGTCTCTGCTATTCCATCGTTCTTGAGCAAGCAGCTGCAATCTTTGAAGCAACCATCTTTTACTTGAGCACTTGGAGGAAGGAACAAGAGGCTTGGAGAGTCCATCAGTGAGAAGACACAAAGAAGGGTGTTCTTGCGTGAGATCTGCGCTGGGTGGAGCTCGGGAGAAGTTCTGCTTGTGTTCTTGCCTGTTCTAAGTGCTAAGTAAGATCTTTCTTGTGTTTCATTGTGCTTAAAACTCTATCTTTGTTGAAACGCTGTGGAGAGGTTACTCCACCGAGAATGAGGTTGCTTACTATCCGGTTTTTCTGGGGCTTGATCTGCCGACGATCAAGGGATCGCCCACCTTACGGGCACGCCAAGGAATAGGGGCAAGTTATCCCCGAACCTTGTAAATCATCTTGTTAGCGTTCTTGTTCTTATGACTAACTTAGGGTTTAGTTTACTGCATACTTTGTTTTATTGCTTCCACTGTGCTACTAAACCTTTGAGTTGCAGAAATTTCAAAAGCACTAAAAGTTAAGTGTCTGGCTACATTCACCCCCCTCTCTAGCCATCCAAGTTCCAACAGGGATGACCTCTCTCCCATTCTTCTCTTTTGTGCAACTCTACAATGCAATTTACCCATGCATGTACTAAAAATTACCCCATGACAAAGGAAAACAATGAAAAACATGCAAAATGGGATAAGTTAGTTCCAAATCATGAATTAAATGTGAAAAATGAACTACACAAGTGATTACCATTTTCCTGCATGTTGCATTGTGAAGGTTGATGAAGATTAACTTGAGATGAGAGGTTCTTTCAATCCTAGACTTAGATTTAAGGTAGAGGGAGGCTAGGAAGGTGATCTTAGGGCTTTAGGAAGGCTCGAAGCAAGAGGGGAGGTCGTGGAAGACAAGAACTCGCAGGGGGTGGCGCTAAAACCCTATGTTCGACCCCCCCCCCCCCCCCGCGCGGCTTGTTTCTTTTAAAACCCTTGCGGATCAGTCGACTGCCCCAGGGGTAGTCGACTGAGAAACTGATCAGAAAGATCAGCCGACTGCCCTTGGGGTAGTCAACTGGTAATTTCGAATTCCTAGTTCCTGATTTACACTAGACCAGTCGACTGGTTCTGAACCAGTCGACTGGTACCCTAATTTCAACTTTTTGTCCTAATTTTAAAAATGCATAATTAAATCCATAAATCTCTAAAAAATCTAAAATTTCGTGGAGAGATTTGTGACACCTATGTCTACTTGGGAAAAATACGGTTTCAAGTAAATTTATTCCCTATCCCAAGATTGACATAAAATTTAAAACTATCTAATTTGTTCGATTTATCCCTGGCCTAAAGTCCTAGTTTTGACATCTCCTTGGTGTATCTTCCCATACTTAACCATAATACATTCCCAACATTGATTTATATGGCATTTGCTCATTGAAAACTAATTTTCTCACAATATGGTTCTATTTTCATCTTTTCCTCCACAGACCTTCCTTTTAATGTGTCAATTCCCTAGGATTAAGACTAACACTAGTCTTCCAACCCCTTTGGCACGTTCCATAGTCCATCTAGTCCCCTAGGAGAAATCCTCCTAAGATCTATTGACCATGGATCCCATCTTGACTTCTAGAGCTCATCCTTGAGCTCCTAGCCTTAGTCACCTCCCTAGGTGACTCATTTAGAAAGGCAAGACCACACCAGTGTTCCTCCGGTGCTTTTTGACCTTCAACTCTAACTTTCTTAATTTTGTATACCTTATTCTTGGTCAAATTCTTTTTCTCCCCTTTGAATGGCTTTTCCTTGCCATTTTTGCCCTTTCCTTTGTTATAATCATATGACATCCTTGCATAGGACTCCTTACTAACATTTGATCTCCTAAATTGGTATCCTAGTCCTGGTCTGTCATTTCTAAAGTGTTGATCATTCGGTATCATACTTAATCCCTTGGATTCCCTAATGAGTCTATCTAGGTTCTTTTCTAACTTATCAAGCTTTGTCCTCGAGGCTTGATTTTTCTCTTTCTAAATTCTTAACCTTAGTTTCACCATGTCCATTTTGGGCATTCCTAGATCTATCCATTTGTCTAGGCATGTGTCTCCCTTTCTTAGGGTTAATGCCTTGGTCCTTAGGTCTAAAAGTCCTAGATTTATCATGACACATGAATTCCTTAGAATTTTGGCACGCAATAATATTCCTATTTTTATCATGATACTTGAAATCAAAATTACGTATAGGCGAGCAATTTTCATGATTTTTAGCACACATAGAGACATTTGAAACATGCGTAAAGTTATGGATTACCTCCCTTACTCTTGTAGCACCCCCTTGATGTGAGCTTCTCTTCCTCTCATCCTTCTCCCATCTTCTCAAATGCTCCATTTTCTTGAGCTCTCCTTTTCTTGGACACTTGGTGTGATAGTGGCCTAGCTCCCCACAAGTGTAGCACCTAATGTACTTCTTTTCTTTCTTTTCCCTACAACCCATGTTAGATTTTAAATGAATGGATTTGGGATTAGGGTTTACCTCCTTTTTACCTAATGGACACTTGTCCTTGTAGTGCCCCTTCTTGTTGCATCCAAAGCAAATAATGTGCTCTTTCGACTTTGCTTTGGTGAAGGTGGGAGCTTCTTCTTGCTCCGGTATTGAAGAGGGTCTCTCCTCCCCCTCAATTCTTGAAGTGAAGACCTCTTCTTCATCCTTTGATGAAGTGGATGATCTTTCACTCTCTTGTGCCACTTCACTTGATGAGATGGATGGATTCTCTTTTTTTTCCTCCTCTTGAGCCATTGAGCTCATTTCCTTGGGCTCTTCCACTAATTGGGCTTGTGTAGGGTTTTCATGAAATTCTCCCATCTTGTTCCATAACTCATGTGCATTTTTATATTCACCTACACCACTCAAAATATTATTAGGCAAAATATTAAGTAATATACCAATTACCTTCTCATTTGCCTTTGATTGTGCTTGTTGCTCCTTGGTCCAATATCTAGGTCGGAGCTTTTTCCCATGCTTATCTCTTGGAATTTCGAAGGGCTCTTCTAGTACCATTATGCACTCCCAATCCATACCAAACCAAGTCTTCGTTTGCATCCTCCAATAGTCGAAATCTTCACGATCATAGGGAGGTGGAACGTTGATGTCATCACCCAACTTTTCTTCAATCGTCATCTCCTCTAGCTTGTGCTCTCTCGGCGGTTAGTCCGTAGATGAGCGAACCTTTACTCTGATACCACTTGTTAGAACTTACCATCAAGCTAGAGGGGGGGTGAATAGCTTTTGTTCGATTTTCTACCTACAACGTTAGCATGCGCCAGCGGAAATACTAAATAAAAACTAAAACAATGCTAACACAAACCGATCTACGTGGTTCGGAGATGACACTCCTATTCAACGGCTGTCCGTAAGGTGGACGATCCCTAATCCTTCGGTGGATGATTCCCCGGAGCACCTCCGGCTAGCTCTTGTCGCTCCTTGTGGGTGGAGAAACCTCACCACAACTCTTGGACAATACCTGAGCAATATAGGCTACTAACAAGCTTCAACCAAGCATGTTTCGCCAAGAAGAAATAGCCTTAAATGAGCTCCCTTAAATAGAACTCGAGGCTGAGATGACCACTACTAGTCGACTGGTCCTACTTAAACTCGACCGTTATAGCCTAACGTTCGAATTTCTAAGTTCCATCATTCGACTGGTCCATTACCAGTCGACTGATTTTTCTGTAGTCTTTACCAGTCAACTGCCAAAATATCAGTCGACTGGTCGACTCCCAAACCTAAGGTTTCCCTCTCTCGAGTACACTTCTCTCAGCACTCGAATCCTAGGATTTCTCGAGTACATTTCACTCAGCACTCGGACCCTTACGACCTGGTTGACTCTTCCTCCAGCAGCCTCGATCTGTTGCCTTCACGCCCTCTTCATCATTTGCTCCCGTCCCTCAGATGCGCACGCAAGCCCTCGGCTTGCCTCCATGCCATCCTTCACGCATGCCTTGAGGTCCGCGTCCCTCGGCTCATCGTCCCTGCTCCAGCAGCCTCAACCTGTTGCCTTCAAGCCCTCTTCGACTTTGGCCCTCGTCCCTCAGATGTGCACACAAGCCAACGACTTGCCTCCATGCCATCCTTCACGTACGCCTCGAAGTCCGCTTCCCTCGGCTCATCGTCCCTGCTCTGTCCATGGTCCCTCGGATGCGCACACAAGCCCATGACTTGCCTCCATGCCACCCTTCACCGTACCTGAAGATATCCAACCAAGTTTATGTGTATCTGCAAACCTGCACACTCACATACACATATTAGACCAACATGAGATCCTAACTTAATCATATTGACACACACATCAAACCCCATGATCCTCCCAATCATACTTGGGTCGATTGCCCCAACAACTTCAACTTCGAGAGGTGAGAGCAATGGAGAGGAGGGCAGTGAGAGCGACAAAGAGGAGGAGAGTTGGGAGAGGAGATGAGGGGGAGTTTGAAGCCGCAATCACGGGAGTCGCTGGTAGATAGGTCACGTGATTAGAAAATTAGGGATTTAAAGGTCACAGTTCAATTTATTCAGTTTAACTGAATTAGAAACTTTAAAATCAAAACTGAATTGAATAACAAGAAATAACCATTTTTTAAAAAAAATTAAAATTTTGAAATAACCGAGCAAAATTTTTAAATTTGGTATGTTTGTCTGTTTTACAAAATTTTTGCGCACCCCTACTTGTGGCTTTGACTTATTCTACATTAATATACTTTTCTGCTCAAACTAAGAGATAGTCGAAAGTTGTCGGAGGCTTCTTCACCAAAGATCGAAAGAGATCGTCTTCCTGCAGACCTTGGGAAAAAGTGGTTATGAACACTTTAGAGGTGATCGAGGGTACATTCAAGATACTTTGTTAAACTATTATATGTATTCTCTTAGACTTTCTTTAGTTGTTTGCTTTAGAGAACAAATTGAGAGGTGTCTTATTGTACCACTTATCGCTGATAATGTGATGTAGAAATGAAGCCTTGAAGTCAGTGAAGGTCCGAATGGATACAGATGGTAGTCGGTTAAACCATCATTGAGCAGAGTCAGAAAGAATCGTTAGAAAGACTTGACACTTGACACCATTAGTGTACTGATGAAGTTGGGAGGCATTCTCGAATTGGCCTAGATGATCCTTGAGATCAACTGAACCGGTGTATTTCCCAAGTTGAGGTGTTTAGAAATTATGTGGTAGTTCATTGTACTGGACATGACTCGAGAAAGGTGTCTTGAGAACTCCTTTCTTTGGCATGAAGGGGTTCTTTGCCTTTATTCTAGTTCCGAGGAGGCGTTTCTCTCACCATCGACCCATCTAAGTGTTCTTCATGTGGGACCATGGTCTTGCTCCGTGGCTTGGCGAAGGCGGTAGGAGGAGGGCCTATTGGGCCCATCAGTACACGTTTGGGGATAAGTGGTACCCCAATCGAGGCGTTGGGTACTTCTTCCAGAGTCGGATTCAAGGGAGGGAGTCATTGCAGAACCCGCTGCACCGCTTGATCAATTAGCATATGGAAATCTTCTCAGGCCATGGTGATAGTCTCACCTCGAGCCATGTTGACTACAGAGTTGGGACCCTTGATAGATCTCCTAGTTTCCATCATCTCAATGTTTCTATTCAAGCGTTTTCCACAAACGATGCCAATTTATTTCTATCTAAGATATCGGTTTGGCAAGTCAACGGAAGCCAACTACTGAGGAGGAGTCAACAGAGGCTTTGATGATGAAGAAAATGCCTAGGATATCTACAACACTCAATCAAGGATTAGAATGATCGCCGAGGTTGGACTTGATGTGACCATTCCAACTCTTAAGTTAGCATAGGGACTGGGGAGAGGTGTAAAGCAATGGAACAATGGAAGAGCTTGAATGCTTGTGTGCGCATACCTGCGCTCGTAAGAGCGGATGACTTTATATAAGGATGTAATTTTGCCCTTATGTTACCCATGTGTTTGCCCACGTCTTTCGGGAGAAACAAATACATTACCCACATTCTCTAAGAAAAAATGGTACAATAAGTCACGTAGGATGTAGGTCCCAACCGAGGATTATTATGCTAAAGGAGCCTGGTAAACTGAGTCGGAGGAGTCCGTTAGCTTTGTCAACCGAGTAGGAGGAGTCAAATGACTGAACTGAAGGAGTCGAGATAACTGAATTGAGAGAGTCAAGTGTACTGAATTAATAGAGTATGAATCTAGCTGAAAGAGTTAGATGACTGCATAAGAAGAATGACTCCTTTGACCTTCACTTTTGCATAACTTTTGAGTTTTGATCAAAACCTTCGACTAAGCCACGATTCGTATGGACTCACATATCCACCGCACCGCCCCCGGGGCTATGGTGCAGCGGTAGGGTCGTTAGTAGTTAACCCAGGCATCCGCGGTTCAATCCCCAGCTACGACGTATTTTGCAGGAATTTTTCCTCCAAATGGGGCGCAAACCCTGTGACGCTGGGCTTCTAGACTGCCCATCGCGAGCGCTTCCCGATTTACCTTGGTGACCGGTGGAAAATTTCTATAGGACCGGACCGATCAGTCCAGGTTCAATTTGTCTACTGCATGATTCATCATTTTTTTTTCACATATCCAACGCACCACTTGCCCTTTCCATTTGAGCAAAACTCCAACAGCTCAAGGGAAGTATTTGTTTATCACATTCATACAATAATTTGGTCACAAGATGTTAAATTTTAAACACCCCCAAGTCAAACACTGCGTTGACAACGCCTTCGAGCTATGAAGGACGCAAAAGCCACCATGCTCAACAAAACGGCAGCAGCTAAGAGATGGTTGACGATGCAGTTCAAGAAGTTTTGCTGCACAGGTCGACACGGAAGCATCCGGCAGTGATAAGAGACAAGAAGAGAAGGCAGAAGGAAAGGTTTCGAGTCATGTGAGATGGCTCGCAAAAGCTTCATTCTCCCTTTTCCTTTGAATCCCCCCTGTCAACTGTCAGTGATGGGAGCAGGCAGCTAGCAGTTGCTATCCTGGGGAATCTATTAGATCTCCCTCCTCAATCGTTCGCCTTCCTTTCTTGTCTTGCTCCACAGGATCGCTGAGTGAAACGCATTGCATGAAAACGGACAAAAGCAACGCACTTCGCTTTTCTTCTACCCGACAAAAGATTTAATCGTGTTCGTTTCAGATAGATTCCCCAACCCCAATCCACACTACAGAATTCTGAAGAAGAACCAGCGAGTGTTTTCAGACTCAGTAAGTTGACATTTTGAAGGAGAGTTTTGCCAACTCAAAAGCTGCAACAAAGATTATTAAGGGACCATAATTATAAGGAGGATCAACAAAGATTTCAGAGGAGCGATTGTCAATACACCATTATAGTTCCCGTCGCAGTACCGGACTAAAAAGGAGCTTTCAGAGCAAACTGGCAATGGTGGCTAGTAGCTAGGGTTTGAGGGAGAAATAAAAAGATGTGTATATATTCAGCATCATTCAATGCGTGCTTGAAAGAAGTAGCAGTATGCAGTTGAGCTAGGGTTAGCTAGCTCCTGACATTGTGTTTTGGTCGAAATGCCAATGTTTCATCGAACTTATAATTGTACTTTCAGTAAAAATCTAGCTTTGCACTTGCTTCAAAGAGAAAGTTTCCATATATCATGTCAATAAGAGAAGCTGAATTATGTAAAACTGACAAATCAATCATGTTGGAAAAGTAAACTCGGTTACTGAAGCCCGCATTCAGTACAAGATCTTAGTTAAGTGAGGTTTCATGAAACTGATTCTGGAGATACAACTGGTTAAACCGAAGGAATAATGAAAACGATCCATGGTTGACAGTCCCAAAGCAACTGTTTCTGATTAATTAATGAGCAAACAATAGTAGTACAGTAATCCGTGAGGGGTCTTAGGCCTTATGTAGCCTTAGCATGCCCTTCTCAACTAAGAACACGACCATGACTTGGTAAACGGAGCCCTTGTCCTTATTGCCTCCCCTGGCATAATAGATAGCATAACAGAACACATTGGCAAATGAACGTGATGGGGAAGAAGAACAGTGGTGGTCTGGATAGTAGAGTAGGAGTTGTGGGGAGGGAAGGCAACGTCCCTCTCAACACTGTTCCCCCTCCCCGATGACCAACACACTCAGCTTCTACTATACTCACAGAGCCCGAAGCTAGCTAGCCCTCGCCTAACGCCTAGTACGAGAAAAGAAAGAAGAGGAAGAAGGGTGGAGAGAGGAAGAGTCGGCTGGGAGAGCAGAGCAGAGCAGAGCAGGAAGTGAGGAAACTGATAGAGAACTTTCAATCGCACACTCTTTCCTCGTCCCTTCCTTACTTTAAAAAGCACACAGCCTCGTCGCGAGCTATACCTAGTGCACAATGTCGCCAAACTGCAGTCTTTAATTTGTTCTTGCTCCGTTATATTTCCCCTTGATCGCCTCACCATCTTCTTCTACTCTCGTCCGCTGGATCCTTAAGCTGTGCAATGTACTGCTTGTCATGTGCTTTGTTTAAGCTGCTGCTCATGATTATATTCCTCTGCTTGGTTTGGTTTGCAGGAGGGCAGAGGAGAATTCGCTCGATCTCAACAACTACCCTGACGAACACGGCAAGCCGCCGCTGCCGCCGGTAGAGGAAAGCTCGATGACCTCTGCTACCTCCTTCGGCACTACTCGTGAGTAGATAGATAGATAGATAGATAGATAGATAGATAGATATGCATGAACCTTACTGTTTCTGTTGAATGATACGTTGACTACTACTGCAGGGTTTAAGAAAAAGAAGGGTTTGGGAAAGGATGAGGCTGCGAAGGTGTACGAGTGCCGGTTTTGCTCCCTCAAGTTCTGCAAATCTCAAGCACTCGGAGGGCACATGAACAGGCATCGACAAGGCACGATACAGACCCAACACACTTGCGTCCATCGATACGTATAGTTTGATTAATCTGTTTGTTTTGTTGTTGTTGTCAGAGAGAGAGACCGAGACTCTGGATCGTGCTCGTCAGCTAGTGTTCAGCACCGAGGGTCTCGCTGGCGCTGCATCAGCCGTCGGGTAAATGGACATCCGTGTCACTGATCGTGTCTATAAACTGGAAAAAAAAAAAAGAGATGCCTTAAATTTGTCGTTCCAAATGTTCGTCAGATTGAAAGTAGTTCACGGAAGCTTCCAACACGGCGGCGGCGTGAACGGAGACTCGTTTCTCCAATTCCGACCGGCTGTGGTCTATCCCAATGCGTCAGCGTCGAAGCAATACGTGTACCCTTCTTCTTCAGCAGCCTCCTCGCCCTACCTGCCCCCCGCCGTCGTTTGCAGTTACTACGTCGGCCAGGTCGTCTCCGGGGGCCCCCAGCACCAAGCACACTGTGGTCCTCATCAGGATCCCGGTTTCCCATGCTACGGGGTGCCGCTGTCTCGCGGTTTTCCGGTCGAGGAAGCTCGACTGACAACTGCAAGAGACGGCGGCGTGCCTCACAATCTGAGTTTGAGTTAGTGTGTTTGTCTGCCGCATGCATTGACGACTGAAACAGAGGATCGTTGTAATGGGAACATCCGTAAATCTATCCCTTAAATTTGATTCTGATGGAACTTAGCTGAAGATCTCCTTGGTGTCAGATCTACTGGGACTTCTTTTTCACATGAAATATACGGATAAAAATATATAATCGAAGTAAAATAGTCGATGGCAGCTAGCAACCATTCCAACTCAAATGAATCTTCTGCCTCAACTTTGTCTTACAATCGTCAGCGATGACCAACAATTTATTGGATCACTAATTGGACATTATCGACGATCTCTAATCATCATCTCAAATCAAACAATAGCAACCGTGAATCAGTTGGAATCACCGTAATTGTCATCTCATCGGATTCGACAGTGAATTCGGCGAAATCACAATTACAACGATCTCCGACGGATTCACCGTCGATGGTGCCCGATGGATTCATTGTTGATAATTATGAGATACGAGTCAAAAAGAACTCTAAGAAAGAGGATTTATCTCATTCCAACTCCACAACGCATCCAAAGCCTGATCCGATTGAGAGAGTTCTCATCCAAATGCCTGATCAGTCTATTGAATGTTCTTGGCGATCGTGTAAGAATGCCCGAATCTCGGGGAATACTTTGACAGGTTATCTGGCGGTGACGATCCAAGGATTTCCTCGTGCGAATAAAGTGGCCAGTGAGATTGGTTATTGGATTTCTTTAACAAACTAGGACATTGGTGGATCTTGTGTCTTTAGGTACTAGGTCCATGAACTAGGCAGAATTACGGAAGAAGCAGAATTGAATAATGGAATTTTGACAAAAAGAATCCTATAAGGCCTAGTTAGTTACTTGCTGACGTAGTTAGAAAATTTATTGACCTGAGCTAACTCATGTCTTATAATTTTTTATAGTTCAATAAAGGTGAGAAATTTCCGTAGGGTTGGGCCGATCATCTCAAATTCGTCTGTTATCTGGTCCAATATTTTTTATAGCTCAATAAAACCCAATATAAAGGATTGATTAATAATTTACTTAGGACTCCACCTAAGTAAGTTCAATTGTATTGGTTAAGTCAATAAAAAAACAAAATCCAATATATACTATATGTGACATGTGATTTTTCATAGCCCAACAAAATTTAATATAATAGAATGGTTAAGAATTTACCTAGGGCTCTACCTAGGCCAGCCCAATTATATATTAGTTAAGTCCAATAAAAAATAAAACTCAATCTATATTACTAACTTAAAAAAAAAATTACAACAGGCTGAAGGCTGAATCCCACCCCCTCCTTTGGGGTGGCTACAGCCCTGGTTACTTAGTGAATTGATGGCTCAAAAGTAAGTAGGATAAAAGCAGCAGGAAAGCCAGAGGTTCATGGTCAAAAGTTCAATGTCCAAAGTTAGAATTATGTTGGGAAATTATTACGCTTTGGGACTTCAGTATCTATAATCTGAGTTTGTGATGAAAAATAGCAGCAGTTTGCATTTCTTGACATTTGGAAGAAATCAGGGTTTTTCCTTGTTCTTTGGCTCCTCAACAGCATTGCTCTGCTCTGCCACCAAGAACCTCTTAACTTTCTGAAAGAAAAATATAAGGCGTCAAAAACTACATCGATAGTGCATAAAGGGCACATTGATACAAATGGTTCGCGAGGGAACATAAAAGAAACAACTGTAAATAATGTCGCTCGATATTATTAGGGACATAATTGTCTATCATTTATCACCTTACATGTCTGATAAAATATGCATAGATCAATTATATAATCTAACTGTTGCTATCTGTCTTTTGAGAAAGAGAGCCCGGAGCAATACTCATCATCTCAAGTTTATGGTCTGATTCCCAACTAGGATATATTTTATAGAAATTGTTACTCTAAATAGGTTGTAATTTTGAGACGCTGGATTTCTAGACTATTCATTACGAACGCTTCCCGATTTATCTTAGCTACCGATAAAAAACTTTCATAAGACCAGGTCGATCATCTCAGATTTACTTGTTATCTTGTTCATCAATTATTTTTTCTTTTAAGAAAGAGAGCCAAAAGACTATGGAGTTGAATAAGAAAGTATTTACTCTTTTTGCATGTTCAATCAAAAGAATCGTGGTGTACATATCTCTAGTCTCTATTATGGTGCTAAGGTAGTCTTCACGGGATGGACTGATGATTGCACATGGGTGTTACCAATATGAGGTCTGGCGGTCAAAATCTAGCAAAACTAGTGTATCCGCCCTCCCCACGCACTAGCTATAGCATCCGGGCTAGTAGTCCTCGTGATTTACCTTCTTCGTGTTGGCCCTGGGGCGGGTTGGCGGGACCACTGAGAGCGAGCGAATTGCCTTTACCAACATATTATGGTGCTAGGGTAGCCCCTAGGGTATAGCAGAAAGGCGATTATTTATCATTCTAGATATCCGTGATTTGATCCTCAGCTACGACGAATTTTATAAGAATTTTTCCTTCAAATATGACTCCAACCCTGAGGCGTTGAACTTCTAGATCATTCATCGTGAGTACTTCCCGATTTATTTTAATGATCGATAAAAAACTTTTATAAAATCGGATAAATAATTTGAGGTTCAATGTTATCCAATCTTATTAATCTTATGATACTAGGGCGAGTGAACTAACTGTTGCCATCTCTAGTAGGGGGTAGCGACCTGGTATTGTTGTTACCATATAGTTGCATCCCAAAGTACCTGCACATCTTGTGCAATTTACTGCACCTACTGATGCAATTTCTTTATTTCAGATGATTTTTCATAAATGAAACGCATATGATTTTTTTTTTCCGTTCAAAAGCCCTCTAAAACAAACAAAAGCTTAACTAGATTTTTCCAACATTAAACGATCGGTCTGGCGCCATGAATATTTTTTATCAGTCGTTAGGATAAATCAGGAAGTGTTGTGCTCACGGTGGACGATCCAGAAGTCTAGCATCTTAGGATTTACGTCCTATTTAAAAGAAAAATTTTTGCAAATACGCCGTAGCTGGGGATTGAATTGTGAATATTTGAGATAACGACTAATCGTCCTTCCGCAACACCATAGTCCCTGACACAAAAAACCTCTCAAAAAAATAATTAAAGAGGTTTTTCCAACCTCGAGCGATCGGTCCGGCCCTACGGAAGTTTCTCATCGGCCGTCAGGGTAAATTGGGAAGCGCTCGCGGTGGGCGGTCTAGAAGCACAGTGTCCCAGGGTTTGCGTCTCATTTGAAGAATTTTTTTTATAAATATACTATAATTAAAGATCGAATCATAGATATCTAAGATAACAATTAAACATCCTACTATTATATCATAATCCCGGAGGGCACAAAAACCATCTCAAGCTTTTTCTCCAAGTGAAACAAAGTTATCATTCTGCTTGGTTATTTGACACATGAAGTTCATGATGGCTGGTCTACCAGAAAAAGGGGTATAGATGGAAGAGCACCACTAGCAGTCCTTAGTGACTGGTCTAATCTTGTCTGTAAAAGAAATCTTAAAATAGCACGGTTTCTATTATATCTACGTAAATTTGATGCGACAAGAGTAGCACATGATAATCGAAGAATCACATTTACATTCTTTCAGCACAATGCAATAAAAGTTTTACATATTCTCTTCCATGAGTCCCAATCAACACGTAGGTATTGCTCTAACACACGTAGGTATTACACGTAGGCTTGCTAAAAAAGATGCAACATAAAAAGTGCTTCTTATTGAAAGTTTTCTTCTTGATCCTTTAATTTGGCATGCCCGTGAAATATTATATAACAAAAAAAAATCGATTAACGAGGTTCGATAATATCAAAGCTCAAGCGATCGATTCGATCTTACGGAAGTTTTTCATCGACTGTCATGGTAAATCTGAAAGTGCTTGCTGCGGGTAGTCCAGAAGCTCAGTGTCCTAGGGTTCGCGTCCTATTTAAAGAAAAAAATTCTACAAAATACTCCGTAATTAGGGATCGAATCACGAATTCCTAAAATGATAACTAATCGTCTTTCCGCTGTACTATAGTCCAAGATAAAAGAGTTGGTAGCATAACAAATTTTGGATTATATTAGTTTGTTACTTGATTTGTCTGAATTAGCAAAAGTTGTTCACTTATGATATTTTACAGTCATGCCTCATAATGTTCCTTGCTAATCTCATCAAATGGGATAAAGCTTAAGTAGTAGAAGTAGTAGTTATTGTTGTTGTAGTATAATGTTCTTTAAAGCAAGACAGATTGCATGTGTTAGCATATGTTTGCCACAAACTAATAATAAGTTGTTAACATCTTAATTCTTTCCCTAAAAATAAATGTTTTTCATCAATAAAGATGCATAAATGGCACAGACCCAACTTCCTAAGAGTGCTTTGAGGATATTTTCATTAATTTTAAGTTCACCAATAAAAAAAATTGGAATGTATTTGAAGGAGTAAGCTAAACTTTAAATCTTTAATTAAAGTAATATACTAATTTTTAAAGTTTATATTCATGTTACTAACCATAATATTTACTTTCTTTTTTCTTTTAATTCATATAAAAAAAATAAACTGGATGTCAACAGGTTGAACAATTTAATATTTATCCAATTTAATACTAGATTGTTGAACTAACAAAAAAGAAAAGAAAATGAAAGGAATATCGATGTCCTTCTTACAAAAGATACATCAAATGCATAAGGTTGGATTGTGGCTGGTGGGGAAGATGGTGAAGTTGAACTAGATTCCAATCACTTGACAAATGGTTGATGAAGTAACTGGAGCATATGAAAATCTACAACCCTGAAAATGCTCTAGAGCGCGAAAACTTCATGAGGATGATTTTGCATTCAAAGAAGAAGAAGATCACAATGATGATATTGAGTATGAGTTCAATGAAGAACAAATTGTTGAAAATTATGCAGAAGAAGTGGTACAATAAATTTGTGATATTTTATTAATTGTGTAATTTTAAACTCATTTTAAATTTGATGTTATTGTATTGGAGTCATAAAATATGATTTATTATGTAATCTATGTTGATACTGTAAAATCCACCTAGCGACAGTCCCGCCTAAGTTGTCTATGCGCTGGTCTTGCACCTGATTAGCACATAGCGAATTTTAAAACTTTTAGTGTGACAGTAGAGCAAATCAATAAACTATAATCATGATTCAATCTGAAGCAAGGAAAAGCAGCCAACAAAGGCAGCATGCCCATTGAATCATTAGAGTTAAGTTAACATGTTAGGATTTCACATATCTTGCGTATGGTTTAACATTTTTGTCGGGGTTTAATTCACATGCATTTCACAGTTTAAGTTCATATGTTAGGATTTCATATGTCTTGTGTATGGTTTAGCACTTTTGTTGGTGTTAATGTATATTACCCATAATGCATCTGATCTGGTCGGGTAGGTTTTCTGAGTTGATTGGAAGCCCGGTCAGGTTAAGACTCTGTCGAGCAAAGATAGTCGGGCACGCTAGGTGTTAACCTAGCCTGGGAGCTCAGAGTTCAAGGTTACTGCGGCTGGGACCGGTTGGCGGTATCCGATCGGGCGTCACCGATCGGGAATGTTCAGTCGAGCGGAGCTAAAAGCACGTGTCAGGCTCCCTTGAAAAGGGGAGGTGTCACATATATAGTGGCACTCCCGGTCGAGCACTCCCGGTCGGGCACGTCCAGTCGGGAATTCCCCGACCAAACGACTTAATCGCCCTGCCACTCCCGATCGGGCACTCCTGGTCGGAGATGCCCGGTCGAGCACATCCGGTCGGGAACTCCCCGACCAAACGACTTAATCGCCCTACCAACGAAATCATTCACCTTGCTCTGAGAAGCGACTCACACAGGCCGGCTGTCCGGTCGGGCTCAGCCGGTCGGACCTGCTTGGTTAGCAGATCGAACTCATACATACCAGGGATGGTTGGGTCTCCTTGGCGATGGGTCCGCTCCAGAAACATGGATAGTCGATAAGCTAGCTTATCTGACTGACCGTCTTCACTCGGTCGACCAGACTTTGGAAGGCCCACAACTGCCCGACAGGACGAGCCCGAGTGATCGAGTGACCACATTGCCCAAATTGATTAGCTATTATCAGGCTCCTAACAGCAATGAGATTTCCCCAAATCTTCCCATTATAAGGAAAAGACAGCTGTCATAATCATCACTTGTCAGGACATCAAACATTAATGAGGATAGAAGTGACATCTTGGATAAACATATAGGCAGCTGTGACAGACCCACAGAGTGACTAAGGTTGCCAAACGATCAGTTTGTCAGCTGATCAGTTTTTAATGGGACAAGACAGCCTTGACAGGATAGGGGCCTCCTCCTCCCCTATATAAAGCCCCTTGGATGCTTCAGAAAAGGGATTCCTACTGCTGGAATTTTCTTCTCCACCTCTTGTATTCCCGTTTTGGTCCGACTCCGACCCAACTTTGTCCTACTAGCCTTTGAGCCCGACCCCGACTCACATGCTGCCACAACTCGAGTCATCTCGATTCGACCTAGTCATCTGAGCGAGAGCCCTCTCCGCTTGTCGACAGGATCAACATCCACACCATACAGGACAAAAGTTAGCTGTAATATGATTTAGGACTTGTGATGCCATTGTTGCATATTGCTGATGAATGCATTCATGCCAGCAAATGTTGTTAGATTAAATGATGTGAATGATAGGATACCCTTGTAGGGTGAGTATCATCATCCTTGTCTTGTCTTGTACAATGAATATATGGGGATGGAATGTCAGAGGCACATGAGATCAACGTAATTATCTTTTTTCTCTACAAATAATCATCCTATCTAAGTGAGATTGCTAGATGTTTTTTGTTGTTTCATTTTCATTTGTAATGATTCATAGTGGGATCTTCTCCTTCCTCACCCATGATTTTTTTTTGTTTTGGATTTCCATATTAATCATTGTGTTTATGTGTTTTTATGATGTGTATCATAATTCGTCGCTAGCATAATCTGTTTGAGCTTGATTATGCTAAGCTAACTTGTAGCACACCGTTCCTACTATCAGCAGGTATATTTACCAAAATTATTTCATACTTTTACTAGAATTTTTTAATATGTAGAGTAGAGAAAAATACTTCAACCCACTCGATCATATAAAAACCTAGAAAATCACATAAATAGATGTGATGTATATTACCGACCATCATCATTCTGTCTTGCCAGGACCTAACATAATTGATAATTATTTAGATTTAGGCTAATATGTTGTATTTAATATTGAGCTTCGATTGTGTAGGATGAAAGAAGTCCATGTAGGTCGAAAGACTAGATACAAGCTAAGGCAAGGGAAGACCAAGAAGGTTAGAGACCTAATTCTTGACAATGAAGATCTAGAGATGAGGAAGCTCCAGACACATAGTCTAAAAAAAGGTCTGGGACTTGATTCTTGACAATGAAGACCTAGAGATGAGGAAGCTCTGGGCACAAAGTCTAAAAAAAAGGTCGAGGACCTGATTCTTGACAATGAAGACCCGGAGATGAGGAGACTCCAAGCATAAAGTCCAAGGAAACGTCGGAGATCTGATTCTTGGCAATGAAGACCCAAAGATAAAGAAACTCCAGACACAAAGTCCAAGAAAAGATTAGGAACCGGATTATTGACATGAAGACCTGGAGATAAGAAAAGCTCCGGGTGTGATTGGGTTTGAGTGGAAGAGTGGAAATGTGTTCGAAGGATTAGGGTTGAAAACCCCTAACTTTGGTGTGTCAATCAATCAACCAATCGATTAGGGAGTAAACCCCTCTCTGCGAACAGAGAGTTGCAAGTTGATTGCCTAATCGATTGTGTTTCTCTATTTTGCAAATAGAAAGTTGTCAAATTGATTAGCGCAATTGATTAGGAGCTTTAGCTTTACAAACAAAAAATTACCAAATCGATTGATAAATTAATTAAGCATTGCCTAATCGACTAGCACAATCGATTTTGGTCTTTGGCTTCGTGAATAGAAAATTGTCAAATCAATTGACCAATTGATTAGACATTGCTTAATTGACTGGTGCAATTGATTTGGTATTTGTTTTTGTGAACCAAACAATTCCCACACCAATTGATTGAGATTCAAAATATAATAATCTCAGCCATCAATCTGGAATCAGTTGCACTCAACAAGTAGTTGGTAATTGACTGAGAACATCCTTCAATCAACTAGCGACGACAAAAAGCAGAGAAGCGACTAGTTTTTAAACAGGTTAAAAGAAGGATTTTGAGCACAAAAAATATACATTGTTTTATTGCTATTCATCTGCTCATCTTAGTGCTCAGCTCTCATCTTCATCTTCAAGCAATCAAGAGAAGGAGATCCAAGCCAAAACTTATAATCTTTTCTTCTTCTTCTTCTTCTTCTCCTTAGTTGTTATTTTCTATTGAGAGTTTTGAAAGCTTGTTGTAAAAGGTTTCTCTACCTTTGGTGTTATTTCGAGAATGAGAATTCATAGTGGAATCTGGTGTGAACCCTTGAATTAGTCACCTCAAGGAGGTGGAGACCAAGTAAATCAAGGTATTAGCATTGTGTGGTATTTTCGACTTCAAGTACCCACTGTCAAGAAGAATTGAAGTGAGCAATTCACCCCGCCCCCCCCCCCCCCAACTTCACTGGTCCTAACACAGCCTATGACTACCCTGTCCAAAATTTTTCATTAAAGTTAGCATCAGCATATGCCCCAACAGATGATCAAACTGTGTCATTGCCTTTAGCTTCGCTAGACCTTAAATGTTGCGCCATGCCCATGGGGGTACAACATTGAAGGTCTTTCTTGATTATCTTGAAGGTAGGATGTCTTTCTTAATATAGTAAGTAATTGTAGAAAGACCATAACTTTTGATCTAAATTGAATCACAAGTATAAACCTATCAAATCGAAACTCGTTTAGAGATCTATAGTTAGTATCAGATGGAACCCGTAACGGTACAGTCTCGGGCCCAAAAAAATGTTGTTTAATGCATTTTTGAGGCTCCGAGAATTCTTTTCATTTTTGTTAGGGATATGTTTGTCTTATTGCATTTTAGGATTTTGAATCTATTTAAATAATTATTTAGTTGATATTAGCGATTAGCTTTGGTTTTGATTAAACTTATTTCGGTTAAACTTAGTGATGACTTCCCTACGTTTGGTGATTTCCTATCTTTTCTAAAATGTCTCCTTTAAACACAGTATCTAGAATAATCGTTATTTTATCCGATGTCATTTCTCTAATTCGTCTATCAGATAAATTTGAAGTATAATTTATACATACTCGGAGGCCGATCTTTAAAATATTGGTTCCTAGGGATGGAAATGGGTAGGATTCTATATCCTCCACACCCATTCTCATCTATTATGTCCATCCTCATACTCATCCTCATACCCATCTGGTATTTAACTTTTACACCCAGATCGGGTATCCATATCCTACCCATCATCCTATTACTATCTATTATTCTCTTTTTTTAAAAAAAATAAATTATTTATATGTAATTGTCTGCTCTTCCTCGTCTTGCTCTCCTTCGATCGGGTGAATATTTCTAGTGGAAAAGAAGATAAGATACATGTTGGTCACCAAATAAAGAGAAAAGTTAAGTTTTTTTTAAAGGAGGAAAGTGAGAATGATAAATATCAAAAAGTTAGGGGGCTAAATGGAAAAATTCGAAATATAAGGGCCTTATTTGGATTAAATAAATTTGGAGGGTCTTTTTGCAAAAAGCCAAAAATATTATAATCCCTAAATTTTCCTCCCTTTAATTCCCTCTCCCCGTTTCATTTCCCCGATCTACTTTCTCTCTGCCCAATGCCACAACAAGCGAACGACGCCGACAATCGTCGTCGCGCCCTCTCTTTATCTCCTCCTTCCTCTTCTCCTCGCGCGAACAAGCTGGCAAACACCTTGCCTCGCGTGGAAACCCTAGCCGACACCGCCGCACAATCCAGTTTCTTCCTCACGCATCATCATAGCGATTCTTCTTCCTTTGTTTTCGTTGGTGGTTCATCGTCACCTACAATCTTCCTCCCGTAGCCATCGCCGGAAAATCCCAGCCCCTCTTGGTTCATTTCTCCCCTTGAACCAAGTGGTGATTCTCTTCCTCGACCTGTGCTCATCGCCGACATCCACAGATTGGGTAAGTCTCCATCTTCTTTGCTTTTGTGGATCGAAATTAGTTTCTGGTGTGGGTCTTGGGATCACTTTGTTTGGTCGGTGTCTATTGTTCTGGAATCGAACTTTGTGATTGGAATGCAGAAGGAAATTTTGTTTTGGTTCTATGATCACTGCCGTGAGTTCTTTATAATTCTAGGTATTCTACTGTTTTGGTTGAGTTGGATCAGTAGCAGGTATTCTGAATGGGTGTAGATGGAGTTTTGAATGTTTGATACATTGCAACAATATGGGGTGGTTCCAATTGGCACGGGGTAGCAATTTGGGTTGTCATGGTGGGGCTAGATTTGAACCTATGCTAAATTGGATTAGATCATAGTTGAGTTTCGATTTCGGTGAAAGGGAGCTTGTCGTGAGCTTACTTCATGAGAAGCTTTAGGGCATAACTCCATTGACCTTCGATACAATACCATAAGCTAAAATGGGATTAGGGTAGGATGGTTTAGTTTATTTTCCTTGATCCCATGCTTTAACTTATGTTGAGTTTTGATTTGGATATGTTCCATGGAAGTTATGCATTCAAAATGGGTTTATGTGTTCAAAATGGGTTAAGCGTAGGTTAAACCTAAAATGAACCAGTTGTTAGTTATGAGTTAATTAAATTGGTATTATAGTTAGGATTTGTCCTAATCAGATTTCATATTTTGTTTATCTAATATAAAATTAGCTAAACTTTATCATTGGTACAGGGCCTTGAGTTGGATTCACACGGTAGATCGTGGGAGATTTATTTGGACACGTGCTACAATTTAAGGCAGGTATTTCTCCTTTGTATTTTTGTAGTTCTTTTATCTTAAATGCATGACTTGTTATGTCTGAATAGTTCTGCTTGACCTTGTTCCTTATTGTTGTTTATTTTATATCACCTGTTGATACTTTCTTTGTTTGACCTTCGAGTTTAATCAAAAATTTGTATCCGTACAGTCTCTCGTTGATTTTCCATTTTATAAAATATCACTCGTACGCGAGTACTTAAATGTTCATTAAACACCACTAGGATGGTTGGCATTAGAGACACCCTATCTAGTAGTTTAGTTGCATATTCGTTACTTTCTGGTTGTTTTTCTGGTTTGTTGCTTTTGTTGTTGCATCATTGTTATTCGATTATTTGTGCGTATTGGTATTATGCATCATACTTGCACTGTTGCATACTGACGACTGTTGGGCTTCCATATGGTTAAGCTGTCATCAGTCATCTAGTTGCTTCGCCACTCAACCACTTGTCGTGGTAGTTGCTAGAGTGTGAGCAATCGTCCTGTTACGTCACACTCGGCCACTCATGTACAGTGGATGTTGGAGTTGTAGGCAAGCAGTTGACACCCTCACTATTGTTTTCGAGGGATACCAGAGTTGTTGGTGGCTCCCCCTTTATCTCGGGGTTTTGGAGAAGTTGGATCCTCAGCATCCTGCCCACTCAACCACATCTATCAGTGGTATTCATTGGAGTGCGTACAATTGTCACAACCCTACCCACTCGGACACAAAGATGTGATGTGTTGGCAGCTTGACAGGTGTCAGGGGTGACACATGACATTACATCATATGCATCTATTGCATTTATTCATTTTCTTATATTTGTTACATTTATATGAGCTATGGTTGCTGCATTTGGTTGACATGCATGTTTGTTTGTTACTATGCTATCTCGTATGTTTCACGTTGTTTTATACATATTTAGTTGTTCCTCTATTTTCTTAGAGACTATACACCGTTGTATCTATTATTTCTATATCCTTTGATGTCATGCATTTGTCAACTCATATACCCGCAGAGTCCGCCCGAACTCACTACCCCTGCCTCCTATTTTTGTTTCAGGTCGAAGGTAGATGCACTATTTGGAGCCAGGAGAGGATTCAGTTGTCAGTCCCACAATATTGAGTTGGTTTAGAGATTTGGTTTAGTTTCTATTTTCTTTTCATTTTTTTCTCCTAGTCTAGTATTTATTTCTTCATCTGATATAGTTTTGGAAGATTTTTGTTTATCTCTTATTGAGTTGTATGCTCGTTTTAGACTTATGTTGGAGTCTCTTTTATATTCAAATTTTCCGTTAGCTTTATTTCTACTAAAAGTCAATAATGGTTTAAAATGCTTAAGCTTAGTTTATCATTATAATTTATATTGATATAAACTGCATGGTTGTGCCTTTATTTTCCAGTTATGATGGCTGAGCCTTCTTTTATGTTGAGAGATATGTATTATTTGTCCTAACTTGTCCGCCGTACATGAGAGATGCTGCCCGATTTTCGAGTAAAAATTTGCCTCTAGGGCGTGACAATTTTTGGTATCAGAGCCAGGTTTCAATCTTGGGACCTGTGGGTTATGGGCCCACCATGCTTCCGCAACACCACTCGGAGCCTCAGGATTTACCACTAGCTCCATCGAACGACCCAGGTTCTTTCGCCTGGATTTTATTGAATGACTAGGATTGGCCATTTGGCCCTATATATAGGCTCTTACTTGGCCATTCTCCCCAGCACTTTCTACTTCTGCCACTTATCTATTATTGCAGCTTGCTCTGCTAGGGTTCCGGCAACTCCCGTTGACATCTGTCCTCCGGTCATCTCCTCCGACAACCCCCTTTTTCACTCGGTTAGCTCAGTATTCAGTCTTTCAAAATTTATATCCGTCTAAAACCCTTGTTTCCCTGCGATAGATACGATGCCGGTCGCTGCCCTACAGGAGGGGTTTGCCCTAGATGATGCTAAGATCGCCTCTCTAGTCGACGAACAATCGGCTTAGCAAGAGGTAGCTCCGCCTGTGGTGTATGGTAAAGTGCCCTCCTCTGGGACTAGGGCGACGCCGGCTTCCGATCCCGAGCCTATAGATGTGGATGACCAACCGTTGGTCACCAGGCGCCGAAGGGAACGGTCGGCCGACCCTGCGCCCGAGCTTCCTGCTGCGCTCCCAGTCGGAACCTCTACTATTTCGCGTTTCAAGAAGAAGACGAAGAAGGTTGCAGCTTCTTCCCCCTTGACCTCTTTTTCAGCGTCTCCTGCCTCCGTGGTACCTTCTCCAGTGCCCCCCCGCTCAGGGGGCCACTTCTCTACCTCTGACCCGAGTCGACTCCCTGGAAATCCGGCTTCGCAGGGCTCCTTCTCCCACTGAAGCCGCGGACAACCGTCCTTTCCACCTGGTCATGCCGTCCCGAGCTGTGGATGCAGAGTACTACGAAGCGCAGACCATTGAGCTACTTGGGTCGGCCCGCGAGGTTCATCTGTATGGTCCTCTAGGAGATCACTTCTATTAGGGCCTTCGGGAGGCCAACAATCGGGGCCCATCTAGTAGGGCCAATGGCTTTATGTTGGAGGGTAGTCAGGTGCGTCTGTTTTGCATTTTTTTCCCTTATTCTTATTCTGGCCTTGAGACTAAGATCTTTCCTTTTCTTACAGATTTTCGGCTCGGCCTATAGCTTGGCTATCTCGCTTGTAGCTCATACCCGGGCTCGGCAGCAGGCCGAATCCCGGGTGGAGAGGTTAGAGACTCAGCTACGCCATGCACAGCTGGTTTCCAACGAGGAAACCTTGAGTGAGCTGCGGGCCGAGAACTTGGCCTTGCAAGATCATTTAGCCCACTCGGAGGCGCGACTTGTGGAGGCGCAGACAAAGCTAGACTCGGTCAGCGCAGTGGCCGATCAGTCGCAGCACCGGGTCACCTGCTTGGAATATACGGAGCGCAAGGATTGGGCCTTCGAGGGGTGAGCTCGGGCTGAGCTAGCCCAGGCCAAGGAAGAGCTCCTAGAGGTGTCTCAGTTAGCCTCTGCTCTGCGCGCTGATCTGACAACCAAGGAGCAGGAGCTGGATGCGGCCCGAAAGGAGCTAGAGGAACTTCGGACCTACAAGGTGGGGGTCGACCCAAAGGCTGGAGGAGGTCTCTTGGCCCCTTGAGTGAAGCACGAGTCTTTTTTCCTTTTCTCTTCCTGTGATAGAGGCTGAGCCTCGTTTTTGTAATGAGATTATCCTGAATGCAAATATTTTTTCTTTCCTCGCTATGCTTGTGTGTTATGCGTCTAAATGTTGGTGGTTCGGGCAAGAGCCCGAGTTCGTCCTTCTTGTTTGCGAGGTGGGCTTGAGTGAGCTGTCGACTGAGCTGACCCAAGGGCTCCCAACCCCGCTTAAGTCCCTGCTAAGGACTAGTCTCCGAGCAGCGTACTCGCTTGGGGGCGGGGGGCTTAGCTATTAGGATTGACTCATGTTTTCAGGAAAAGGGGATCACACCATTGTTGGCTCAGTTAGTTCGAGAGTGTGCATGTTTGGTTGGCCGGTTCTCAAGGATCGTGGGTTGACACACATCCCAAATGGGGGGCAAGCCTAGGGATCGTGGGAGCATGCTCACTAATAACTCGCGGGGAGCGAGAGCCAGGACCTTCGGTCCCATGCGTCCGACTGGGAGCCGAGCCGAGGGGTTCATGGGAGCATGCCCACTTAGAACTTGCATGGAGCGAGAGTCTGGCTTCTCGGTCGGAGGTATCCCAGGGAGCGTGGGTCGTCACGCATCCGGACTGGGAGCCGAGCCGAGGGGTTCATGGGAGCATGCCCACTTAGAACTCGCATGGAGCGAGAGTCTGGCTTCTCGGCCAGAGGTATCCAAGGGAGCGTGGGCCGCCACGCGTCCGTCCTGGGAGCCGAGCTAAGGGTTCGTGGGAGCATGCCCACTTAGAACTCGCATGGAGCGAGAGTCTAGCTTCTCGGTCGGAGGTATCCCAGGGAGCATGAGTCGTCACGCGTCTGGACTGGGAGCCAAGCCAAGGGGTTCGTGGGAGCATGCCCACTTAGAACTCACATGGAACGAGAGTCTGGCTTCTCGGTTGGAGATATCCCAGGTGTTAGTAATATGAGAGAAGTGTCCTAAGGCAATCGCCTTGTGATTGTAATCATTTACGTTAATAAATGAATATTCACTATTTGAGTATACATGATCATGTATTTAATTGAGATCTTAAACTCATTTACTGAATGCCTGCAATACAATTCACAGCATGAGAGAATTTGTGATGAATTCACAACTAGTGATTATCTCTACATGTGCAATTGTGAAGTATTGAAATTATCCCTAGTCGATGAATTGATAAATACGGACACTACCAATTCTGTTGAGACTAGCATGAATTATTCTCTAATCAGCTGATTCTCACTGGCTGGTGACATTGGGATGTCAGGAGATAAACATGAATGCTAGTTAAGGGAACTAGTTCATTGGAGTGACTAGCTGTAAAACTTCATATGGTAATCTACATATAGATATGTCAATGAAGTTCTTACTACAGCTTAAGTGCGATGTTCCTTTGACTTGTGGTGTTCAAGTCATCTTGGTCATAAAGACTTATACTTTGACATCTTAAGCAAGCATCTCCAAGGAGGTGTGGACCCAGGATGATTGGGTATAAGCCGAAGTGCCCGAAGGTGTTTGAACAGCCTACAAAGGATTCACCACTCCTTGCGAGGAGATGTATACCCAAGGCCTATCGTCGGATTGTTACTCGAAGCCTCTGGCCAAAGCATGACATGTTAAGAGTATGAATCTCTTAAATACATGAGAGTAATTAGAATCCGTAGGACGAGAGAATGTTACTTGGGCTAGGTGTGACGTAGTCAGCCTAGTGGGGACTGACACACATAGACCATATCCTGAACCAAGTGGGTATAAGATGGTGAAGGGAATGAGACACGATTCATTAAAGCTGCTGAAGGGTTTCAGAATTATATTTGAGGTCAACCGTTGATCTTTCGATTAATTGGGGATCATGATGTACTACTAGGTGCCACTCATGATCGTTCTATAATTGGTTGATTATAGACGGCCAACATAAATCGAAAGCCTATTTGGTCACACGCACTACGAGTGATCCGAGGGATTTAAAACGAGTTGAAAATTAGATTTTCCGATCAAGAGAGATAAGTCGAATCTTAATTTTTCAGAGACGCATCAGAAGCATAAAATGGCTAAGTCTTTTGAAGACTTATTGGACGAATTAAATGAGTTTAATTCGTGAGGTCATGGCTTGGGTTTGGCCTGCCAAAGAGGGTCCCCACCCTCTTTGTTTGGCCGGCCACAATAAAAGGGGAGAACCAAATTGTTTGGTTCAAATTATAAAATAAACCGAGCGTGGTTTGTTTTATGAAATTATGGATAAAAAAATTTATATAAAGAAATTTATATAAAAAAATTTATATAAAGGGATTTATATTTCATGGAAATTAAAATAAACTTTGAATAGTTTATTTTATTTTATAAAATCAATTATGAATTGATTTTCCCATGATAAGAAAAATTTATATAATAAATTTCTTGTGAAAATTTATTCCATAAGAAAAGGGAGACATGGTTGTTTTTATTATAAATTAAATTATGATAAAAACTTGGCATGATGGAATAAATCATAGAAAAATTTATATGATAAATTTCTTATGAAAATTTATTCCATAAAAAGGAGACTTGGCGGTTGAGAGGTTACTATATAAAGGCACCAAGGCAAGGCTTGGAATTAATCTAAGAGATCAAGAAATAAGCCCTCTCTCTTTCTCCTTCTCTCCCTCTCCCTCCTCTAGTGCCGCCGGCCCTAAAAGGAGGACCCCTTTGTTGCCGTGAGCTTCATCCACCAAGCAGCTGCCGAAGAAGAAGAAGAAGCGGGCGCAACTCCTTCCTTCCTCCCGGAATCTTGATTCCGTTCTTCGTTTGGTGGTTAGTCTTCCCATCTCTCTCTTGGTATTCTTGTCGTGCCTTTGGAGAATCTAGTAGTTCTTGTCGGCATGAAACTCGTGGCTTTCCGAAGTCATCCCGAAGAAAACTCGGCGTGGACGCGAATAGAGGCGGAGCTTCTAAGGGACGCTTACGGTTGGATCTCGTCCCTTTCTTCGAGTTACGCGAGGTAACAAGTAAATTAGTTTACGTTTCTATAAAATTTTAAATATATGATCATGTCTACACAACATAAGGTTGCATGCTAGATGTGCGGTTAAATAATTTAAGAAAGTATTTATGCTAAATCTTCCACTGCACGTAATTAAATTTTAAAATTACGAACCCGCATCCATGTCAACATGCACCCGGTCCCAACACCAGGGAGCGTGGGCCGCCATGCATCCGGACTGGGAACCGAGCTGAGGAGTTCGTGGGAGCATGCCCACTTAGAACTCGCATGGAGCGAGAGTCCGGCTTCTCGGTCGGAGGTATCCCAGGGAGCGTGGGTCGCCACGCGTCCAAACTGGGAGCCGAGCTGAGTGGATCGTGGGAGCATGCCCACTTAGAACTCGCATGGAGCAAGAGTCTGGCTTCTCGGTCGGAGGTATCCCAGGGAGCGTGGGCCGCCACACGTCCGGACTGGGAGCCGAGCCGAGGGGTTCGTGGGAGTATGCCCACTTAGAACTCGCATGGAGCGAGAGTCTGGCTTCTCGGTCGGAGGTATCCTAGGGAGTGTGGGCTGCCATACGTCCGGACTGGGAGCCGAACCGAGGGGTTCGTGGGAGCAAGCCCACTTAGAACTCGCATGGAGAGAGAGTCTGGCTTCTCAGTCGGAGGTATCCCAGGGAGCGTGTGTAACGCCCGCCCTTATATCTACTATCGGGGCGGGGTTACGTACATTCAATCATATAGTAATATTTTTTTTCTATCTTCTTTCTAGCATGGCATTAAAACCACAATGCAAGGGCTAAGGACTGAGCATGCTTGTTTAACTATCAAAGTCATTCTATAACATGATAAGTTCACTAGTAATGTAACTCATAGCATAATCAAGTATAAGAGACCTCCAAGGTAAACACTATCATGCCATGTCAATCCTAATCACTAACACTTATTGTCAAGGGAACATAAACATAAACATAAATATGTAGATATAGAAGTCTTTCTTTCCCGAGCCACCACCCCACACATCTTCAGCCTTCCTGCCTCTTCCTTTAGTTCATGTGTTCCTTACCTTTATCTGCAGCATAAGACAACACATAACTAGTAAGCATAAAAGCTTAGTAAGGATCCGGTCCTACTCGCAAAATCCATTCGAAAGCATACAGCATGTGTACATAACAAGACATAAGCATGAGTTCATCATAGCATACTAAACATCAAAGTTTTCTAAGCATGCAGTATAAAGTATGGAATGCATATACATAAGGATGCTTAACTTTTTAAAATCATACTTTTAAATACTTAAACATCATCATATCATAAGCATATCATCATAACCTATCACATCATTGTCATATCATGAGCATGACATGCCTCTTATCTTATCATGAAGAGTGCTCTTAGTCCCGACTTACAGGGAAGCATCTCTTAGGCATTTCATCATACATAAGCCATGCATAACATAAGGGTGCTTAAAGAGCTTAAACATAGACATATACATCATGATTCTTAGAGCATGAAAAAGCATAGGAGAAGACATGTTATCACCTATACTACTCACAGCATATTATGGGCATCCTAGGTGTGCCTAATTGGGTTGTAGTTTCCCCCTTAGCCCAAATTCTTATTTAATCAAAAAATTCCAGCATATAAACTCTAAGTTTAGAGCATGATAAACCATGAAAAACATTACACTAACATCATACATTAAGGTAGGCATCATAGAGGAGACATTAGAAGGCATGTTGGGGTTGTTACCCCTTCTTAAGTCCTACTTATCATTCTTTACAGAAAATTCCAGCATACATACCTTAGTTTCCAAGCATGTTAAAATCATGAATAAACCATATTTACATCACATATCATCTTATATATCATCATACTAAACCTAATCATGTCTCATAGGGTAGTTTAACCTTCACAAACCCTAATTTTCCATACTTGGCCGAATGATGTTGGATAAGGGAAAAGTTGGATCTTTGGAACCAACCTTTATACAAACACCTTGTATACACTATCATGCAATATACTAAGTATAGAACACATCATGGTTAATCATACAACCTTAAGCCCTAATTTCCATGTTCATGGCCGAAACTTGCACAAGGGGAAAAGACCCTAATTTTGTCATCCCAACATGGAGGGAAATATATATATATATATATATATATATATATATATATATATATATATATATATATATATATATATATATATATATATATATCCTAATTCTCAAGGGTCTTCTCATCTCATGCATTAGGGAGTAACCAAGGCCTCTCCCTTGGAGGTGGCCGAATGGTGTAGGGGTGCAAACCCTAGTGTTTCAAACAAGCAAACCAAAGGAATCATGTAACAACAATTACACTGCAGGCGAGGGAATACTTACATCCTTTCGCTTGAAATTTTACTTCTTTAAGTCCCTTAGGATACCCTTGGTTGAAGGAGAAGTGAAGGTTCCTTTCGCTAAAACTCCTCTAGAACTTCTTGGCCCTAGTGGAGGGCAAGACCCTTTAGATAGTCTCCTTCCTTCCACTTCCCTAGGGTTAGAACCCTAGGTTGTATTTTTTCGAAAACACAAGGGAGAGGGGAAGAGGGGTTTCGGTGGGGAGAAGTGAGAAAGAAGAAGAGGAAGTTACTCACACCTCTTCCCTCTCTTATTTATACTTTTCTCATGAAAAGACATGTCTCTTCACTATTACACGCTTAACAAGCATGTTTCTTATTCTCTTAACAAGAAACAATGCTTGGTGTAGTGGTTAAGACATGGAGAGTGCAACTAGGAGGTTCAAGGTTCAATCCTTGCTTCCTCCTTTCTACCTCTTCTTTTTATCACAATTTGCACTAATCCATATCAAAGCTCATTAAGCCAAGCCCATCATGAAATTTCATAATATTAATAATATTTCATGAATTCATAATATTTCATAATATTCCATAAATATTATTTCATAATATTTTTAATATTTCATATTCATGAATCCATAATATTTCATGATAATATTTCATGAATTCCATAATATTTCATATTCATGAATCCATAATATTTCATGATAATATTTCATGAATTCCATAATAATATTTCATGAATTTCATGATATTTCATAACATTCTATATGGGAAATTTTGGGGCGTTACAGCGTGGGCCACCATGTGTCCAGACTGGGGGCCGAGCCGAGGGGTTCGTGAGAGCATGCCCACTTAGAGCTCGCATAGAGCGAGAGTCTGGCTTCTCAGTCGGAGGTATCCCAGGGAGCGTGGGCTGCCATACGTTCAGACTGGGAGCCGAGTCGAGGGGTTCATGGGAGCATGCCCACTTAGAACCCGCATGGAGCGAGTCTGGGGTGCTCGTCAACCATCTGAGAACACGGGGCTTCCACTATCCTTGTAGGGTTACAAAGTACAATTAGTTTGTTCGCCGGCTTGACAGTAGCCTCCCTTGGCAGGCCTACTTGAGATTACATATACTCCTTTTCAGGCAGCGTTCTGCAGATTGGCCAACGGCTCGTCCATGTCGACCGACTCTACTTGCCTCCCTTGGGGGAACCAGCTACCTGCAGTCTGGGGATCCTGCCTGGGTTCTCTGACTGCTGGGATGATGGTCCACTTTCCCCTACCTAAGCCATGCCCCGGGGAGATTTGTCGTTCTTGCCCTTGCGCGGCGGTGGCGGGAGCCCGCCTTCTACCGAGCTGTCAGCACTCCTCCGTGTCGTGGGTATGGTTGTGATGAAATGTGCAGTAAGGTCTCCAGCGGGTCGGCAGACACCCCTGAGCCACTTGTTGCACTTGTCGGCGTTCCATCCCTGCCCGGTTGGTGGGCCCTTGTGGGTTGCGAATGGACCCACCCGGCGGTCAGCTAGACTATTCGGGACTCGGGAGTGGCGTACTGGCCGGCTCCTTCTTTCGAGCGGCCTATGCTTCTTCCACATTGATGTATTTGTCAGCCTTTCCCAGCAGGCTGTCGAAGTCCTTTGGCGGTTTCCTGATAAGCGAGCGGAAAAAATCTCCCTCCTGCAATCCTTGGGAGAATGCGCTGATCAATACCTCGGGTGTGGCGGTTGGCACGTCAGTGTCACCCCGTTAAATCTCTTGATGTAGGCATGGAGTGACTCCTTCGGGCCCTGCTTTAGGGCGAACAGGTTGATACTTGTCTTATGGTGCCTCTGACTGCTAGCGAAGTGTTGGAGGAATGTCCTCCTGAGCTCTCCGAAGCTGGCTATCCACCCATTGGGGAGTTATTCGAACCATCATTGGGCAGGTCCAGAGAGTGTTGTCAGGAATGCTCTGCATTTTACGCCCTCAGGATATTGGTGGAGCAGGGCGGCACTTTCGAACTTTATAAGGTGCTCCTCTGGG
Source organism: Boesenbergia rotunda (assembly GCA_024364735.1). Lineage (NCBI taxonomy): Eukaryota > Viridiplantae > Streptophyta > Magnoliopsida > Zingiberales > Zingiberaceae > Boesenbergia > Boesenbergia rotunda. The sequence goes on from JAGFNQ010002342.1 coordinate 86,469, forward strand.
TCAGTGGCTCCGGCATACTCGGGGATGGTGAAGAATCGGAGATGCCCGGGAATCGGATCCTCCAAGATCCAAGAGGAGAAGGGGCTACGCCCCAGAGCAGTCGGTGATACGACAGCCGAGGCCTTCCCCCTTTCGGGACGGGGCCCGTGCGTCCAACTGGATACAAACACCTCGATTGGCCTAGGCTCAGCCTCGTCGTCCTGACCCCGACCAAGAACAACGGGGAAGGGGACCGAGCCTCCTTCGGGTGGGGCAACCCGTCTCCGACCTCCCAAGGGGTCGTGAGCCGGTGGCTCAGGAGCTCGAGTGGCCGGGCCCCTAGCCTGCGACAGCCTCTGAGGGGTCTTTTGAGCCTGGGCGGCCCTCAGAAGCTCGTACTCCTCAGGGGTAACGGGCATCATGACTCGGTTGGGACTTCCATCGTGCACTTCCGATCAGGTTGAATGTCCCTCCTTCTAGCGCCAAATTTGATCCTGTCGCGAAGCGAGGTGGAAGTCCCAAGGATCAGATGGTCTCCCGAGTGTCCCGAGATGCTAACCTGGCGCCGACCTAGTTCCTCTCTGCGAGAAATTGACCGTTAACAAACCCACCGAGGAATTTCCCCGGTCAGGCCCTCCGACGGTCAAGTCAGTGTTCGCAGAAATATAAGGAAGATAAAGGAAATGCAGTAGAGGAGAGTGTCATTGCGCATACCTGCGGAATGAGGAAGGGAGGGACTTATATTACCGGGGGAGCTGACAACCCCTGTATGTGTCAAGGAGACGGGTATGGTGCTTGTCAGCTCATGGGAGAGCACCTATAGGTACCGCGATGGGGCGCAGGGTGCTCGGATAGTACAACCATACTAAGTCAGCGGGATATTCGCGACGTGTGTCATGAATGGGTAAGGCGTGCAATATCCCCGACGTCATGATCGTACCAAAGGTGTCCTGATGTAGGGGCGGTGTAAGGAGGAGCTGGTCTAGAGACCGAATACCGCCCGGCGGGGTCGAGTGGTATGGATCGGGTCGGGTGTAGTATAGCTGAGAGACACAGTGTACACCATGAGTCGGGGGTTTGCCGGGCTGTATCTTCCTTGACGTCCTTCAGGGGTGGAAGCCCGAAGGGTCAGATGGTCTCCCGAGTGTCCCGAGCAACTGACCTGGCGTCGACCTAGTTCCGCCCTGCGAGAAATTGACCGTTATCAAACCCACCAGGAAATTTCCCCTGTCAGACCCTCTGACGGTCAAGTCAGTGTCCGCAAGAATATAAGGAAGCTAAAGGAAATGCAGTAGAGGAGAGTGTCATTGCGTATACCTGCGGAATAAGGAAGGGAGGGACTTATATAGCCGGGGGAACTAACAACCCCTGTTTGTGTCAATGAGACGGGTATGGTGCTTGTCAGCTCGTGGGAGAGCACCTATAGGTACCGCAGCAAGGCGTGGGGTGCTCGGATAGTACAACTGTACTGAGTTAGCGGGATATCCGCGACGTGTATCACAAATGGGTAAGGCGTGTAATATCCCTGACGTCATGGTCGTACCAAAGATGCCTTGATGTAGGGCGGTGTAAGGAGGAGCTGGTTCGGAGACAAAGTACCGAACGGTGGGGCCGAGTGGTATGGACCGGGTCGGGTGTAGTATAGCTGAGAGACACGGGGTACACCATGAGTCAGGGGTTTGCCGGGTTGTATCTGCCTTGACGTCCTTCAGGTTTTCTGACTGCCCGATTCATGGGGTGTTGAGAGCTGAACTACCGGGCCTAGCCTTGGGTTGGGGACCTGAACTGGGTGGTCAAGTCGAGAGGCGCTCAAGCTCATCCTGCCCAACCTCGGCCAGGGTCAGTCGATCAGCGATTTGAGAGGGTTCCTGGCTCGAAACTTCTCTGGGTGAGACCTTCATTGGCCCTTCCACTAAGCCCTCGTGAAACCAGGCTGGATGGCTGAGCTACATGTAAACTGGGTCGAAATCATTCTCCTTGCCTATTCCTTCTATCGTTCTCAACGAAAAATAAAGTGTATCCCTTAATGAATGTCTTGGACGCCTTTTTACAATGGGGATTCGGAGAGTTACTCACATCAAAAGTAGACAATATGATTTTATTAACCACCCATATTTCTCACAATCGTATTACCAACATTTGAGTGATATAATGGGGCCCTGCATGTCGAAATTTTCGCAGACAATTACTTGCTGAATGTGGCACTCACTGTAACAAACCATGAAATCAACAGTAACTAGCAGAGGAGACGATGAGTGGTAAGTGGCAGCGCCATTACTGCATCTCGATGAGCAAAGAGAGATTCTCTTCCTGGGAAAAGATCCTTATATGTGCTCGTGTCAGGTGAAGTCTCCATGCTCCTGCAAAAAGTTCAGATGGTCACTAATTAAGCAAAATAATTGTGAGTAGCATATCACTTGTCGCTGGATTGTTACTGTATCACTTGTCGTGCATATATATATATATATATATATATATATATATATATATATATATATATATACACTTTGCTACGGATCGTGTCCTACGGACTGTGTACGCGACAACGTCTGATCGGTCACGAGATCGATCAGGCTTGATCGGTCCCGCTTGATCGGTCATGGAGAGACTCAGTGAGTCCTCCGATTATACCGGTGGTCTTCGGCCACCACCCCCGAACAAAACTATAGCCTAGGAGGGTGAGCGATGAACCCTAGGGAGTCGGATGAACCCGTCGGGGTACGGTGATCGGTCACGGAGAGGCTCGGCGAGTCCTCCGATCGTACCGACGGCCTTCGGCCGTCGCCGCCGAACAAAACTATAACCCAGGGGGTGAGCGATGAACCCTAGGGGTAGGATGAACCCGTCGGGGTACGGTGAACCCGTCGAGGTACGCTCCCGAGCCTTCCCGAGCCCCTCCATAACCGATCAGGCAATGCCTGATCGGTCCCGTGACCCATCAGGCGTGTCGCGCATGCGGTCCGCAGGTCACGGTCCGCAGTAGAGCAAACTCATATATACACGCACACACCACACACACGGTTTTGCTCTCCTGCGGACCGAGATGTGTGGACTTTCCGTGCGGACCAAACACCCAGACCGTTCAGGCCCTTGCCTGATCGGTCTGGCGCCTCGGTCGCCATGTGGTCCGGCCTGATCGGTCACCAGACCGATCATGCAAGGGCCTGATCGGTCTGGCGCCTCGGTCGCGCACGTGGTCCGCACGAGACAGTCCGCAAGAGAGAAGCTATATATATATATATATATATATATATATATATATATATATATATATATATATAATATATATATATATATATATATATATATATATATATATACTCATCTGATTCGGATCGCATCCACCTGCAGCCCCATGTATATATATATATATATACTCATCTGATTCGGATCGCATCCACCTGCAGCCCCATGTGCACATCACTAGGACCGACATTGCTGCTCTTAATGGCAAGCTCCCATGGTAGTAGTACCCATTGGAGTGCATGACAGATGGGCTATAGGCTGGGAGTGGCGATGGCAGTCCCGCCGGCCAGCTTCCGAGCTTGATTCAGGGTGACAAAATAAAATGATGATTGACTGCTACAAAACAAAGTCAGAACAATGGGGACCTAGCTACAGTAATTGCTGCCTCTTCCTGGGTGCTGCTACTGTGCAAGGAGACAAAGCTGCTAGAAATGTTGGGCACTTTTAGCTTGACTCCACGTTGGGTTTGAGTCAATGCCGATTTATGATTACCATCATTTTGAAGGGGTTGCCTTGAGCATGTCGAGCATCTGTTTTAATAATAATAATAATAATTCAAAATCGAGAAATGAGATGACTTAGTGGAGTAACGATGATGATTGAATAACTTCGGTCTCAGATTTGTTCTCAGTAGACAAATTTCGTTCAGATCGGGCCTCATGAGATTGACCTTTGTTAGGATGACTTTTCAAGATGTTCTTCCTTCAAGTCAGGTTTGAAAGAGGTTGGATTTTGCCCGGATGACTTCTCAAGAGGTCCATTTCAACGAGGATGGCCTTCTCGGGAGGCTTGATTCTAACTGCCAAGCACCTTAATTAATATTGTTAATTTATTTCTAATAGGGTTGGTGAGGTTAAAGAAGGTAGTGGAAATTAAAAATCCATGATAAGTCTTTAACTATTAAGTTTTATATTAGTTTATATGATTTTCTTTGTGTTTGTTGAGGAAGGAAGAAGAGGAGGATGATTTATTGATATGTTTGTGTATTAAATATTTTGATTTGGATATGATGACTAAATTTGGAGAATGTTAGCTATTTTTTAATATGATATGTATGAATATGAATCGTATGGATAATATATTTGTTTTGACTTGTTTTGGTATGATTTCATTTTGGATACGTTTGTTTTGACATGTATGATTTTAGATTTAGTTTGGAATATTAAATATGATATATTGGAATGCTGAATTGTATATGTTATAAACAGATTTGGAATAGGATATTTGTATATGATAAAATACAAAAATAGATAAGATTTGGGCAAAAAATTTACATTTTGCGATGAAATTAGCGACGAAAATTTTTCATCAACAAATTATCATAAATCACTGTATAGCACAAACCTGTGACAAATCTATTTTTCGTCGTATATTTGCAACGAATATAGATTCATCGCCAAATCTACGAGAAATCTATTTTCACCGTCAAATCTTCGATGCAAACAGGATTCATCACATATTTGCAATGAAAATGGATTTGTCTTTGTTACAAATCTGTAAAAAAAAAGATTTGTTACGGATTTGCAACAAAATATATTCGTTGCAGATTTAGCGATGAATCCATTTTCGTTGTCAATATACAATGAAATGGAATTTGTCGCCAAATTTGGGACGAAAAATGATTTTCATTGCAAATTTGCGTTTGATGAATTGTACGGTAAATTTTTGTTTTCGTTATAAAATTACAACAAATTTCGTGGCATAAATTAAATTTATCGTAGAATTTGCGACGAATTTATATTTTTTCGTTACGGAATTTGGCGATGACTTATTTGCGACGAAAATATTTTCGTTACAGAGTTTGTTGCAAATGTTCGGTCTGATTTGATCTGGGCTCGATCCAACTTGACTACAGCTCGATCGGGCCTGAATCGAATTCGGTTTGTGTCCAACTCTACTTACTTTTGACTTGATCATGCTACGTGTTGATGGTTAACTGCTCCGCCTCATTAAATAGCAATACAAAAACTGTTTTGCAATTTACATATGATGAATTAATCCATACGAAATGCGTGCAGGGGAGTGGGCGCATCGTGCATTTGGTATTTAATTGGGACCGCCACTTACAGATCGCCCGTGCCATATCCCTCGTTTTCATCTCATCCATAGCCTTGGACATACACATCCCGCAGTGAATACGTAGCAAGCAGTCAAGATACGTCTCTGGCTCGCATGCATGCACAAGGGCCTGGACAGCTATCCACTAACATATTGTCGCATGCATGAAAGATTTGGAGTGGGAAGAAATTAATTAGGAGGTGCAGGCAGCAAAGCAAAGAGCACTCACTACTACAGACGAACATCAGCTCATTGATCGTGAGAAAAACTGCAACACATGAATTCATGATGTTTGTGATTAGGACAATCATTGTCTCTTGAGTTCTTACTTTGACCAGCTCGATCGGTCGGTCAGCTTGTGCGTGCGTGGAGTGGGCATCAACACTGGTTTGATAATCAGATATATATATCGATTGACTAGTAGGGAAAGGATCGATTTGATGATGGGATTAATGGAGATGTGAAGATTGAAGCATTTAGTCATAGCCTAGAACATTAATAATATCGATCATTTTAAACTTTAAATTTTTTTTGTCACAAACTTTTCGAGCTCTAAATTAAACGCATTTTATTAAGCATTTGCAACGCAAAGCGTTAAATTTAACCTCTTCTTTAGCGGACAGAAACATTCAAAATAACGACCAGGTACACATATACAGTTAATTAAAAATAGAAAAGAAAAACAGGGGAAAGAAAAACATGCATACTCGTAGCCCTGTTCTAACATTGTCTGTTTAACAGAAGCGATCGATCGAAAGAAATCTTCTACTTTGTAAATTTACAAGTACGGCGTGAAGGTGCATGTGAACATGTGAAGGAGGTCACTTTGATCTTTTCCAATTGAGACTTCCAACACTCCTCGATATCTCCAGCAATCCGGCTCGCGTCCAACGACACGCCTAAAAGCCCCCGTTTGGCGAATCCAACAGCGTAGAGCCCTTTATTCCCCAATTTCCACCCTCCCAGGAGCCCACCTTTCTCCTCGAGCACCTCCTTCGCCTGCCATGCACGCCCGCCGGCGAAAGTCCAGACCACAAATCACAGTGGATCAGCATCTGCAAATTAATCAGCAAGAGCGCAACAACTTAGCTCGAAACCACGGCGTACCTTGAGCCAATGAGGCAGGTTGTTCCTGTAGCCAGTTGCTAAAATTACCGCATCGAATTCCTCCGCCGCGCCGTCCGAGAACTCAGCTCCGTGATTCGTGAGTCTCTTAACGCCTGATGGGCGCACCTTGATGCGTCGAGACTTGATGAGGGCTAGCGCGCCGGCGTCGAGGACAGGGGTCTTGCCGGCGAGTGCCTTGAGTCGCAGCGGGCCGAGCCGCGGCCGCCGCAGGCCAAACTTGGCTGTGTTCCCGAGCACGAGACGAGCGAGGAGCAGTAGCAGCGCGTCCACCACCCGCAGAGGAAGCCACTTGAGAAGCCGCATGGCCAGCCCGAACGTGGAGAGGCCGAGCATCTCACGGGGCAGGACGTGCACCTGCGGGCGAGCAGTTGTCATCATCTTTCTTTCTTCGCATGCCAAAAACTTACTAATGTCGATAGCTACTACCATCACAAACAAACACGTACGACAATAAATTTGTGTAATGCCAGTAGCTATCACGTTAATTTATATTTTGTAATATATATATAATTATGAAAATTAGGGAAATCGCACCGAGTCTCTAACGACAATGGTAGGCTTGGCGGCGTTGTGGCAGAGGTCCAAGCACACCTCCATGCCCGAGTTGCCGCAGCCCACGACGAGCACTCTCTTGCCGCGGAACGCGTCTCCGCTCTTGTAGGAGCCGGTGTGCACGATGGGCCCTCCGAAGTCCGCCGCTCCTTCCAACTCCGGCGCCACCGCCTCCGCGTTCTCCCCTGTGGCCGCCACCAGCCAGCGGCACAGGTACTCCCGCTTCTCTGCCGGCGCTCCCTGCGTGGCGGCCGTCCGCACCCGCCAGAAGCCGAGGGCCTCGTCGTACTCGGCGGCGACCACCTCCTCGTTGAAGCGCGGCCAGACGCCGTGCTCCCGCGCGTAGGCCTCGAGGTAGGCCACGAACTGGCGCTTGGTCGGGTAGGTGGGGAAGCAGGAGGGGAAAGGCGTGAGGGGGAGCTCGCAATGCTTCTTGGGCAGGTGGAGGCGGAGGCGATCGTAGGTCTTGAGCTGCCACAGAGAGGCGATGCAGTGAGCTCGCTCCAGGACCACGCTCGGGATGCCCTTGGCCCTCAGGCAAGCGGCCACGGCCAGCCCCGACGGACCGCCGCCGACAATGATAGGCCCCGGGATGACTAACGGCTCCTTCCATGAAGTACAAAGCCCCTGCAGCGATCCGGACAATGGATCATGAACCCGTTTGCACTCAGCCTCCCTCCCTCCACCCATGAAGCGAGGTGGAGATGCTGAAGAGTGAATGAGCATGTACTACTGGAATACATAGTTATACTCATTGATATTTTTTTTAAAAAAATATTGTTAAAAATATTTTATAATAATATTTATTAAAAAAATATTCATTTTAAATAATTATTATATTAGACTATTTATGATGACAATATTAAAAAATATTATTATTATTATTTGTATAAATTAATTATTTTTTAAACATATTAACTTTATTTTAAAAAAATTGCCTTATATTTTGAAAGTTCAATAAGGGATTATTGTGATTTCGAGAAATATTTGGACGTGTTTGTAAAATTACAATAAGATAAAAAGCCCTTTATCTCTTCCCCCGTGCCCGTGCCTGCCTTCTCCATTTTCTTCCTAACCCTAACTCTCTTCCTACACGCCGACGCCGCCACCGTCGCATACTGCTGTGGGCATCTCAGTGGCGTGTGCTGTTGTCGCTGTTGCTCCTCACACTGACACGCTGCGCTGCTCGTTGTCGTTGCCGCACATCGGAGTCGCCGCCATTACTGATTTCCTCCGGAAATCCTTCAGCGAAAGGAGCAGAAAGTAAAGCTTCTCATCCGAGCGCTGCGCTCCGCTGCCCTGCCCTGCATTGCTTCCGCCTCACGCCAGCTTTCGCCGGAAAATTTTCCAGCTGAGAGAGAGAGAGAGAGAGAGCAGCGAGCACGATTTTGACCTTTCAACCGATTCAGGTGGAGATTTTCCTATTTGTCTCATTATAATCATTTTGTGCATGTGCATGATTAAATATAGAACATTAATGATATTAGATAACCATGATAATATCTTAAAAAGATGCTTGATTATGAAATAGGGAGTAAATAAATGAATTGTAGTGTATTTTCCTGCTTGATTCTCTTAACAAATTACCGAGTGCATGATTAATCAGATAAAATAGATTTACTTTTAGAAAGTAATCAGCTATGATCATTGCTACTCTTGTTACTCGAGAAACTTCCCTTAGATTGCTTGTTCTATTCATATCCTAGTTCTTTAGCTATTCTACCTATTTCCTGGTAGATCGTGTACGTCTTGCTAGAGGGGGGTGAATAGCAACTTTCGAATTTAAAACAAATGAAAACAATGCTAACGCACCTATTTACGTGGTTCGGAGATAAAAACTCCTACTCCACGGCTGCCCGTAAGGTGGACGATCCTAATCCATCGGTGGATGATTCCCCGGAGCACCTCCGGCTAGATCGCGTAGCTCCTTGTGGGTGGAGAAACCTCACCACAATCTTTGGACACTACCTGAGCACAATAGGCTACTAACTCACTCTATCCAAGCAAGTTTCGCCAAGTAAGAAAAGCATGAAACGGACTCATTTAAATAGAGCTCGAGTCTGAAATGGTCGCTGGTCCCACTCAGATTCGACCGTTACAGCCAACGTTCGAATCACCAGCCATTACCAGTCGATTGCCTGAGGTCCTTCCCTAAGCCTAGGGTTACCCTTCCCGAGTATATTTCTCTCCGCACTCGAACCCTCCCGGCTTAGTTCCTGAGTACAATCACTCACACTCGGACCCTCACGACCTGGTCAACTCTTCACCAGCAGCCTCGGTTGTTGCCTTCACGCCCTCTTCGTCTTTGGCCCTCGTCCCTCAGATGCGCACACAAGCCTCCAGCTTGCCTCCATGCCATCTTTCACGTACGCCTCGAAATCCGCGTCTCTCGGCTCATCGTCCCTGTTATCCATGGTCTCTCAGGTGCGCACACAAGCCTCCAGCTTGCCTCCATGCCACCCTTCACCTGAAGAAATCAATCAAGTCTATGTGTACCTGCAAACTTGCACACTCACATACACATATTAGTCCAACAACAAATCCTAACTTAATCATATTGACCACACACATCAAAACCATGATTCTCCAGATCATACTTGGACCAATTGCCTCAACATTTCCCGTTGAGACTTACCGCTGAGGTTATCAAAAGATAACTCTAAATTATAAGAAGATTAGGAAAAGCTAGGGTAGTCCCCTCAAGGAATTGAAACTACCATTAAAACATGGTAAATTAAATTATATACTTAACTATATTAAATTAGGCAGATAATAGATAAATAAATCATACAAGCGAGCTTTGACTATGTATTTCAGAGGACTCATGTCATGTATCAAACTAAGTTAATATTGAAATAAATGTAACTCGGTTATCATGGAGCTTCAGCTCTATACTTTATAAAAGTGCATGACTACTTTAAATAACTCAAGACTATTTTTGCATGTTCATAGGCTTCATCCATGTTGCATGAGATACTGTACTCACGGGGTAGAATATGGGTCGCTTACCTTATTCTTATGTGAGGTGCATTTCGAGTGGACACATTTCCTTTGACCTCTAGATTCACGGACTTAAGGCGATCTTCGAGATTTGGACAATATTATAGGATTATCTTGTTCAAGGATGCTGAGTGATAGTGTTAGAGACCGAGTGTGTATATATATATATATATATATATAATCCAAGATTAAGTAGTTGTAACTTTAATTGTTGATAAAATAAGTATGGGATTTTGTAGACATGTTCAAAGGCGGGTGATAAATTGAATCAATTAGGGTAGGTGTAAGAGGTAGAGGGACAATAAAGACTCCCTAAGGAAAACTTTACTTAATATTGAAAGATAATTTAATTGGTTTGAATATTATCAGTAATATTGTCTTTCGTAGAACTCAATGAAAGGATGGATTCCGTGTACCCAAGCTTAAGTAGCTGTGGCAAATGCTTGATAGAGAGGGGCTTGTGAAGCCCTGTGTTAATAGTCCTACGCCCCTAGGCTAATGAAAAAAAAAGCCTCTCTATATGATTGTGATACGGGCCCTAAATAGTTAGGATGACAATTTTATAAGATCGTGATACAACCTTGAACAGTTGGGATATAACTTATTTTTGTAGAATATTAATTTTTATTCATTTCTATTAATTGCAATTCTGAGTTGAACTATTTTGGATATCAGCATTAACCATGGCTATCTTTTTTTTAGTAAGTAAGAACATTAGAGGATATGTTTCGCAATTCTATTCAGATGCCAATTCAACATGTAAGATGGAGCATTAATGTCATAGCAAAACGTGCTATCTCCTCATCATTTGTATTTTGTCAGAGATTAAAGCAAACAGGTAGAAAATAGCAATATCTTCATCTCTTCTTCACTAGAATCTCTCTCTCTCTCTCTCTCTCTCTGTATTTCTAGTTGGTAAATTTTAATTGGTATATTTGTGCAGAAAATGATATTGTGCAGATGTTCAAGCTTCCAAGCCTTCAAAACAATGAAACTAGCTTGATAGAATACCAACATCATCAACCGAGAGGCCGTGCATTAGATGAAAGGTTTTTGAGAATACTGAAGATTTTTAGATGGGGTTCAGATGCAGAGAAGGCATTGGAGGTTCTAATGCTACGGGTAGATCGTCGGCTGGTTCGAGAAGTTCTCAATACTGATGTTGATATTAGCACTAAGATGCAGTTTTTTCGATGGGCTGGCAAAAGGAAGCACTTTGTGCATGACACAACAACATACATGGCCTTGATTCGCTGCTTGATTGAAGAGGGATTATTTGGTGAGTTGTGGAAGACTATCCAAGAGATGGTTAAAAGCCCTTGCTTAATTACACCAGTGGAACTATCAGAGATCATTCGCATCCTAGGTAGAGCAAAGATGGTGAACAAGGCATGCTCAATTTTTTATCAGATAAAGGCTCGCAAGTGCAAGCCTGATTCTCATGCCTATAACACTATGATTATCACAATGATGCAAGAAGGCCGTCATGAGAAGGTGCATGAGCTTTATAATGAGATGAGCAATGAAGGAAACTGTTTTCCTGACACAGTGACTTACAGTGCGTTGATAATGGCATTCTGCAAACTAGGCCGTGAAGATTCAGCTATTAGGTTACTTGAGGAGATGAGAGAGAACAAGTTGCATCCCAATACCAAAATCTATACTACATTAATGGAACTGTATTTCAAATTGGGTAAAGTTGAAAAGGCTCTAAATTTGTTCCAGGATATGAGGAATCAATGTTGCATACCTAATGTTTTCACATACACTGAATTGATAAAGGGCCTTGGCAAAGCAGGAAGAACAGAAGAGGTCTATGATATTTTTCTTCAAATGCAAAGAGAAGGTTGTAAGCCTGACACAGTCCTAATGAATAATCTTATGAACATTCTAGGCAAGGCTGGACAATTGGATGAAGTTATTAATATTTTTGGGAAAATGGAAAATTTACAGTGCGTACCAAATGTTGTTTCCTATAATACTGTCATTAAGGCACTTTTTGATTCTAAGGATCATGCATCAGAAGTTCCTTTATGGTTGGAGAAAATGAAAGAAAAAGGAATTGCTCCCAGTGCTTTTACTTATTCAATTCTTATCTCTGGATTTTGCAAAACAAATAAACTGGAGAAAGCCTTGATGCTTCTGGAGGAGATGGATGAGAAGGCCTTTCCTCCATGCCCAGCAGCATATTGTAGCTTAATTGATGCTCTTGGAAAAGCAAAGCGTTATGATGCAGCCAGTGAATTATTTCAAGAATTAAAAGAGAATTGTGGCTCCTCCACTTCTAGGGTCTATGCTGTCATGATCAAGCATTTTGGAAAATGTGGTCGTCTAAATGATGCACTAGGTCTTTTTGAGGAACTGAAGCAACTGGGTTGTATACCTGATGTCTACGCCTATAATGCCATCATGTCTGGTATGGCGAGGATGGGAATGGTAGATGAAGCACAATCTATGCTTCGAACAATGCAAGAACAAGGTTGTGCTCCAAACATAAATTCTCTCAATATCATTTTGAATGGCGTGGCAAAGTCTGGTGGACCATTGCGTGCTATGGAAATGCTCTCGAACATGAAACAGTCTAATATCATACCAGATGCAGTGTCATATAATACAGTTCTTGGTGCTCTAAGCCGTGCTGGTATGTTTGAGGAAGCAGCTAAATTGATGAAAGAGATGAGCTCACAGGGTTTTCTGTATGATCTCATTACATACTCATCTATACTTGAGGCGATTGGAAAAGTTGATGACATACCAGCTAACTCAGTTTGAAATCTATTTATCATCTTTGCTTTGGATTGTTGGGCTACAACAAGCTAATTGAGTCTCAATGCTTGTTCTGAGCGATTGCATTAAATGCCTTATGCCCCTCTTTTGACTAATGCATATTATTAAAAGAAAAAGAGTTACAAAAACCAAAAGGCTGCTCACATGCCGACGGAACCCTTTTTTTACCATGTTTTATCTTCTTTCCTATTCCCTGCTTCTCTTTTGCTCCTTGTTCCTACAATCTACTTTTTCTTCTGCTCCTCTTCTCTTTACGCTTTCAATCTCCTTCCCACTCTAATTGTTCTCTTGTTCCTGAATTTGTTGATGTCAACTTATATGTTGCCCAAAAGATTGTGCATTGGCAATCGATCAAGAAGCCAACCTGACCGTATCCTCCTCCACTGGAATAAGGTAAACCATGTTTTGTATCATTTTGTTTCATATGATATTGGTTTATTGTTGTTCTATAATACCATATGCAACAAAAAGCATATATTTTTAACAAATTTTAGTAATTGTATTCGGAATGTTGTACAATTATTTATCCAATTATCTGTATATCTTGACTTTTCATAATTCATTTGTTCTTGTATTATCTTGTAGCACAATAATATTTGCATTGTGTTTGTTAGGTTGGATTATTTCATGGAGGCTTGAAGATGCTTGCTGAGCCAAACACAATCTTAATGCACGGAGTCATTTTTACTTACCCATACTCCCATGTCAAAAGAACAAAAGACTACAAAAACTTGAAGCAGCAGTTCGTGGTGTTTGTAAACTTTTGTCACATTGCATCAACTCAGTATCATGGGCATTGGAAAATATAATGTCACCTGTCTAATAACAAGAAGATGCCCTTCAAACAGTCTAGCACACTAATGAAATCACAAATATGGAGATGAGGTTCTATTGAGCTCACAGTACTGAAAATTTTCCAAACTCAGTTGGGTGTTACCCCTACAAGGCTTCTTGGACCTTGATCTATTGAGCCATACAGCAATGAGAGTGATGAAGTATTAGCAGTGACAGCAACATTTTGAAGAGGAGCAGGGGCATCCAGGATATTCATACAAGCAAAAAATCCAAACTGAGAGTTCAATATGGAGATGGAGATGGGGAACTGCAAGGTTGAGGAATTGAAATCGACATTGAAGAGACGTACCATGCATGATAGGGCCATTTATTTAAAGGTTCTAGAAGTTCTATCCAAGACATGAGATAGAGAAATGAGGCAAAGGTATCATGAGGGGTTGGATAACATGAGTCTTGGAGCTCAGTGTGCAGTATTCTGTTTTCCTTGTGTCCACTTCTCAGCTATTTAGTTGACGAGATATGGGTGTGTCAATATTGTATATGGTTTATTAAAACAATATGATCAAGATTGTCGATCATATGATGCCCCCAAACCGGATCAGAAAGCACAAAATTTACAACCCATGCAATAGCACTATTTGGGCACAGCAAGCAAGAGTTTCTGCATATTTGAAGAGAAAATGAAGGAATTTGATTGCTCTATAATCTGTTTTTTTAGTGGTTATATTTGGCAGTTCGTCCTAGGTAGTATCTCTCTGGAAGAGTTTTTCTTAATCCCAAGTCATTTGATCCAGTTGATGTGCGACTGTTGCATAAATACCCACAATTGCATTTGTTTTTTTTTCTTTTCTCTCTTTCGATCTTTAATGAGCTTTTTGCTTTCAATTAGATCCTGTCGACAAGCGAAGATCGATTCTCGCCTGGATGACTCGGTCTGACCAAGACGACCTGGTCTGCTGTAACTCGGGGGTCGGACTCGGGCTCAAATAGAGACCAAGTTCAAATCACTCGGCTCGGACCAAAATAGAGTTCACAAAGTGGTGGTGTGGTTGCAAAATGACAGCAAGCCCCCTCTTTGGGACTCAGATGGGGTTTATATAGGGGAGGGGAAAAGCCCTTCATCATGTGGGACGTCACATCTCATTAAGAGTCAGTCTGTGGTCAGACTGAGTTATTGGATATTTCAGCCATGGCATGAGACTGACACAGCCGCCTGTCAATCTGTGAATCTGCCCCTTCTGACCTTAATTAATGCTTGGCGGCTGTGTCAGGTAATGATTATGTCAGAGGTATTTTCCCTTTAATGAAAGGTCCTGCCAGATCCTTATTGCAGACATGGCTCTTTTAGCACTGGGCCTTGCCAGGTCGGGTCGTGGGATTATTTACCCCCCTTAGCTTTTGGGGATGACGTTAAAGTATCCGCCCTCGAGTATTCTACCTCGAGGACTCGACCTCGGGTGCCCTGTCTTGGGTGTTGGGTATGAGATGGCTAGAGAGGGGCGGGGGGGGGGGGGGGGGGGGAGGGGTGTGAATATAGCCAATCACTTCTTCTTTGAAGAGTTATCAAATTTCTGCACTTGAAGCTATTAATAGCACAGCGGAAGTATGAAAACAAAACTTGCAGAAACTTAAACCAAAACCTAACTAGCAAGATTAGCAAGATCGCTAACAAGGAGATTTTACAAGGTTCGGGGATAACTTGCCCCTACTCCTTGGCGTGCCCTTAAGGTGGGCGATCCCTTGATCGTCGGCAGATCAAGCCTCGGTAATCACCGAATATGAAGCAACCTCCTTCTCGGTGGAGAAACCTCTCCACAGTATGTTTCAAATAAGGATATAGTTTAAGCACAAAAAAATAACAAGAAGGATCTTACTCAAACACTTAGCCAGGACAAAAACACAGCAAGCTTCCCTGAGCTCCACCCAGTGGCGATCTCACGCAAGAACCCTTCTCCGTGTCTTCCCACTGTCGGACTCCAAGCCTCTTGTCTTCTCCTTCAAGTGCTCAAGTATGATGATTGCTTTTCAATAGCTTGCTCAGAATGATTGAAGAACTCAAGAACAGCAAGCTTGATGTGGAACACAACTCAGGAACTCAAGAGCACAAGGATCAAAATCGTTACTGAACACCACAACTCTCGTTCCTTTTGTTTCTCCGCCAAGCGACAGATGATCTCATCTCCAGCAGCTTACAGCTGCCTCACTGCCAACGCACCAGCTACACTAAACCCTAACTGAACTTCCTGAGTTCCCTCAGCCAAGCCTCAGTCAGCAGCTTCAGTCCTGCATCCAGCCGTTGCAACCTGTGTGGAGAAAGGGACAAACCTGCTCCAAGGAAAGCTCTCTTTGACTTCTCCTTGAGTGTTTGAATCCTCCCCTGTCACCTGAAACTCAATCAGAGTATTAGAGCACCAAATCAAGCAGCATACCAAATATCAGAGAAAAGTGGCAGCGAATCAGTTGTGTTCAGACGCGATCAGAGCGTCTGACAGTGCAGTTTGAATTAAAGTGATCGGTCACCGGACCGATCAGAGAGCCTCCTGATCGGTCACCAGACCGATCAGGCTGGTTCTAGACCGATCAGGCTCCGTCCTGATCGATCCCCAACGCTCAATCAGAAATCGCGATTTTCTTGAGATTCTCCTGGACCGATCACCAGACCGATCCCAGGTCGTGGATCGTTCATCGGACCGATCCACCCTTATATTGAGCGATTTCTGAGTCTCGCAGGCTAAGCCTTCTGATTGGTCACCGGACCGATCCACCCTTATATTGACCGATTTCTGAGTCTCGCAGGCTAAGCCTTCTGATTGGTCACCGGACCGATCAGGCAGCCTCCTGATCGGTCACCAGACCGATCAGACTGGCTCCAGACCGATCAGGATCCATCCTGATCGATCATAGAGAGGAACCTGCGACACTTGATCGTTCTCCGGAACGATCTGCACAGTGATCCTAATCGGTCACCAGACCGATCAGGAGCAGTTCAGCAAGGGAACTCAACCTCACTGCTCGCTCCTTGATCGGTCACCAGACCGATCAGGAGCCAGTTAATGGGTGAAACACATACTCCCTGATCGGTCACCAGATCGATCAGGAGCAACACAGTAGGTTCCCAACCTCACTGTGTGCTCCCTGATCGGTCGCCCGACCGATCAGTCATCGCTGGATCGGTCACCAGACCGATTCACGAAGGAGCAGCGTGCCAGAATCCCTGATCGATCACCAGACCGATCCAGAGACTCAAACTCAGCCCTCCAAGCTAAGTTTCCATCCACCTTAGCCCTCCAAGCTAAGGATTTTCCATCTAACTCTCCAAGTTGGGAATTTGCACCTAACCCTCCAAGTTAGGACTTTTCACCTAGCCCTCCAAGCTAGGACTTTTCACCTAGCCCTCCAAGCTAGGACTTTTCACCCAACCCTTCCGAGTTAGAACATCATCCAACCTAGCCCTCCAAGCTAGGCACTTGACCCTCCAAGCCAGGACTTTTTCACATAATTCTCCAGGATGGGAATTTGCACCTAACCCTCCAAGTTAGGACTTTTCACCTAGCCCTCCAAGCTAGGACTTTTCACCCAACCTTTCCGAATTAGGACTTTTCCAACACCTAGCCTCCCAGACTAGGACTTACAACACCTAACCCTCCAGGTTAGGATTTTCCATCACCTAGCCCTCCAGACTAGGATTTTCCATACCATGCCTGATCCCCGATCAGGACTTAATCATAATCAACATGATCAACCTAAACTAGAATCGATGTCAACACCAAACAACAATCAGGGCCAGACTGCATCAACAATCTCTCCCTTTTTGTTGTTTGACAATCCGATTTTAAGTTTAGTGATCTCAATCAATATTCTTTTCAACTTTAGAATCATAGGAGAATCCAGATCCTCCCCCTACAACATGGTCATTCTAAAACTTAACCAATCCACACTCTCCCCCTTTGTCGAACACCGAAAAGGAGCTAGAGAGGCTGTTAAGTTTAAACAAACTCCCCCTCAACCCTAGGGGTATCTCAAATCAACAAAGATGTAATAGTTTGTAGAATAATCATACGACCGCATGTGAAAAGGTATCATAAGACATAGCAAGCACATGCATCATATGCGTATGAAGTATAAGATCGCAGAACATGCCATAATATTCATAAGTATCAAGTAAACATGGCAGTATAAGCATGAACATGGCAATAGATCAATCATGCAGATCATAGGCATATAAACAACATGACATCAACAATAGTAGATAAGCATGACAGGTAAAAGTAGATAAGTCAAAGCATGAAAACATCCGAACAAGTAGCAAAATATGTGTGACTCGAGGTCACAACAACAAAGTCAGAGGGCATACAGCCCTAAAGTATCATAGTCAAATACTCAGATCATGAGAAGACAGCAAACATCCAAGCTCAAGTGTCAGTGGGGGGGTCGTCATCGCGCATAAGGTCGTCCATCGTGGCATCAGTAGGAGCCAAGGACCCTGGTGTAGTACTCACAGAAGGTGCACCTCCAGGAAATGTGTGGCTGCGCCACTCATCATACCATGTCTGCTGGAGTGTGCGGGTCCCGGAGACCTCTGTCTCGATCCTGGTCAGTCTGTGCTCAATAGAGCTGAAACTTGATCGGGTCTCCTCGCGGTAAGCCTCGCGCAACTGAAAGTCCTGCTGGACGGTCTGATCCAGCTCCGCGATCTGCCATCGAAGATCTGGCTCCGGCTCGTCGTCATACTCGTCGTCAGCAGGAGGAACATCGTGTGGTGCCTGAAAATGTGGTGCTCCGCCAGGCAGCTCACCAAGTCCGCGTCCATCCTTCCACACCAAGACCCCATCATGCTCACGAATGATCATACCAGACTTTGCAAAAGCCCGTCGACCCAAACGACAATCTTGCCTAACCATGGGCATGGTCCTGCCCTTGGTGACATCAACACCAACTGACATAAGCCAATCAGTGATGAGGTGACCAAAAGGCATATAAACCGTGCGACGGCTAGGCTCACGGTAGGATAGAATAGACTGAAAAATGCTCTCCATGATGTCAAAGTCCATCCGGCAATGCATGCCGTAGAGCATGAGACAGTGGTAGGAACGGATCTCGGCCAACGGCTTGGAAGTAATGGGCAAAATACAATTCGTAATGATCTTGAAAAGGACATAATCAGCTGGAGCAAGGCGAAGAGCTGCAAAGGTAGGAAACACTGGACCCAACTCATCAAGCCCGGCAGGGCGAGGGTGACCACAGAAGTGCTGATAGATAGAATCAGGGGTAGCATCTGCGAACGGGGCCAACAGAGGATCAGGGAGCTCCGGATAAAGCGAATAGAGGTTAGGTGATCGTCGACCACCCAAGTACTCAGCTAGAATCTCGTATGAGAAATCGAGGTTCATCTTCCCGACACGAGTAGTGAACTCGAATCCCCCTTGAGGACCTTGTTGGAGGTTGTTGTAGAATTCAGATACAAGGTCATAGTTTATGGTCCGTTCCAGGGAGAGAAGAAAACCCAGATTGTAGTAAGTGACAATCTCCATTACCGAGGGACAGAACTCCGTTAGGAAACGAGCATCAATGGATCTGCAAGGTAATAATTTGAAGGTCCTTGCTTGAAAGGCCTGTTCACAGGCCGCATTGGGGAATCAAGAGCTAGAAGAAGGCTGGGGCCTTCTGGAAGGTACAGACGACGAGGGAGTTTTCCCCCTTGAACTACCCTCCGCTACCTCCTTTCCCCTAGCAGATTTTCTAAAGAGGTTTGAATTGATCATAACACATAGATTGAAGCACAAGAATTGATCATAAGATGAGACCCAATCAAGAGATAGATATAAAATTTTTGGTCATAAGATGAGAAAGAGGGTCACGACGAGGATCAAGACACCACAGGAAGAACAAGAACAAACATCATAATATGATTAGCTCCACAAACAAGGTTTTATGAACTGATATGATTGGAAAAGCCAAAGCAAAAACTTACTTTGGTGCCATCGTTGTCGTGTTTGGAAGTTGAGAGGAAGAAAACGCGCGCAGAAAACGTGCTATTGGCGCAAGTGATGGTCGCAGAATGATTCTGCGAGAAAGGAACGAGCACAGGACTCACACTCACGCGAGGAAGGAGAGCACGCAGGAGGGTCTTCTCGCACAAGCAAGTCGCGCAGATGAGGATCGGCGCTAGGGTTCGGCGCTGAAGAGGGGTTTTGCGAAATTAATCGGTTGGTGGATCGGTCCACCAACCAAATTTAATGCGTTTGAACGGATCACCGTTCGATCTGATCGCACCCAGACCGATCAAGCTATAGCTTGATCGGACTGGCCTGGTACTGATCGGTCGGATGACCGATCAGACGCGAGACTGACCGATCAGGATTCGATCAGTAGGGTCCGGAGAGAAACCTCTGAGCTCCCTGATCAGTCTGTGGACCGATCCCCACAGGGTGTCAGATCGGTCCGGAGACCGATCCGGACTAGCTCAGTACACTTAGTCAGATTCCGGGAGAACATGGCTTGCCTCGCAGGTCGGTCTGTGGACCGAACACCACAGGAAGGGGTCAGATCGGTCTAGGGACCGATCAGCCATATGCCTGATCGGTCCGGTGACCGATCAGGGTTCCTGATACGAACTGAAAAGTTCAGTTTCAGAACTTCTGAATTTTCTAAAAGAGATTTTATGGACTTTGTCGAACTTGTACATGATTTTATGACTAAAATTGATCCTTCAACAAGAATCAAAAGTCCTTAAAGATTCAACAAACACTTTGACCCACCTAAATGGAGTCAAACTCAATCAACAATCAATCAAGCAAATTTAACCAAGTTTTGATTCCAAATCCAAGTTTCCAATCAAGTTGCCTTGATTGGAATGTCCAAGTATGATCATTGAGTCATATACACATATGTTATGCAATGGTTTTCCCCATACTTGGTCACCACCGTGATTATTATCTCGTTAACTTAATTCCTCAAGAGATGCAATGACATTTTGAGAAATTGAGTTAAACCTAACATCTCACCCCATATCTAGCAAGCAAAAACGTTTTGTTAAACCTTATAGTTTGTGTGAGATGTTCCCAAAGTTACCCAATTGTTCCCCAACCATTTCGAAATCATCATGAAGGGTTTTGACCGCAATTCGAAAATCATGAAGTGCGACACATTCCCAATTCTCGTCTTAGGAAACTAAATTCACTCTCGGGAAGTGGTTTAGTGAAAATGTCAGCTAGGTTTGACTTTGACTCCACATGTGAGAGTATGATGTTCCCCCTAGCTACATGATCCCTAATGAAGTGGTGTCTTACTTCAATATGTTTTGTCCTAGAATGATGGACCGGATTCTTGGTTAAGTTAATCGTGCTAATGTTATCACATAACACTTGCACACCCTTGTAACTCAATTCATAGTCCTCTAAGGTATGAATCATCCACAACAATTGCGATATACTCTCTCCCATGACGATATATTCTGCCTCGGTAGTGGAAAGAGCAACACAATGTTGCTTCTGACTCGACCAACTTACTAAAGACGATCCTAAGAATTGGCAGCCCCCACTAGTGCTCTTCCGATCCAACTTACATCCAGCGTAGTCGGAATCCGTATAGCCCATCAAATCAAAAGATTCGGTACGGGGATACCAAAGACCTACACCAATTGTACCCTTGAGATATCTCAAAATTCGCTTAACAACGATTAGGTGAGATTCCTTGGCACAAACATGATATCTAGCGCACATACCTACAGCAAATAGTATATCTGGTCGACTAGCTGTGAGGTATAGCAAACTACCTATCATGCTTCGATATTGAGTTAGATCAACAGGTTTACCACTCTCATCATTGTCTAATCTGGTGTTTGTAGCCATGGGAGTGGTTACTGTTGGGACCGGGTGCATGTCGACAAGGGTACGAGTTCGTAAAATTCAATATTTTTACGTGCAGCGGAAGAGTTTGCATAAAATAATTTCCTAAATTATTTTAACTTCGTATCTAG